>JAQISU010000152.1:7522500-7927500 GCA_029339505.1 Unio delphinus
AGGACATATTCATAGGCTGTAAGACTAGGACTTAATCATAGACTGTAATAGACTGTAATACTAGGACCATATCATAAGTTGTAAGACTAGGCCTTAATCATAGACTGTAAGACTAGGACTTAATCATAGACTGTAATACAAGGACTTAAGCATAGACTGTAAGACTAGGACTTAATCATAGACTGTAATTCTAGACTAGGACTTAATCATAGACTGTAAGACTAGGACTTAATCATAGACTGTAAGACTAGGCCTTAATCATAGACTGTAAGACTAGGACTTAATCATAGACTGTAATACAAGGACTTAATCATAGACTGTAAGACTAGGCCTTAATTATAGACTGTAAGACTAGGCCTTAATCATAGACTGTAAGACTAGGACTTCATCATAGACTGTAATACAAGGACTTAATCATAGACTGTAAGACTAGGACTTAATCATAGACTGTAAGACTAGGACTTAATCATAGACTGTAATACAAGGACTTAATCATAGACTGTAAGACTAGGACTTAATCATAGACTGTAAGACTAGGACTTAATCATAGACTGTAATACAAGGACTTAATCATAGACTGTAAGACTAGGCCTTCATCATAGAGTGTAAGACTAGGCCTTAATCATAGACTGTAAGACTAGACCTTAATCATAGACTGTAAGACTAGGCCTTCATCATAGACTGTAAGACTAGGCCTTTATCATAGACTGTAAGACTAGGCCTTAATCATAGACTGTAAGACTAGGACTTAATCATAGACTGTAATACAAGGACTTAATCACAGACTGTAAGACTAGGACTTAATCATAGACTGTAAGACTAGGACTTAATCATAGACTGTAATACAAGGACTTAATCATAGACTGTAAGACTAGGACTTAATCATAGACTGTAATACTAGACTAGGACTTAATCATAGACTGTAAGACTAGGACTTAATCATATACTGTAATACTAGACTAGGACTTAATCATAGACTGTAAGACTAGGACTTAATCATAGACTGTAATGCTAGACTATAACTTAATCATAGACTGTAAGACTTTAATCATAGACTGTAAGCCTAGGCTAGGACATATTCATAGGCTGTAAGACTAGGACTTAATCATAGACTGTAATAGACTGTAATACTAGGACCATATCATAAGTTGTAAGACTAGGACTTAACCATAGACTGTGGGACTAGGACTTAATCATTGACTGTAAGACTGGGACAGTACCATTGAATGTAAGACTAAGACCATATGATAGGTTGTAAGATTAGGACTTAACCATAGACTGTAAACTAAGACTATGTCATATATTTTAAGACTTGGACAGTACCATTGCATCATGTAAGACATAGACTGTAAGATTAGGACAGTACCATACACTGTATGACTAGGACAGTACTGTAACGTGCCAAGGGGTCAAGGTCAAATAAATGGAATAGATGGACAACTCGTGTCTTTTTCAGTTACTAGATCTCTCCAGTGAATTGTAGTGGTGTGTTCACCACAATGGTCCTATTTAGATAATAAACACACAAAAGAAAACAAATATAAATAGTCAACACAGTTTATTATAGGACTTCCAAGATTGTATGTGTTTGCTCACAAACTTAAGGGCTCAAAAATGCTGAAATATAATATTTACTAATTTTCAGAACATTTGTTTTGATAAAGCTTATTAAAACACTAGTTTCAGTGGTATATTGCATGTAAAAATCAGCATCAATGTTCCCTTTGTCCTAAATTAATCTTGTACACACACAACAACAACAAAAATAAGTTAGTATGTCTCAAAATGTGTTTGTATGACGTACCGAAGTGGTAAGGATATTTGTGCATCCAATCAATGTTCGGAACCAAACCCGGGTTTGTGTTTATAGTGTAATGGTAAATGGGATAGAGGCCCAGTCTGGAACCGGATGTTAAGTGTGTCGCATTCTCGACTGAGACACAGTTTGTTGTTTTGAGCGACACAGTCTTGTGCAACTGGATGTCAATAGTGTGCGCTTGAATTGAATGCGAACGTGTGTGTCGTTTTGTAACAACAAAATTGTATCGTTGTGTCGGGTATATTATTTCGCCATCGAAACGACACAACCACTACAAATTCGATGGGAATTTTATGTCTCAGAATGATAGATGTAACTGAGTAATTCGATAGTGCCAATCCGAATACTAAATTTCCAATGGATTGCAGACGGCTGTTGATGACGACACAGTGACAGTGTGTCGTCAGCCTAATCACTTTATGGGGATTTTTATTTAATATAACGAGGAAATAAAAGTTGAAACAATATCAGAGAAACATTATAGTAGTCATTATGAGTACTACATTTAATGTGTCGGTAGTAAGCAGTCTACCTTGCTATTAATGCTTGAAATTATCAGATGGGATGACTAGAAACTTTTGTTCTGTTTGTTTGATATTGAGGGGGGGGGGGGTTGGTCCTCGGTACTCTCCCCAGCATATATAGCTGATATTGAGACCTTTACTGGAGTCCAGCAGAACTACAACTGCCAAAACAACGGATCTCACCCCTATTTATAGGTTTTGGGAACACACTCGGGGGAAATTCACGACAATGTTTTCACGAAAATGACTATATATGGAAGAATTCGGAAAGATTAACTAGGGAAAGCCGAGCGCTCAATATACACAGTAGTAAACATGGCGCCCGATTTCAAACGACAAAGATAACAATTATTTCACAATAAATAATACAAAGATTCACATTGATGATGAACAGTTTCATCATGCTGGCGACACTTATGAACTTACATGAGTATTACCTTAATTCTGGAGAGGAAAATGGATGCAATTACCAATTTTTCTCAAGTAGACCGTAAGTAATAACAATTTACAATCATATCATGTACACTCTGGGCTTGAAAAATCTTTACCCAGATGATTAATATTTAAACAAATAATTTTTATTTGAATTACATATTGTATCAGATTACCTTTGTAACTTTGTTTTGTACAATGGTCATATATCAAAAACTGTTACCACAGTTATTATTTGCATTGGAAACGGGCAAAACTTTACAACATGAAGGGAATGTAAACAATAATTATAAAAGATTATAAATTCCCTCAAACAATAATGAAATTTGCAATTCCACTTAATAAAAAAATATAAGTTGACAGGTAGTCAAGATTGTTTCAGTACCATACACTGTAAAGCTAAGACTATCATAGACTCTTAGACTATGACAGTAGCATTGAATTTAACACAAAGACTATGTTATAGACTGTGAGACTAGGACAGTACCATAGACTGTAAGACTAGGACTATACTATAGACTGTAACACTACAATTCTACCATAGACTGTAAGACTAGGACTATACCATAGACTGTAACACTACAACTCTACCATAGACTGTAAGACTAGGACTATACCATAGACTGTAACACTACAATTCTACCATAGACTGTAAGACTAGGACTATACCATAGACTGTAACACTACAACTCTACCATAGACTGTAAGACTAGGACTATACCATAGACTGTAACACTACAACTCTACCATAGACTATAAGACTAGGACTATACTATAGACTGTAACACTACAACTCTACCATAGACTATAAGACTAGGACTATACCATAGACTGTAACACTACAACTCTACCATAGACTGTAAGACTAGGACTATACCATAGACTGTAACACTACAACTCTACCATAGACTATAAGACTAGGACTATGCCATAGACTGTAACACTACAACTCTACCATAGACTATAAGACTAGGACTATGCCATAGACTGTAACACTACAACTCTACCATAGACTATAAGACTAAGATGCCATAGACTGTAACACTACAACTCTACCATAGACTATAAGACTAGGACTATGCCATAGACTGTAACACTACAACTCTACCATAGACTATAAGACTAGGACTATACCATAGACTGTAACACTACAACTCTACCATAGACTATAAGACTAGAGCAGTACCATAAAATGTAAGACCAGGACTTTGCCATAGATTTTAAGGCTCGGAAAGCTGTATTTTAAATATTGGCTGTATTTTAAATATTTTACCTTTGATATCATGTAATATCTTTTTTTCAAGTTGAGTCAGGCGGTTATGGAAATAGAGTGTCTGATACACCATCAACCACCTTCAATGTGACATCTTTCTCAGATAAAGCAATTCGGAGAGGATTTATCAGAAAGGTACAGTGTATTTTAATTTAATGATAAACCAGTGTTTAAAATTACTGCTGGCTCATAGGTCCAGCTCTAATGTATTTGTCATAATACCAGTACATGTACATTTAAACATCGGCCCATAAGGTCTGTTGATATATCCTGTGTTTAAACACTTTGTTTTAACTAGCTTAGAGTGTATGGAAGAAAACTCGAACCAGTTTGTTTTTCTCAGTTGTAGGACTGTTAAATTTCTGAAATTTTCATAACCTGTCCAAAAGAAAAAAATAAATGCCACTAGTTTTGGTAAAACCTTTTTATGTTATATTTGTGCTTTACTCAGTGATTGACAGTTTATGCTAAAATCTTGGTACATGTATTTTTTCTGTGTCTTACTCAGTTTGTTGGCGGTTTATGCTAAAAACTCCTTGTGTGTACTTGTCTTTTACTGAATGATTGGCAGTTTATGCAAAAACATCATGAAGTGTTCTTCTGTTTTACTCAGTGATTCACATTTTATGTTAAAACCTCCTTATGTGTACTTGTCTTGGACAAGTAATTGGCAGAAAATTTAAGTCATTGAAATGGGGTAAATGTTCAATACAGATTTTTCCTGTATGTTATGTGGTGATAATCAAAATTAACAAGTAAATAACAGTGAAAATTTACAGATTATATGTTAAAAAAGCATGCAGGTGTGATTGTCTCGGTGCTGCAAATCTTGTTGAAGCTCAAGTATGAGAAAAACCAATTGGATCAGTGCTGTAGCAGACACTGACAGGTAGTGAATAGATACTGTCTGACTATGGATCAGATTTTGTTGTTTATTCTTCTTCTCATAACGATAAATAATGACGTCAATCTTTTCGATACTGGAGAATAATTCTTTTTCATTTTATACTATATTCTGTGTATTTTTATGTTTTTTTCCTTTATTTGTAAGTTTGGTATTGATGCCTTTTGTTCACATGCGAGGCCTGTATCTCCTATGAAAGACCTTGAGAGTTGCTTTAGACACTTTCGGCCTTTAGGCATTTTTAGCTGAATTTTTAAATACTGGATGCAGCAGTCTCAAATGAAGAAATTAAAATTAAATGTGGTAATAAGAATTTTTCAGTAAAATATTAATTACTAATTTTGTAAATGAAACAAAAATTACAGGTACAAACTAAGTACCAAATTCTGTCATCAGCTTAATAAAATGTAGCGATGTATTTGAGTCCATCAGAAAGGTGAGGGGAAAGAGGATTTAGTATTGATAAATGCTGTTTTGAAGTGATTTTTATATCCGACACTTTGAGAAAGTTGTGCAGTAATAAAGTAGCAACTCAGTTCTTCAGTATCTTACTTTAATTTTTCTGTTGTTTTTTTAAAACATTGTAATGGACTGCTCTGGTGGTCTAGTGGTTACAGCATCCACCTAGGTAGCAGGAGGTCACGGGTTCGAACCCCGGACATGTCTTACCAAAGGCCTAAAAGAAACACAGTACTAATGGCAGCCTCACTAGATTCTCAGCATTAAGAGGATTATGTAATTACTTGTCGGCCTGGTGTCAGGATAATGTGAATGGGTGGGTCATGGTGCTCAATGCCTGAGGCATGATGCCCCAGTGCTAGGTATCGCTATACACTGCCACACTGCAGACATCATAGCGATACGACTGAACTTTTTTTAAAGCTATGTTAAAAGTCCAAATCACACACACATTAAGTTGGCATCATTCACAACATTTTTCAACAACTGAAACATTCAACTAGAGACATTTGTTTTGATAGTCTTCTGGTAAAATTGAACAGTTTTGGGAATTTCATATTATTGTTATGTAATATTTATATGCAATATACAGGCATTTTAAATTTGTTACATACCTACTTATTACCACAGAAAACCCTGTTTTATCCATGCATAGGATTATTTCTGGAATGACACCAGTGACTGCCAAGTCATTATTGAACTTCAGAAATCCATTAAATCAACCCAAATTATTTTTCATTTTGGATTCCGGTGTGTAATGCTATCACCTAGAATTGATTTTGGTTATTTTTATCTTCTTATGAACCTGTGCCAGAAATGTGTTCTTTAATGGTGTTTTACTTAAATTAGTTCTCGTCATCTTATTTTCACTTTGGTTTTTTTTTAAAGGTCTACTTGAGATTGACAACACAGCTCCTCTTTACGCTTGGGATTATTGCTCTGTTCACATTTGTGTAAGTATTTACATATGTGTTTCAAGGTAATCCTATTCAATCAGGCACAAATAAACAGTTACAGTAGCACATTGTATGATATTGGGTATGGGGATTTTTTTTAATACAAGGTCTTCCCAGTTATGATACATGTCTTCAGGCACCAAAGTTATGAAAAGTTTTTTCAGTTATGTAACATGATTTAAGGCCTCTTAGTTCTAAGGTGTCTTGTCAATTATGTTACGTTCTCAGGCCTCTATAGTTATGAATCATCTTGTCACTTATGTTACATATTTTCAGGCTTCTTAGTTTTAAGGTGTCTTGTTAATTATGTTATGTCTTGAGGCCCCTATAGTTATGAATCATCTTGTCATTTATGTTACATGTTTTCATGCCTCAAAGTTATGAAGTGTATTGACAATTAGTCTTCAAGCATTGTAGTTCGGAAGTGTCTTGTCAATTAATCTCATGTCTTCAGGCTTCATAGTGTTGTATCACCTTGTCACTTATATTTCTTATTCAGGCCTCATAGTTTTGAAGCATCTGTTCGAATCTTGACGATGTAATCCAATATGGACGACGATGTCACGTGATTTAGTTCTTGTTTTTTATAATAATCCAAATTAAAATCTATGAGCACATATTCTGTTCCTGATAAACAAAACAATTCCTCTACTAAATTGTTCTCTCCTAAAACGTGGTTTATATCTCTGTTTTTTTACGTAAACAAGTGATCAGGTGATTTTCCAGAAGGTCACAGAAAGAACGTACGATCATAAAAACACATACACATACAATGATCTTAGAGGAAAAAATCAGCCACTGTTCACCCCCCAAGAACTAAAAATAAAAAGATGTCCTTGGATTTAGCCAATCGTTTTAGAAGCTTGTAGACACTATTTGAAGCAGGGTCAGAAATGAGGTTAACAAGCAAGGTCAACCTGTGTTTACAGATAAAGTATAGGTCATAGAGATTTTTCTAGAATAATCTGACAATTAAAAATAAATAATTTAAATCAAATATACATAACACAATCTATGCATTTTTTTTCATGAAGTTAGCGTACATGAGATATTACTAGAAACTAGAAACAAAGTTCATATGTTTAACCAGTGATCATTCTTAGCATGCCAAACCTTTTGCGAGAAAGAAGGATGTGGCTGTGTACCTTGCTCAGACTAGGACAGGTCTTGTGCAGGTGTGTTAGTGGAGCGAGGCAATTCAACCTAGTTGCCCTGGTATTATATAACTTTTCATGGTTTGATATTATGTTCAACCAGTATCAATGAAATGAATTATTCGATAGGTTATTACAGGTTTTATGTTTGGAATATTTTAATTTCAGGTATAGAATCAAACATTGGATAACAATGGAGGGAGGTGCCTGGTTCTACTATGTATCCTAGTAAGTAAATATCTTCAGCAGTTTAATATAATATTTAATATGTTCATAAATTTATTATCCCTGTGCTTTCAGCATAGTTTGATCCCCTCTGTCTATCCATCCACATCTCACTGCAACATCTAGTTCTACAAAAATGGATGGAACTTTGCCTATACGGCTATGTGGAGATCAGTTGAGTTTGTTTATTTTGTAAATGTTCCATCCTTTACCCATACATAAGTCTGCATTAAAGGCATACAACCTAAGTTTTTCGACTTTTTTGTTCTTGCAAATGCATGATATTATGAAAAGTATAGTAGAAATAATGAGTAATTACAGGTAATTCAGTTTCAAAAAATGTACATCTGTAAGTTTAATCAATGAAATTATAACGATTTTCTGTACGGATTGCTAATTAATTATGCAGAAACGGAATTTACCGATATTCTCCGAAGTCGCAGTGTCAAGTGACGCGCATCAACAAATAATGGAAGTCGAGGTAAGCCTGTGATTCTATTTTGATGTAATTATTGCCTTATCCTTCGTCTTTCCTTCTCCTTAGTTCTTTATAGTCACCCACAATATATGTATTGCTTATAGATTTCTCATTATATATGATAAATTACAAGAAGTAGGCAAAAAAGTCAATATGATGGAAAATCCTGACAATAAGGGGTTCCTAAGGGGCCTTTCTTGAAAGTGTTTACTTCTTGTGTTTGTGTGATTCTGTTACGTTGTAAGATAAACCAACTAAAAATATGATAATTTGTTTCATTGTAATCAGAACCGCTATTAAAAGGTCTCGCTAAAGTCGCTTCTTTGGCTCAGAATAAAGTTGATCTTTTTGGGCAGTTGCATTACCACATTACGTTCACGTATCCGATCGTCGATGTGATTTGCGCATTTGTTTGTATATTTACACGTTTGCTTCATTGCATAACACAAAATTAATATTTTCCCCACATAATATTTAATGGATTTATTTTATTTGGAATTTTTTTTACTGACAATTTTTTAAAAATTTCTGCAGGACTTCGACCTGGTTGTTTTAGATGAAGTCGTGCTCCTTGTTGCACAGAGGTATATTCAAGATGTCCTGGCAGCAGAAGAAGATAATGATTACAACCAGGGGAAAAGGCATACTGCTAATAGGCAGTTTATTTTATGGACTTAACGGATACCTAAGTACTGGCAACAGACATGTCATTCCAAGCTGTTGTGTATGGGGTATAATGGATAAATACTTTTGGCCAGTACCATGGCTTTACAAAAGGAAGACTTGGATGATCTATCCAAATATATGTGTGAATACTATAATTTATGTTGATTTTCTGTTGTATAAAACATTTCTTTTGTAGTATGCAATTTTTATTTTGCATGAACAAGTTTTGTTAAACATTTTTTTAGCTACCTACCCACTAAAGAATGATTATATGTATGGCTATGTTTTGAAAGCAACTGTGAGGAGACTATTTATTAAAAACATAGGATGAATTGAAGTTGACTTGCATTGTCTTGGGATGCAAAGAATAGAAAAAACAAAAGTACACTGGTGAACATGATTTTAATCGTGCATATACAGTAACACATTAAGTTAAATGATAAATAATGCATATTCATATTGAGTTGAGAAAGCAAAACTTGTTGCAGTGTTTCATGAATACAGATTGGTTTGCAAATATCAACAGAACTACAAAAACTGGGATACTATTCTATCCAGACACTGCTCATTAATTACAATATCATGTAATACAAAATGGCTCTGGAAACAGAATCAGGTTTTTAAGACTAAAATACTAGTTCATCTAAAGCAACCTTGAATGCTTATATCACAAATGTGGATCATCAGCCATCTTATTACAACTAAATCAAATATACTTGACACCATTTAAAAGCATCAAATTTTCAGTTTTTTAAAATGTGTTCATTTACCATAGAAATAATTATACCCTTTATATGAATACCCAGATGAATGTACACAACTGCATACACTGTAAAACTAACTATTATATATTATGAAATGTACAAAACTTATATAAGTACAAATGTGCACGTACAGGTATAACTTTAATTCAAGAGTACATGTACAGTCAGGCATAAAAAACTGAAGGATATCATCTAAGAATAATTATGGCATATATAGAGGTTTTCCATGTTATTTAGGTTGGGTGGGGTGCTCCCAATATTTAAATTATTACAAAAGACTCCCTTGGCATGTTTTTGTGAGGAATTGAAGTAGTGATAGACAGATGCAATGCTCAGAGCCCCCAGTCAGTGGTGCCAACAGTTAAATTAATGAATACACAAAATGTGAAAGTCAAATCAACAACAATTTAATCTCATTAAATAACAGTCATCTCTCTAATGAAATTCAAATTAAAACCCTATCACTCGTCTTTAACTCGACCAAGTTATGACCTGTTTTATCAATCTGACCTAGTATAATAGATTTTCCTCTTGTCCTGTGTTCCTACTCGTCTGTATGATCTTTCTCTGGACTGGTAGTCCAATTCCATTCAGTCCATCACACTTCTGCCTCCATTCTTCCTTTTTCTTTGTCTCCCAGAGACTTTTATATGAGAAACTAGTGTACCATTACTATAAATGATTACAGACATCCTATTCCAAAATACTAGACAGTTCTATAGAAATTACATTGATGTTTTAGTATCCTGTGCTTGGTTTCTATGCTTTTGACTCGAGTGATTACCAATTACTCAATGGCAAACTTTAGTACATCACCTAAACAAACTACTGCAGAGAAACAAATATTGAAATTAAGCCCACCCCCATGTATGTTTCCTATTGCATTTCTTTTAAAATTAGGGTAGCTAGGTACTCATTCACACACACACACACACACACACACACACACACACACACACATATATATATATATATATATATATATATATATATATATATATATAATGTACTAAGTACAATGCAAAACTGGCTCAGATATACATATCAAATTCAGGAATGCAGGGGTCATGCTACCAGGCGAGGAGACTTTGACCTCTTGATTTTTTAGACGTAAAATGACTGGTTGTACTTTATACCTTCCTCGATGTACCCATTAAGTTCTGGCAGTGTTGTAATCCAAGGCTACATGTATTTATGCAATGTTGATACCAATTAGCCTATGCAGACAAACAAACTCTTACACATTCACAGGGGTGTTTTAATTGCTAACTGACCTTTAACCCTGATTGCAGCAATATATCACTGCTGAGTTAATGAAATTGGGCCTACTGTACAGTGATGAAAATATACCAATTTCAGTCATATTGCTACGATGTTTGCAGTGTGGCAGTTTATAGTGATATTTAGCACTGAGGCATCATGCCACAGACATGTAGCATGACATCCCACCCAGTTACATTATCCTGACAGTAGGACGACCAGTCCATACACTAACCTCTTAATGCTGAGCACCAAATGAGGCAGCTGTTAATACCATTTTTATGTCTTTGGTATGACCTTGCCAGGGATCAAGGCCTCCACAACCTATTGCATCTGAGGTGGATGCTCCTACCACTAGGCCACTGGAACGGTCAACACCAGTATGTAAATAGTAATTTGTTGTTAACAAATATAATCAGTATCATTTTTAATTGATTTCTTTTTTTATAACAAAAAAAACCCCAGAAGTTAACAGCATTTTTTTCTTTATAAAATTAGTTTGAAACTGTATGTGAACCGGTAATAGCAGACATCGCTGCACCTGTGATAAACCACTTCATTACATTGTATTCTTAAAAAATTGGGCAAATAAATTTAGGAAAATATTTAATTTAATTAAAACAAAGTCTAATTATTTTGTGTTAGAAAATTTAGCCTAAATATTTAATAATGAAATAAGAAATATGGGACAATACTATGCTGTGGAATTCAAAACAATGTTGTTAAGCTCAATGCTATTTTCTGATTTAATTCATTTTCATGAACATACATACATACATACATACATACATACATACATACATACATACATACATGGATTGAAGTCATTTGCTCCAATGTACATTTTTTTCTTCTTCAAAGTATCCTAGAAATCTTTCTGACTGCAATTTTACACAAAACATGTAGAAATTAAAATTATTAAAAGGTACTTTATTATGCAATAATACCGACTTGCAATTACACGATTTTAATCTTGTTACTCCTATAAGATTAAATGAATTACAATGAATAGTTTCTGCTGTTCTTTTTTTTAATACATCATATGGCCAAAATACACTGCATTTACTTCAATCTAAACATACATATAAGACAAGTATAAATGCAATGGGTATGAAAAGTTTGAAAAGGTCCTACATCTTGTGGTTCAAATGCATGTTTTTTTAAAAGCATTAAGAACATAATCAACAGTGGTCTGAAGATAAACTGAATCTTGGAAATCAAACAGATGCTGGACTTTGGCTCATAGTAGACACTTCAAGAATGTCAAAGTCTATATGGGTCCATGGTAGGGATCATTTGTTATCATACAATCACTAGTATAGTCTCTCCATAACAATTTGATATCAATAGGTGTTAACTGACTAAAAGGCCTAAATCATTTTAACTTAAAATGAGATTTCTGTTTTGTAACAATCTGTTCTGTAGGTGGTGGTGGTATTGGAGTAAGTACATCAGATATTCACCTATGATCATTTATGACCAAAACAACTGGCTGGTTCATTCCAACTCAATCATCTAACCTCATTTTCAATATCAGCTTTCTTTGGGTTTGCAGACCATCTCTCACTTTTTTGTTGAATGACCTTTGATATCTGACAAGAAAATGCAAACATTTCACTGACAATGTCATTTTATATTTTTTTTAATTCTCAAAAGTCAAAAAAAAACTGCATTCAATTACATGTAACAAATCATTTTGCTACAGATGAAAATGTAAATATAGCAAACCTGTATCTAACCCATATATCATAAAAATGTTTAGATTATTTACAGAATTTTCTAATTACATTAGACTAATTCTAACCAAAATTGGTTTATGAAATTTATTTTAAAAAATTTCTTCTGTAAAAGATTAAATTGTACCACAAACAGATGGTTTATCAACTTTCAGGTAAAGCATTAATATTTTAACGTAAATGAATTATTATGTTAACAAACAAGAAACTTCCAATCCCCAATTTATCCTACTTCTGAAAATGTTTATCTGTCTGTGTATAGCTCAGACCGATATGAATTAGACTGCAAGCAAAAAAGTAAAAATTCTGGAAACAAAATCTGATTCCAACAATGGGCATGTGCACAAAAATCAGGTAGAGCTTGACCCCTCCCTCCCTGTACACATGCAAACTTTATTTTTTTACACACACCCCATCTGCGTACATGCAATTGCCCTCCCCATTCTGTAGAACAGCCTATATTTAATCCACACAGAAAAGATCAAGGATTAATAATATTATGTATTTAATATAACAGATAGTCCACCAATGTTGAATGTCTGGCTGCATCAAATAAATAAGCTGTGTAACTTTAAAAAGTTTGTTGATTGTCCACTAACTGAACCCAGTCAAGCAGGTTACATATTAGACAAATTACTATCGAGGTATATGTGTAAATACATAATCAGCAGACCTCCCACCCCCATACACAAGCATATGCATTTGGGTAAACCCCCCCCCCCCCCTGCCCTCTCCAAGTGTACTAAACGGACAAACCATAACTATGGCCTTAGTGTGGTTTGTATTTATAATACAATGTATTCATATTCTTACAATGATAACCAGTATATCTTCATTTTTTCAATTACGCATCAATACTATATTTAAGATATATTGTAATTACACATTTTTAACTTGTATGTTCATACACTGCAAAGAAAGCTTTTGTGGGAGCAATTTCTGGTTTATACACAAATACCATCCACAAATACCAATACAATACTATACATGTATATATATGGTTGCTTTTTAGTATACTTAACACGAATATTCTCCTTTTTTGTATGTATCACAATTATTTTTGTTAGTATACTTTCTCAAATGGGTTGATAAAACTTTTAGACTTTTCCATCATAACACTTTCCTTCTCCTTAAGTTTTTCAACTTCAGACAAGACTGAATCCCTTAAAATAAAAATTTTGAAATGTGTAAATACTAATGTTGAACTTGGAAATCTTTAGTTTTGTATCAAAAGAAAGCATTATCATTTATCTTGGTTATTGTAATGGGAATGATAATGCCTCAAGAAATAATAATAATAATAATAATAATAATAATAATAATAATAATAATAATTTATTTAAAGGGGTGACTCATTTAGTCAAAGACTATTCTCACTTGAGACTAACTAAAATACAAACAGCATGATGAGGAACATATTAATAACAAAAATGACATGTGCCAACAATTTACAACAAAAATATTATTCTAAATAAAACAAATCATACTTTAACAAAATGTACAATCTTTTCCAACTACAAAATATTAAACTAGTATAGAATGATACATTTCCAGGTGCATCTACCAAAATATTTGTAAACTAGTAAAAATACATAAAATTTAATAAAATGTAGTAATACTTACATAGATGCCATATCTGATTCTGATGTGGTTATATCAGAGACAGCAGGAATTTGTATCCGATGAATTGTTGGCCCAGGTGTGGAAGTTGTGGCCATGTCTTCTTTGACAATCCTCTGTTTCTGATGTTTTCCTTGTACTGGCATTAAATTCATAACTAATATAGCAAGGGAAAATAAATATTTCATTAGACACAAAAATTTATATATATTTTACAAATAATAATGAATGAATGAATGTTAAATTAAAGTGAACCGGCCCCGGTGGGACATTATTCACTGTTTTATCTTTCAAAAGAAAGTTATTTAATTTTTCCTGTGGGGTAAGGAATGATGCCACATCCCCACGGGCATTTATGCACACATAGTGTGCTATTTAATTTGGTCATGCACAAAATATACTTAACTGTATTGCATTACTTTTATTTACAGCCATCACTATTTACATTATAAATAATTTGTATTAAAAAAAAAAAAACAGTAGTGTCTGCTTGCCCCTAAATAGTCTTATGGTTGCATGCGAAAATGAAGATGATCATTAATACCACTTCGGTGGCCTCAATAAACAGCTGTTGTATGTCATGTACATGCTGATTTCAGCGATATTGTTGCAGGGCTGTGGCATTTTATTTCAAGCTAAATGGAATAATGCCAGTTTATATAAAATATGTTATTTTAAGAGGTTTGATAAAGAGTTAACAATACAAAATTAAAACAGCGGTATAAAAACTTGACTGTCCATTGCAAAATTGAGACTCACCAGTATCTAGCAAGAATTCGGCGACCTCTGGATTATTTTCTAGGCTCAAAGTGGACTTCTTTTTATTCCATCGTTCATGCTGGTCACCAATACATATGCGTGTGCTGACATAATTTGCCCAAACAGCTTTTTTTTCCCTCCTCCTTTCAGAATCTAAGTGTTGGCTTCGATCTAGTTGCGGACACGCCATTTTTTTTGTAAACACGTGTTTGCGCATGGCTAAAATTCTTAATCTTCGGGAGAGGTCAACACAGAGGTTACATGAATATAGGCGTGGCAAATAGCGAATTTTTGTCTGCAGACAATAATTGAAAATCGCGTATTTTATCACAAAATTTACCGATACTAGCCTGATTTCGGCCTCAGTAACAGCCTGAATCGTAATTTTTCAACTAAATAAGTAATCACAAACTGAAAAAAGAACAAAATAATTTCATTCGTTTTAACTTAGGTTGTATGCCTTTAAGTATAAGAAAAAGTCACATCAGTACCTTGGCTTAGTCTTTTATCTTTCAACTTTTCATTAATGTGAACAGTATCATTCTGATGATTTGGGAAATCGCAGTCACAAAATCTAGCATGCATTTTTGGGAGCCATAGTGGCTGAGTGATTAGCATGTTGGACTGGTGACCAAAAGGGCGTGGGTTCAAATCCTTCTTTCAGAGTAGGTTAATGTTTAAATTCGCTAGGTCTGTATCAGCTACTGTGGCATCCCTTAGGCACTAAATAACCTTCTTTGTTGCTGTGCCATAAAGAACCAAGCTAAAACATGCATTTTGTCCAATTTTGTTTTTGGAGAGTGATAGAGTCGGGGGGGGGGGGGTATTGTAGTCTGTATTATTTAATTAAATGACATTTGTGATCCTCTTTGTTTACAAGGGCACTCTTATGACCTATGATCCATTATCAAATTCACACCTCAGATTAAAAAAGTTGATTCTTATTTAATTGTGGAATAAATTGCCACAAGAACCACCTGGCTATGCAGTGTTATTTACATGCTAATTAAATATGTCAAGAGTTTTGAGCAGGTTATTCCAGTTGACACCTGTTTGAGGTCAAGATTCAATGGATATGATCAAATTAGCGAGGCTTCCAATAGGGGAAAATTAGCGAGGCTTCCAATAGGGGAAATTGGTTATCCAGAGGGAGATGAGAAATCTAAAGATAAAATTATAAATAGAGACAGAAAAATCACATTAAAGGAATAAATAAAATGTTTTTTTTTTAATATATAATTCAATATATATACAGTCCTACCCGTTTATATCGACATCGCTTATCTCGACAAGCCGCCTATGTCGACAAAAAAGCAATGTCCCGGTCCCATGGTCTACTATTACTATCAAATTGTCATGCCTATGTCGACGTCGAGATAAAAGAAAAACGTATATGTCGACAGAAGCCCTTGGTCCCAGCTTGAACAAATCCTTTGTTTTCAAAACGTTTACGTCGACAAGCTGCCAATTAAGACCATTACTGTAACATTATACATGTGTAGCTGACCAATCGGAGCCCTCTGTGCATGAGTCATTGGTTCCACTGGTACTATCATCAGGTCTGCCTCTTTGATACCACTATGTGTTAAGACCTCACAGTAGTCGTTTGTACATATTAAAGTTATTGATAGTTAGAACACGACGTCTTATATTATGTTTTAACACAATAACACAACATGGTGTCAGAAGTGGTCGCAATTGAAATATCACATGGATCGTAAATGGATATTTTGAAACAATAACTTTACAATCCACGGAAGATTTAGGACGAATTTAAAACCTTTAAAACGTTGAAAATTCTGGATACGAACTTAATACCTTCAAAATGGATCTTTCCGGCGTGCCAACACCCACCATGGACTGGGAAAATTCCAACCTTACCACATCATGGGCTAAATTCCAACAACATTGTGAATTGATATTTAACAGACCGATGAGTAGAAGAAGTGATGCGGTTAAAGCCAACTACATTTTACTTTGGGTAGGAGACAAAGGTAGAGACATTTTCAATACATGGACTCTGACAGAAGAAGATAAAAAGGACCCAACAATTATCTTTACAAAATTCAAACATCATGTGCAACCAAAATTAAATCCGGTCTTTGCAAGATTCAAGTTCAATAACGAAATTCAAGGCTCCAAGACAATAGATCAGTATGTGACCTCGTTGAAACTATTGGCTAAAGACTGTCTCTTCAAAGACGAAGACGACATGATTCGAGATAGAATTGTTTTCGGGGTATCATCATCAAGGATACGAGAAAAACTTATCAACGAAGGCGAAAAGTTGACCTTGGAAAGGGCTATCAATATCAGTCAAAGCCATGAATATGCCCAGGAGCAACTCCAGACCATGTCTGCATCAGCCAGACCAGAAGTGCATGCGACAATTCAACGACAGGCCAAGACAAAAGAACTGCAGCCGAAGAAGAAATGGACCACGTCTTCCAGACGGAGCGTGAACGTAACCTGTGGACACTGTGGATACAGATCGCATTCAAGCCAGGATAAGTGCCCCGCAAAAGGAAAGACTTGCAATAAGTGTCATAAACCCAATCACTTTGAAAAAGTATGTAGATCAAAAACAGTCAGTGTGATTAACAATGAACATCAAAACGAGGATTTGTATATTGACAGTGTAAAAAGGGATATAATTGCCAATGGCCAGGCGTATGCAGCGATAGAGGTAGGACCACATTTAGTTTCTATTGATTTTAAATTGGATACTGGCTCTCAAGTTAACATCATACCCTCGCATATATACAAAAAACTAGGCATAAAGCGTCCCCTACAACCTACATCAAATACATTATCCGCATATGGCGGCAAATTATTGAGTACAATGGGTACAGTCAATCTCACATGTAAACGCACTGAACGTACACATGAACTCGAGTTCTACATTGTTAAAACGAAAGCACCACCTATACTTGGTTTACAATCTTGTATTGAGTTAGGCTTGGTTAAATTTACATACTCTGTTCAGACACAGATGTCAAATTTACAATGCAACAAGAGTACGCCCCTCACTAAGGCAGTTGTACTCGAGGAATATGCCGAAGTTTTCAACGGCATAGGTCTTTTCCTAGGGGAATGTACCATACACATCGACCCCAAGGCAACACCTGTAGTGCACCCTCCGCGGCGAGTACCTGTCGCACTTCAAGACAGACTGAAAACTGAACTCGATCGCATGGAAAATGAAAATATTATTGCCCAGGTTACATCACCTACAGAATGGGTGAATTCTATGGTAGTCGTAGAAAAGCAGTCGGGTAAACTAAGGGTATGCCTCGACCCACAAGATCTTAATAGAGCAATTTTGCGTCCCCATTACCCTATGCGCGCATTAGACGATATCCTACCCCAATTATCAGGTGCAAATTATTTCACCAAATTGGATGCACGGTCAGGATATTGGGCAATAAAACTGTCAACAGACTCTTCTTACCTTACAACTTTCAACACCCCATACGGTCGTTACCGTTTCTTGCGTCTCCCATTTGGTTTGAAATCATCTCAAGATGAATTCCAAAGGCAGATCGATGAGAGTTTTGAAGGTTTAAATGGTATAGTTTCAATTTGCGACGATATACTAGTTTTCGGACGCACACGCGACGAACATGATACAAATTTGAGAAATGTTCTCAAACGTTCCCTTGAAAAAGGAATCCGGCTAAATGAGGAAAAACTAGAAGTAGGTGTCACAGAAGTACAGTACTTCGGGCACATTCTGTCTGCAGAAGGTCTCAAACCCGACCCTGCCAAAGTAGCAGCTGTCAGAGAAATGGAACCCCCTCGTAACCGCGCGGAGTTAGAGACCATTCTTGGCATGGTTAATTACTTGTCCAAATTTGCCCCAAATTTGGCAGCGGTCACCAGTCCGTTAAGACAACTATTAGCGAAAGACGTAGAGTTTGAATGGGACTCTCCGCAAATGGATGCATTTATAAAGGTCAAAGACATAATTACAACAAGTCCGGGACCTGTTCTGTCCTATTTTGACCCTAAGAAACCACTGACTTTGCAAGTTGATGCGTCAAAATATGGGCTCGGTGCCACCCTATTGCAAGATGATAAGCCCGTGGCTTATGCATCAAAATCATTGACCACAACGGAAATTAATTATGCTCAGATAGAGAAAGAAATGTTCGCTATACTGTTCGGATGCAAACGTTTTCATCAATATGTATTCGCGAGAAAGGTACATGTTCAAACTGACCACCTTCCACTTGTCTCTATAATGAAAAAGCCCCTCTATGCAGCCCCACTGCGACTACAACGCATGCTTTTGCAACTGCAGCGTTATGACCTAGAGGTAAAACATTACCAAGGTAAGAACATACCCGTAGCAGACACACTCTCTCGTAAGTTCTTATCTGATACACACCCCACCTTATCTGAAGGTATAGATATGCATGTGCATATGGTGTTATCAGCATTACCTGTATCGGATCGTAAGAAAGAAGAAATTAAATCTCTCACTGAACAGGACCCCCAGCTGGTCATACTGAAACAGGTCATAATTGAAGGCTGGCCTGAAAAGAGGTCAAGCTGTAAATCAGAGATAATTGACTATTGGAATTATAGAGATACGCTTTCAGTCGTAGATGGGTTAATCTTGAAAGGTCAAAAAATAGTCATACCACAAGCCCTCAGGCAGAAAATGCTAGAAACTGTACATTCAGGACATTTAGGTATTGAGAAGTGTCTGAAAAGAGCTAGAGATGTTTTGTTTTGGCCAAGAATCTCAGTTGACATTTCCGATTTAGTGCCAAAATGCTCTATCTGCTTGGAGCGCAGAAGTTCTAACCAAAAGGAACCTCTCATTCTCTATGACGTCCCTGAATATCCATGGCAAAAAGTCGCCACAGACCTATTTACATGGGATAATAAAGAGTACATTGTTGTAGTAGATTATTTCAGTCGCTACTTTGAAGTTAAGACACTCGCAAGCTCAAAAAGTTGTACTGTTATCAATCACATGAAAAGTATATTCGCGCGCTTCGGAATACCAGAAATCGTTGTCAGCGACAATCAAACATGCTATTCTTCCCGAGAGTTCGCAAGCTTCGCAAAAGAATGGGATTTTCAACATGTTACATCGAGTCCCACATACCCTCAGTCGAACGGCCTAGCGGAGAAAACAGTTCAAACTGTAAAGAAAATTCTCTCAAAAGCAAAAGCCGATGGCAGAGAACCGCTTATAGGCATATTAGAGTATCGAGCCACTGTGCTTGATATCGGGTTCTCACCAGCACAATTGTTGATGGGTAGACAACTTAGATCTATTCTCCCAACAACCCGCGAGAAATTAATGCCCAAGATACCCAACACCGCTGAGGTCAAAAGGAAAATTACGCTTCGCAAGAATAAAACAAAGAATTATTATGATAAAAGTGCAAAACCACTAAAAACACTTAAGGAAGGGGAATCAGTTAGAGTTCAATTCAAAGGTCAAAACTGGGAACCTGCCGTTATAATAAAAAGACAACGAAAGGTCATACTCAGTTCGCACCAAAGATGGTACCATTTATCGTCGAAATAGACGTCAGCTCATAAAAACTAATGAATTACACCCCCTGCAATGTAGTATAAATGCCCCCTTCTCTCAGAATCAAAACACACTGTGTACAGCTGTAACATTTCCCGCAAATGTCAGTATGCCAATTTCACAGTCAATAGAATCTCAATGTTTCAGTCGAAATACACCTGAGCCTGACGCAACATTCCCACAGGATTGTCAGCCAAGTGGTTATTACACACGTTCTGGAAGGTTAGTAAAACCAAAGATAATCGAGTCATTGTAATCAGATACTCTCAGATAGAGAGACTGAGCTCAGAGAACCGTCATTAGTGTCACGGTGTATCGTTTTGTTGATAAACACAGAGAGTGATTCAAGATAAGGACCAGTTGTGTACATTAAATATAAAAGGACCAGTTGTGTACATTAAATAGCAATCAAGCATGCAACAAGAATTGTAAAAACTGTAAAATTCATTCTCAGTATGTTGCAGAAATTTATTAGTTAATCATTGTAATATTTGCTATCAAAGACGCTTTTGATTTTGATATGTTAGTTATAATGGCTAATGATTAACTTAGACAGTTTAATAAAGTGTATTAAAACCTTCTTTGTAAGAAGAGAGATGTAACATTATACATGTGTAGCTGACCAATCGGAGCCCTCTGTGCATGAGTCATTGGTTCCACTGGTACTATCATCAGGTCTGCCTCTTTGATACCACTATGTGTTAAGACCTCACAGTAGTCGTTTGTATATATTAAAGTTATTGATAGTTAGAACACGACGTCTTATATTATGTTTTAACACAATAACACAACAATTACTTTGTTCAACAATTAGTTGATCTTGCCGTCAGGCTTTAATGTCTCGATCGGATAAAAAAAAAAAACCATAGCAGCACATTCTCTCACCACAATGCAGCTAGTTAAGTCTTTGATCTTGCCGCCTAGCTTGTGGGTCATGTTCTTGAACTGTACTCTTACAATGACAGCATGTACATCTGTGTGTCCTTCAGCCACTGAATTTTCTGATTGTAAATATAGCACACCGAAAAGGATCAATTGATGAACACAATTTCCCAATCAACAGGTGGTCGAAGTAGGACTAGCAAGCCCTTAAATTTGCCGTCCAGGAAATTGATGTGTACAGAGAGACTCCTGTATACGTGATTTTCTGAATCCCATAATTAAAAATTGCGTGAAAATACGGATTACACGTTTCCGAGACCTTTGACAGTGATCGGTGATTTTCGCTGTGAAAGTTTTGTTTTTAACTTTATTTGCATTTACTGTGGCTACCGAGAGAAGGGTAAAATGCAAATTAAATTTATAATGCAATATTTTTATTTGGATTTTATTATACAAAGGTAACCAAAATGTAATTTGTCAATATACAAGTGTATTTAACACTGCTTCTGTCTTCATGTACTAAAAATTTCCAATTTTTTTCCTCAAAGTGTAAATGCTATTCACTGACGATGGTTCACCCTTTGCTGATGAATTTTAAATTTTATCTTTTTTCAGCTCCCTCCCCCCTCAACACTTATCTCGACATCCGCCTATGTTGACAATATTTCCTCGGGCCCGAGGATGTCGAGATAAACGGGTAGGACTATATATATATATATGAATGAAATGCTGTAACAAATTTAGACAATGGAACAGGTTCATACTACACAGATAGTAAAACCAGTACTATAATTGATATGGACTAATGCTGAATAACTAAGGGTTGCAGTATTGCCTGTTACCAGTACCCAAATCCAATATCCTGGTTTAAACAGTTATGGTAACTGGTTTAGATTGTTGTTACAAACCAAAGATCAATCCATCAGTTACTGGTATAACCAAAGAGATGCCAAAACAAAAGCTTGTTCAGCTGTAATGTGGCTAATTTGTTTACAATACCGTTTTCTTTAAGTTAAAAAATGCAATACATGTATTAAAAATGGATTGTTAGTGATCTACAAGTGGTCCATCTCTATTTTTAACCTATATTATTTACATTCTTTAGTGAATATGTGACAGTAATTGTGAATATGAGTTATTGTGAATATATGATAGCTATTGTGAATATATGATATTTATTGTGAATATATGACAGTAATTATGAATATATGATAGTAATTGTGAATATATGATAGTTATTGTTAATATATGACAGTAATTGTGAATATATGATAGCTATTGTGAATATATGTTTGTTATTGTGAATATATGATAGTTATTGTGAATATGATAGTTATTGTGAATATATTACAGTAATTGTGAATATATGATAGCTATTCTGAATATATGACAGTAATTGTGAATATATGACAGTTTTTGTGAATATATGACATTAATTGTGAATATATGACAGTAATTGTGAATATGTGACAGTAATTGTGAATATATGATAGTTATTGTGAATATGATAGTTATTGTGAATATATTACAGTAATTATAAATATATGACAGTTTTTGTGAATATATGACATTAATTGTGAATATATGACAGTAATTGTGAATATATGACAGTAATTATGAATATATGACAGTTATTGTGAATATATGATAGTTATTGTGAATATGTGACAGTAATTGTGAATATATGATAGTTATTGTGAATATGTGACAGTAATTGTGAATATATGATAGTTATTATGAATATATGACAGTTATTGTGAATATATGATAGTTATTGTGAATATGTGACAGTAATTGTGAATATATGATAGTTATTGTGAATATATGACAGTAATTGTGAATATATGACAGTAATTGTGAATTTATGATAGTTATTGTGAATATGTGACAGTAATTGTGAATATATGATAGTTATTGTGAATATATGACAGTAATTGTGAATATATGACAGTTTTTGTGAATATATGACATTAATTGTGAATATATGACAGTAATTGTGAATATGTGACAGTAATTGTGAATATATGATAGTTATTGTGAATATGATAGTTATTGTGAATATATTACAGTAATTATAAATATATGACAGTTTTTGTGAATATATGACATTAATTGTGAATATATGACAGTAATTGTGAATATATGACAGTAATTGTGAATATATGATAGTTATTATGAATATATGACAGTTATTGTGAATATATGACAGTAATTGTGAATATATGATAGTTATTATGAATATATGACAGTTATTGTGAATATATGATAGTGATTGTGAATATATGACAGTGATTGTGAATATATGACAGTAATTTTGAATATATGACAGTAATTGTGAATATATGACAGTAATTGTGAATATATGACAGTAATTGTGAATTTATGATAGTTATTGTGAATATGTGACAGTAATTGTGAATATATGATAGTTATTGTGAATATATGACAGTAATTGTGAATATATGACAGTTTTTGTGAATATATGACATTAATTGTGAATATATGACAGTAATTGTGAATATGTGACAGTAATTGTGAATATATGATAGTTATTGTGAATATGATAGTTATTGTGAATATATTACAGTAATTATAAATATATGACAGTTTTTGTGAATATATGACATTAATTGTGAATATATGACAGTAATTGTGAATATATGACAGTAATTGTGAATATATGATAGTTATTGTGAATATGTGACAGTAATTGTGAATATATGATAGTTATTATGAATATATGACAGTTATTGTGAATATATGATAGTTATTGTGAATATGTGACAGTAATTGTGAATATATGATAGTTATTGTGAATATGTGACAGTAATTGTGAATATATGATAGTTATTATGAATATATGACAGTTATTGTGAATATATGATAGTTATTGACTTATTGTGAATATGTGACAGTAATTGTGAATATATGATAGTTATTATGAATATATGACAGTTATTGTGAATATATGATAGTTATTGTGAATATATGACAGTAATTGTGAATATATGATAGTTATTATGAATATATGACAGTTATTGTGAATATATGATAGTGATTGTGAATATATGACAGTGATTGTGAATATATGACAGTAATTGTGAATATATGACAGTAATTGTGAATATATGACAGTAATTGTGAATATATGATAGTTATTGTGAATATATGACAATTATTTTGAATATATGATAGTTGTTAAGAGGCTAGTGTTAGGACTGGTCAGCCTGGTGTCAGGATAATGTGACTGGGTGGGACATCATGCTACATATCTGTGGTATGATGCCTCAGTGCTAGACATCACTATACACTGCCACACTGCAAACAATGTAGCAATAGGACTGATAAATTGTTAAAGCTACAAAAAAAATCCAATTCACACACACACATATGTATGTAATACAAAGATGGTAGTTGCCATGATAAGCCACAGAATTTACTCTAGTTTAAAATTATTGGTAAAATTGGAATTGATTCTAAAATAAATGATGTGGATATACGCAGTTATTTCCCTTTATATAATTGTGCAGGTTAAAACAAATTAGAAATAGTATGACTGTTTCTGGGTTCATCTTAGAAAGTTATACATATCAGTATGGGTTTTTATTCAAATATTTTTACATGATATCATCAAATTTTGTTATTAATTATCCAGATATTATTACATCATCAAATTTGGTTATTAATTATCCAGATATTATTACATCATCAAATTTGGTTATTAATTATCCAGATATTATTACACAACATCATCAAATTTAATTATTAATTATTCAAATATTATTACATGACATGAAATTTAATTATTAATTATTCAGATATTTTTTTACATGACATCAAATTTGATTATTAATTATCCAGATATTATTACATCATCAAATTTGATTAATTATCCAGATATTGTTATCTCATCAGATTTGTTTATTAGTTGTCCAGATATTATTACATCATCAAATTTGGTTATTAATTATCCAGATATTATCACATCATCAAATTTAATTATTAATTATCCAGATATTATTACATAATCAAATTTGGTTATTAATTATCCAGATATTATTATCAATATATTATTACATGACATCATCAAATTGAACTATTAATTATTCAAATATTATTACATGACATCATCAAATATTACTTGACGTCATCAAATTTAATTATTTAAATATTTTATATGACATCAAATTTGGCTTTTAATTAATGAAATATTACATGACATACCAGTTGTTCGAAAATTCTTGTGTATGATTGTATGATTTTGTTATTTTTCTGGGCAACTCATCAATGACTATCATCAGAGAACATCTCATTTTTATTTTTGTGAAGTTTGTGCAGTGTTTGACTTGAAAATCAAATTACTTCAGAAGTCTTTATAGACATTATTTCATTTATTTAATTAAACTGAGAAGCATACATACAGTATATATTCGCTTATCATTTTAGGCCAGTCTCAAAATACATTGACCCCGATCTACTGATGCATAATGCACAGGCAGGTCTGGGTCTTGGCATTTTGTCAGGATTAATTTAGTTGATCAAAGATTCTGGTTTGTGTATGCATTATGCAATGGTAGATCAGGGTCTATGTTTTCAGATAAATTCAACTTGTCAGTGAAAATGATTCTATATTCAAATATATTTTTTTTCAGTGGGGTCTTCCTTGTTACATTCATACTTCTGTACTGCGTACCCAGTGTCAGGTAAGGATAGAGTGAGAGAGATCATGAAACAGTGTTGTGTGATAGATTATCTCTTTCAATGGATTCTACTCAATGAAAACCACTCTGCCTGGTTCACATCAACTTGATATCTAAAAGGCTGTTCCATTTAAACATACATGGTACCCATGGAAAGCAGATTTAAAAATAATATTCCAGGGTACTTTGATTTCACACAGTTCTTATTCAGATGATAAGAAAATTCTAAATTGCACTTATGGGTGTACTGTACATTTAAGGTGCCTTTCTGGGTCCCAGGTATGTTTAACTGGAATAGCCCTAATCTTTGGGACACCTAATCTTGATGTTTATCCACAAGTCAAGTCATTCAGCTCCCAACCTTGCACCCACTGTCCATTTTTGGATCCCAGGTTGCACAATATGCATAGGTGGCCTGTCTGTAGAAGATATATTCTTTTAGCAACTGCTTGAAACCATTCCTAAAAGATTGTGTGTGTGATTGTGTGTGGATATATATATATATATATATATATATATATATATATATATATATATATATATTGGCTGATCATACTTTATAATTTATTAGTTTAATTTGTTCCTAGGTTAATGTTTTTATAACATGCCATATATAGCATAACCGACTTTTGATCCGGAAATCGGATTCCACCTAATAGTATGAACTTCCGATTAATCGGAGTCGGACAAGGCAGGAACGACTGATTCGGATAATAAAAATAATAAAGTTGAATTTCTATAGCACCGTGTCTAACACTGCGTGTCATTCGATAGTGCATTAATAAAGTTAAATAAGAAGTCAGAAAAGTCCAATATGGTCAACACAACGGGGTGAAACGATAATACTTTAGTTAGACCGAATGATAAAGGAAAATAAATACTGATGGCGCCATAACACGTGGATTTCAGTTTGCGAGTTTTATTTGTTAAATCGTAAGTTTTTATAATTATTATGTATAACATTGTGATCGTAGAAAAAACGTTTATAATGTTTCAGTGCATTTTACAAAAATAAAAAAATTTCATGGATTCTTTGTGGCTTTGAACTTCGTTGCATTTGGCTATAGTCCTGCCATATCCTTCCCCTTGTGACGCCGGTGTGATGTGCAAAACGTGTGTAACACAGTTTAAAAAGTTAATTTGAAAAACCTTTTAATTTAGCATTTCCGATTAATTGAATCGTATCCGGAATCGGAAAAATTTCATGCCCATAATCCGGAATCGGAAATCGGTAGAAAAATGCTAATCGGTTATGCCCAAAATTGCCATACATATTTATTTATAAATTGAGTCCAACTTGAAACAACTTAAACCCTTATCTATCATCACATAATGTGCTGGCAGATCAGGTGTATGTTTTCTCTTTTGTTTACTTTTAAAAATTTGCATAGACCCTGGTCGTCACACACATTATGCACTAACAGATCTGGGTCTTTACAGCTTGCAGTTAGACTCTACTTATAGGCAAGTATATATGGTACCCATGTATTCATACATGGATGATCTGGCATTTCAAATCACGCATCCAGACTGGATTTGGGTGTTTTCATTGATATCTGTTAGTCTTCTTTGATATACAGAATATAACTTTTACAAATTACTAGTTATTATGTCCCTTACTTTATCATGAAAAGCTGCTATCTACATATTTTTTACTTGTTTCCATACATCCATCTGTATGTAAGTCCATTCCACTTTCATTTCTACAATGTAACTTGAACATCCATGTGAGATTAAGGGATGATATCTGTTGCAGTAGGGTTTAATGTCATTTTCATGGCCACTGACCCATGAGAAGCTATTGGCAAGCTTTCTCACATATCCACATTGGCCGAATCGGAGACTCGAACCCATGCAGATAGAGATGGCAGTGATCAGTAACGGAGAGCATTTTAGACCAATCAGCCACTCGGGGTCCCTTTGGATGATATCTGTTATACTTGCTATCGATTGTTAGAACATGTCCTGAACCACATTTGGAGTCCAGTCTTCCAAGTCAGGGTCATAGCTCATTATTATTTTTAGTTTTCCATCGTACTTTACTTTCCACTTCATGTCAGTAGAACTTTCTGAGATTGGGTGATTAAATTACTTTCGTTTCCACTTTATATCTGTCTAAACTATGAAGCCTGAAGAAATGAGCATAATTCACAAGACACTTCCGAACTACAATGTCAGAAGAATAATTATCAATACACTTCATAACTGACAAACTGTTTGAGATTAGGGTAAGCGATTAAATTGAGAATATCTACCTATGCATCACCATTAGAGGTTGTGTAATGTACAATAATGGGAGTGCTCTTTTCAAGGCCAAGGTCACAGCTTTTTATCACTCTTAGTGATTATTTTTTATGGGACTTTTATCAAACTTGGTAAGTAGGCCTGTGTCCGCAAACTCTTGGTTGAGAATGATTATCAATGAAATTCTTGCATTTGATTGGCTGAACTTGTCAACACTGGCAGTTATATTTCTGAGCATGAATTGATTAAACATGTTAACTTTGGTCATGAGTTATCAAGATGCTGGACAGGTTTTATTATAAGTTCTTTTATCTGAGCTGCAAAGACTGCATTCCAATCAGATTTTGCTCCCCTTAATAAATGTCATTGCTATAAAGTTTCATTTGATGGAAACCATGCTTGATTATGAGTAAGAGATTATGCAAATTAACTTTTTTGTATCTTTGAAAGAAATGTTGTTGTTATTATACTGTTCAGTGTCATTTTTTTTTTAGCACAATATAAGCTATACATGCTAGAAAGTTATATCAACCAGATGAGCAACATAAGGGCCCACTTGGACCTCATGTTTAAGATTCCATTTACTTTTGTATGAAAAATATTTTGAAATTGTAAATGAAGGGGTATGCAATATAAAACTTCATTTGTGTATTGTTTTGAGTCAGGTGAAAGAACTTGATACGGTATGAATACAATTTCACCTAACATCATTTGGATATACTATAATTATTCATGCAAACCACACCCATCTGCAAGCAACATAGAACCTTGCATACTCTTCACGTAGGTTAGAGTCTGAGGCGCTCATTCTACGTCCAATTCAAGCAAACATTAGTTTTATGTCAATTTTTTTTAAATGGGTAAATATGGTAGATTTCAAGCATCACTAGATTCTCAGATCTGTATTTTCCAGAGATACAGAACTGCATATATTACACTATGTGTTGACAGAATTTGCGTAAATCTGGTGAGGCTGAAGCCCATAATAAAATAATTAAGTGTGTGTCATTGATATCACAAAGGATATAGCTGTCATATGGGTTAGGTTCCATTTGCCTGTGTTGGGAGCTCTTCACTTTGGAGGTGTATTTTCTTGCCCATATGGTTACACATAGTAAAGAATATGTTGGATTCACATTTTGAGACTTTAGCCAATAAAGTTAATTGGATAACAAGTAATCAAGTAAATTCTCTAATCATATTTAAATGCAGTATAAATCTTCTAATCCAAAGTTATGATAAATTGCTGTGTAATTCATCTAATGTTAAATTCATTGTAAATCCTCAAATCTTGTTAAATTGCTTTGTAAACCCTCAAATCTTGTTAAATTGCTGTGTAAATCCTCAAATCTTGTTAAATTCCTTCATAAATCTCAGATCAATGGTAAAATGCTTTGTAAATAATCTAATGAAAATAAACTTAATTTGTGAAGTTAATAGCATATCCCAAAAATCAGTGTAAGATATGGGGAAATACCATCCATGCAAGAGACTGGGCACTAGTTTTTGAAACTATATGCAAGATCTGTTTCTCACTGTCCCCGTGTACTATCATTGTTTTGTCAATTGGAAGGCAGGCAACATTCATTGCAATTCAATCAGATCTAGGCCAGATGATGTAAATGAGATGTTATCAATTTTATGATGTGTAGATAAGTTTCAAGATCGGTTTTAAAATATGGAAGTATTTTCATTGGGAAAATGCTTCAAAATGTATTGTGTAAACATTCTTTCACTTGTAACAGAAAAGCTAAGCTTAGATGGAAACAATATAGATTTTACCATTTAGGTTCATGCATAATTAAACCAGATGCAGCAGTACTAATGGTTTAATTGCATTTATATGTTAGACATAAATTAACAAATAGTCATCATTTTAATGGCAAATGCACAGATATTTTTGTATTGTAGGAGGAAGACGCCAGGAAATTTCATTGCTCTTGGAATTTTTGTAAGTTTTTTGTTATTATTTGTTTAAGAAGTGGCCTGTGCATGTTAAATTCCAGTTTCTTCAGTTATATATACCTTATTTGCAGGGTAAACTGTATTCTCCAGTCACATTTCTCTTTCATACAGTTTTTACACTTTCCTAATGAAAGCTAATTATCAGCTCTCTTAACAGAAGTAGGATTCTTTAGGACTTAATGGTTTTACTTGATACTAAATTCAGACTTTAAATGTGCCCATAAAACATGAATGCCCCTGCCAATATGATGCAATTATAGGGCATGGTTCTAAGCCAAACCTGGCTATAAGCTTAACAAAGGTACGTAAATTAAACTTGACTAGTAGGTTTTTTTGACCTTAAGTCTCAGACCAAACTTTCTTTAAACTCAGAAACAGATTTGTGATGGAATTTGAGGAACAGTCATGGGCAGCACTGTATATCCCCAAATATAGACACAACTGAGTCATATCAAGATTTTGGTAATTGTTGTCATGATTGAGATTCTTCAGTATTTTACTACAGTCCTACCCATTTATGTTGACATTCTCGGGGCCCGAGGAAATATTGTCGACATAGGCAGATGTCTAGATAAGGGTTGGGGGTGAGGGGGCTGAAAAAAAAATAAAAGTTAAAATTCGTCAGCAAAGGGTGATCCATCGTCAGTGAATAGCATTTACACTCTGAGAAAACAATGGAAATTTTGAGTACATGAAGACAGAATCAGTGTGAAATACATTTCAGTTTTGCATAATGACAAATTAAATTTTGGTTACCTTTGTGTAGTAAAATCCAAATTAAAATATTGCACCAATCACATCCTGATATGAAAAACATTACAATATTCAACGTCGGCATTAGCACATGGTTGGATAGTTGTTATTTACATGCTTCACGTACTTGTACTTAAATTGGCCTAGATTTTGGTCAGTCTGTTCCCATCTTATTGAGGCTACCAAGGGGATGGGGCTTATTCACAGGGAAGTGAAAAACTGTCAACAGTACGTGTATTCTCCACAAATACTTTTGTATCCGATGTTATGACAAACATTAAAGCGACTAAACCAACCACTTGTTGCAGCGAAGTTCTCCATACTAAGTTTTTTCGCGAATGCTTCATTCAACCATTTTGATGCTTCCTCCACGTCTTCAAATGTAGCAATCTTTTGCTTCTTCATTTGGGGAGCCCAGTTACCTTCAACGTAGCCTTTCTTTATAGACTAGGCAGCTTTCATCCTTCCTGAATGGGTGTTATTTTTAAATGAAAAAATTTCACAGACCTCTTTGCGAGATATTCATCCCTCAACTTTCTTAACAGCCAGATATTTAGTTTCCAGAGACTGTAAATTTAATTTGCGTTTTACGCTGCTGTTGGTAGCCATCATAAATGTAAATAAAGTTAAAAACGAAACTTTCACAGCAAAAAAAAACTTATTTTAATAACATGTCACTTTCAAAGGTCTCGGAAATGCGTAATCTGTATTTTCACGCAATTTTTATATCTGGGATTCAGAAAATCGCGTATACAGGAGTCCTCTATACACATCAATTTCCTGGATGGCAAATTTAAGGGCTTGCTAGTTCTGCTTCGACCACCTGTTGCTTTGGAAATTGTGTTGATTTATTGATCCGTTTAGCTGTGCTGACATTTACAATCAGAAAATTCAGTGGCTGAAAGACCCACAGATGTAAATGTTTTCATTGTAAGAGTACATCTGAAGAACATGACCCACAAGCTAGGCGGCAAGATCAAAGACTTAACTAGCTGCAGAGTGGTGAGAAAATGTGCTGCTATGTTGGTTTTTTTTATCCGACCGCGACATTAACCCTTTCGCTACGACTGCCGCATCTAAGTGTCTGCTGTAAATAGCTCTCGAATAGCCGTGACGCATATCTGCAGTGCAGAAAAACCTAGCTTACAAACCAATGTCGCACAGATGCGTATAGTTCACCAGTAATCACAGTATCAGCGACGCTCATGTGCGCAGAATACGTACGTGTTAACTAAACGTTGATTGGTTGAAAGTACGAAAGTTTACACATTTTTGATTATCATAACCAATGAGAGGATTGTTTACTCGACATTTTGATACAAGTTTGAATGCTGAGAGGTTAAATTTAGACACACTAAAATGAATTTTCTGCGGTTTACGAAACACGTGTTTTCGAGATGAACAAAGATGGATTCCGATTCAGAAATGAGCAACTTTAACGGGTCCAGTGCAAGTGATATCGAAAAGTTTAATGGATCATAATTAGAAAATGGATCAGATATTGATTTCAACATCAGATACAAACGATTTTTAATCGGATGACAAGGCGGACTTAGTTTCAATTGTACAATGGAGTGACGACCTCGCCGTATTCGAAATCAAGGTTTTTAATTCTTACGTTGGTTCAACAGACAACAATCAAGCTTGGACCAGTGAATGAAAGATTTTTTACTCAGATTAATTCCTGAATATCTGGTAGAAAATCTTGTGAAAGAAACAAACAATGTTGTTAAGAAAATAGGGGACCAAAAGCAAGACATGAAATGGTATGAAATCAGCATCACATGTGGGCATTAGTCCTACATGTAAGACATAGAACATGGCAATTTTGCTATACATATATTATAATATACTTGATAACATCGTCATTTATGTGTGGATAATTACTGTTTTGAGAGGTACTAATTGCAACATTTTAATTAGAGTGGATTTCATTCATGTTTTTATATGTATATATGAAAATATTGGATTTATTTTATGGAATTCAAAACAGTTTATGTGACTGGGATTTCTTATATGATGGGATATAGGAGTATATATAAAGTAGAAATATATGAATAACAGACACTATACAAGGTAAGCTGTTTTTTATTTCACTTAAATCTAGTAAAAACTATTGAAATAATGAATATAAATGTAACCATGTTTTTATTGTCAATTTCTGTAGTCAGCCTTGATGATGCTCTAGTATTCAGCCTAGCAAACAGCCTCAGTAGTCTGAGTAACTGATATGATAGCACAGAGCAGTAGTGAAACTACAAAACAGCTGTAGTAGCTAAAGGGTTAAAGCTTTACGGCAAGATCAACTAATTGTTGAACAAAGTATGGGTCGGAACTGGCAGCTTGTCAACATAAACGATTAGAAAACAAAGGATTTGTTAAAGCTTGGACCAATGGCTTCTGTCGACATGTACGTTGATCTTTTATCTCGAAATCGACATAAGCATGACAATTTGATAGTAATAGTAGACCAAGGGACTGGGACTTTGTTTTTTTGTCAACATAGGTGGCTTGTCGATATAAATGGGTAAGACTGTATAGTATTTAGGGCTTAGACTTATTCTCATTGAAGAGGATGCCATTCAACATGTACATTATTGCCTGTATACATGTGTGTTTTCCGTCTATTTCTGTATTTGAACACATACAGTTGACTTTTAGTTTAATAAATTATCAAATTTTCAGCATTTTTAAATTTTAATTTTCTCTCCTTTCCAGACTATGGCATTTTCCTATATGGTTGGGACAATAAGCAGGTATACAAAAAAGAATCATTTGAAGTTTAACTTAAGAGGATTACTTTTATTGCCCCTTCTTACTCATGTTTTGTTTTGTCGTTTGCATACAATTCTTATATTTATATTTTGAGCCATGAAATCTTATTGCTTAGTTATATGAACAAGAAAAATACAGACCATTTGATAGCGAGTATTGTAGTATGTATAAGACACATTATCACTTGCATTTCTCTAACTCCTTAACTTTATCATAAACCAAATTTGATTTCAGAAGCAAATTGTACATACCTTAAATTTTAGTATTTTGCAATATAATGGCCACTATATGAAATCAAATCCATAATTAGAATAAGTTTATTCTGCCATATGATTAGTGTGTATGAAGATTTATCATGGATTCCAGTTCAGAAATGGATTCTTTTTTTTACAACTGGAGGGGTTATTGCCCCTGTAGGTGGCGAGACCAAGGACGCGATATAGCGATTGGTGAACACCCTCCAGTGTAGATATGATCAGTCACAAATATTATTCTTATAGACTATCAACAGATGTCTTATAGTCCTTCCATGTCTCGCTTTTCAAAGTTGTTAATTTGCAAATAGAATGTAATACATTATTCAGATATGTCATGTTTATTAAATTAAGATTAAACATTAAATTTATATACATGTACATGTACCTCTAAAATTGCCCATTTTGTGTTAACGCAAATTTATGAACCTGTTAACTACATTTAAAAGATGTATACCAATAAAATTGCTTATATTTCATTAATGATGTTGATTTATAAAATTGTTAACTACATTTGAAAATGGTGTCATCCAAAATACCCGTGTTTCCCCCAGGGTCATTTTGCATCCTGATCCTGTTATGTTGTCACCAGTACTGCTATACATTAATGTTTCCCACTCTCTTTTAAAAATATTATTAAAGTAAACATTTTGTCACCTTTTTCCAAACCATGTACCTAAAAATATTCCATATCTCGTTACTCTGTTGGTCATATTTTCTGGATAATTGGAGATAATTAACTATTGGTCAGTTCTTATCTGTTGTACCTCACTTAAAGGAGACTAGAAATGAAAATTTTTTTTTTATAAATGTAATTCTTTACAAATTCTAATTCGAATATAATGTTTAAAAATATAATATCGTGTGCGGATATTGATTATATTGCGAAGAAGATACAATGATTCCGTAAATTGCCGAGTATTTCCGAATTTTAATGAGACGACTGATCACGTGGTCTTGTGACGTCATGCTAGCCAGTCCTCGTATACAAACAGAAACATGGCAAGCGAGAGAGGCCATTGATAACGGTTTTCATCGGAAGTAACAACAACATCCCACAAATAAATCTGTGAGGAGGAAATCATACATAATTAATTTCAACATTAAGAAGCTTCCTTTCTATGATTAAATTACAGTGTATTTTACATGCATGCTATTGTTAGCATATTGACAAATCTGTAAGTATATACATGCTTCGTTAAAATAGAGTAAGTACTGTACTGGTCAGTGCTGAAAGAAATGTTTTAAGCACAGGCCCCGGGCTGATGACTTAAATAAACTTACTAGCCCTGACTGAAATTCCACAAACCCGAACAGTTCATATATGTTAACTTTCAAGCCGGGAGAAGAAAGAAAGAAAAAAATTCCAATTTTGGAGGTATTTCCTCCCTATCTCGTAATATCTCTCTTGATTTTTCGCAGTTAACTTCCTGAATATTTCAATATGTCTCTCAATTTTCATTTCTCAGAAGAAGAAAATCCATTTAAAATTTTTTTATCAAGTGTGCAGTCCACAAATTTCATATTCTATTTTATCACTTGTGAATATTGTAGTGAAGAAATAATTAATATCACAGGACAGTTTTTGTCTTCAGTAAATAAATTAAGATTAAACATTATTCACGTAAATTTCAGATTATTTAACTACTACAGAAGTACTTGTAAAAAAAATTGTCAGCAATTAGTTTAAAACCCATGAATTATCACAATTAAGGATGCGTAATTTTCTCTGCAAATAAAATCTCCATTTCCGCACTAAAAAAAATCGGCCAGTTAACACCTGATATTCCTCTACCATCTATGTAAAGTTTCATTATCATGATTAAATTAAAAGAAGGAATAAAATAATATGACGCAGTATATGTGCCCCTAAAAAACTAATTCAAAATAAATATTTAATTCAGTAAACAGTGTTACATATCTTAACATTTAAACTAAAGGAAATAGGATGGGATATAAAATGTGGGAAAACAATGGCCACATACATGTACGGTAACGTTTGACTGCAGATTTGAACTCTGAAAATGAAGTCTTTGGCCACGAAGTTACAACAAAATTCGGCATCGCTTATTTGCCAATGACTTTCTGGTGCTTACATACACACTCTGTAGCACATGGTTTCTTTGAATTATGTCAGAGGGCCAGTCCTTTTCACAATATAAGTGCAATGATATGGAATAATTGTTAATTTGTTAATTAAACTGCCATTATGTTTGTGTACTTAATTCTAACCTCTAACTATTATGCAGACCAGAATATGAAAAAAAGGTCTTGTCCTGGGGTATAATAAGGCGTATCACAGGGAGAAATTGCACATCGGGGCAAATAGGTGGGGTCAATAGTCGCCTCCCCCCAATTTCTATTGTCAGCCAGTTAATGTGAAACTTTGATTTTATATCGGATCTCTTTTTCTTTTAATCACTGCTATTTAAACTGCCCAAGGGACAGTTTTATATCAGTTCCAATCAATACAGATTTCGGTTTATACATTTTACGAGTAATAGGCATAGACTGAAAGATTGTGGTTTTTTTTAAAAATTTTTTAATATTTTTTTTTAAAATTACTTAAATTGTTTTTCTCAAAACACGACGGTGTCAAGGGTTGATAATCTTATTATTATTATTTTTTTAAGCAAAACTTCCATTTGATTAAAGTCAGATCTCAATTATCCATAGGACAGTGGTGACTTTATTTAGATTGTAATCTTGAAGAAGAAAAAAACATTTACTCATTTCATCAGCACGATCAGGTGTCGGGCTGTCATATTTGTTATTAGCACTTACTCAGCCTTCTGCCTATTTTCGTAACTCATACGTTTGACACTCTACCAGGATTTAAAATATACAATGGTATGTCTGGAACAGTTTCAACTTTTAGTCTAGGCTTAGCATTCGTGTATCCTAGAGGTTCCATGTTTTTAGGATCCCACTGGTAACATTCCTTTGAGAAATGTAATGAGCACGGATTGCTGTATGGTGTTGCATTGAAATCGACTCGCTTGTAATAATGTATCCAGATTTTCTTTATCCCTTTATCATTTGGAAAAGAAAAAAAAAGAACCCCACAGCCTTTTATATGTATGCTATTACACCCGTAAGCAACGCAAAACGGCATGGTACTCTATATGAAATGAACCTTGCAACTGTAGGTCTGGATGCTGGAGTCGCTAGTACGACGTCACTTTCCGAAAGTAACCGAATAGGCGCAGAAAATATGCATACGAGGTCACAGAAACTCAGCGCCTAGAAAATATGCCAATATCTCAATATTGGCAGTACGCTCGCATACAATGCTTCAGAATCATGTTTTTCTCTGCAGTGTATTTAATATTATTGTATATTTCCACTGGTTTCTAGTCTCCTTTAACCTAACTGATAGTGCACAGCTTGCTTTTTCTTTTCTTCCTTGGCATAGCCATGCAACGAGTCTGTAATGGTGGAATCTGCTATGTATGTGTGTTATATATCGGTAATTTGCACTGTCAACTCATAATGTGCAACGTTTTAATTTCCAATATTGTTGAAAAATTTGTGTATGATTTTGAATAAAATCTAAATTATCCTGAACCCAGCTTTCCCTTAGATAAGATCAGCTGTTGAGTTTGTAGCCCAGTCTGCCACTAGTATAGATCACCTGTAGAGTTTGTAGCCCATTTTGCCCTTAGTATAGATCAGTTTAAGAGTTTGTAGCCCATTTTGCCCATAGTATAGATCAGCTGTTGAGGTTGCAGCTCCAGTTTGCCCTTTGTATAGATGGTTATAGAATTTGTAGCCCAGCTTGCCCTTAGTATATATCAGCTGTAGATGTTGCAGCACAGTTTGCCCTTAGTATATAGCAGCTGTAGACGTTGCAGCACAGTTTGCCTTTAGTATAGATCGGTTATAGAGTTTGTAGCCCAGCTAGCCCTTAGTTAAGATTGGCTGTAGAGTTTATAGCTGTTTGCCCCTAATATAGATCAGTTATATAGTTTTTATTCCAGTTTACCTTTAGTATAGATCGGTTATAGAGTTTGTAGTCCAGCTTGCTCTTAGGTTTGTTTTGTTTTTTATGGTTTAACGTCATTTTTCAGCACAATATAGGCTATACATGGCGGCCAGTATTATTGGTGGAGGAAGAACCCGGAAAAACCCCGGAAAGAACCACCGACCCACGAGAAGCTACTGGCAAGCTTTCTCACATAACTACAGTTGCCGAATCTTAGACTCGAACACATGCAGACAGAGGTGAGATGGCAGTGGTCCGTAATGGACAGCACTTTAGACCACTCGGCCACTCAGGGCCCCTTTGCTCTTAGGTAAGATCAGCTGTAGGATTTGTAATCAAGCTTGCCCTTAATATAGATTGGTTATAGAGTTTGGAGTCCAGCTTGCCCTTAGTATAGATTGGCTGCAAAGTCTGTAGATTCAGGTTCTGTTAATTTTCCCCATGAAGTAAAAGAAGGATCTTAAGAATTCTCTATTGCAGGGGTGCGCAACCTTTGGGCTATTGCCGGCCGCATAAAAAAAATTACTTTTGCAAAGGCCGCCAAAAATTTTTCCCTGAAAAACGAAACGGTCACTATCAAAATTTACCTCTCGTAATAGTCAACGCGAGATAATAATGACATAATCATAATGTATTGTAGGCAAACACAGTGCTTAATTACAAACAAAAACATTTCCATCGATATTCTCTTATATTTCTACTTTATTGAACATTGTCATGTAAACCTAACATCATGTCACACACGTACAGCATGAGTATATTTTTAAGTGGCATTAGTACACTGAGAACACAATAATTGAATAAGTGATAAGCTGCTTCACTAACACTGTCCATGTAACTTAGCAGTCCAGAGTCCAGAAATTAGTGGCTGCCTTGCTCTTGGATGTTTGCCGAGAGTCGCGCAAAGTCCGGGCACTCGCTGGAGATCATCAGTCGTATTCCTGACGCCAGATTGGTGTCCACTAGTAGGGTTCGATATTTGTTCTTGAGATATTTCATTCGTGAAAATGACGCTTCGCACATGTAAGTGCTTCCAAACAGCACTAGAGTGTTTCTTGCTATTTCGCGAAGCTTGGGATACTCCACAGCTACTTTCCATGTCTCCAGTAGATCGTTTTTGTCCTCGAATTTCTTCACAAGCTGCGCGTTATTTTTTAGTTCGATCAGTTCCATTTGGACATCCAACGGCGCACTCTCTGTCTCAACCAAATGTGGAGAAGCAACGAGTCTCATATTTTCTGAGATCTTGTCGAAATCCTGAAAACGTTCTGCGAATTCCAGCAACAGCGCTTCGAGGACGCCTGAAAAGGACGTAGCCGGAATTTCATCTTTTCTTATTTCATGGCTCTCGATTAGAGCGGTGAGTTGCGGGAAATGATAGAGATTGAGCTGTTGGATATGACTTTGTAGCAGACGACATTTGTCACAGAAATCCTGTACTCTTCTGTGCATGAGGCAAACTGTTGTTCCTTTGCCTTGCAGAGACTCGTTGAGGCAGTTGATATAAATTAACAAATCTACAAGGAAGGCTAGAGATGCTAAGAAGGCCTGGTTCTGCAGTGGGCAGTCCTTGTTTTTCGTGGCATAAAATTCCAGTATTTCTTTTCGTAGCAGCAGAACACGGCGCGATGTTTCTCCCTGAGACAACCAACGAACGCTGGTGTGGTACAGAATATCTTCAGCCGACGAATCATTTGTGTGAAGAATTTGTATGAATTGGCGGTGGTGAAGAGCATTCGCGCGAATGAAAAGGATAATGCGATTCACATCCTTCAGAATGTTATCCAAATCAACAGATTTAGAACACAGCGCCTCCTGGTGAATAATGCAGTGCAGATTTATGAGCTGGTCATTACCGTGATCCTTCAACACATAATCGGAAAATCTAGCCACTAAGCCATTTCGCTTACCAACCATGGCAGGCGCGCCGTCTGTACAGATGCCTCGCAGGTTCTTCAGATAAACGTGCGAGTCGATGCAAGCTTTTTTAACTGCCAAAAATATGTCTTCTCCTCGAGTTTGAGTAACGAGTGTCTCCATGGAGAGCAGATCCTCGCACAATTCAAATGTTGGGGATAGGGAGCGAATGAATATGAGTAGCTGCGCTGAATCTGAAATGTCCGTAGATTCATCAACAGCCAGTGCAAACAGGCTGTCCTCCTTGTTAATCTTTGTCTGCATGGAGAGCTTCAGCTGCTCGGCAATATTACTTTGACGGCGTTGCACGGTATCGCGGGACAGAGGAATCAAAGAATAATCCGTTTCCTTACCCGGATGAATGCACTTAACAACATCCATGATACAACTTTTCACGAATTCCCCATCGGAATAAGGCTTTCCAGCGACACCGAGACGATAGGCCACTCGATAGGAAGCTTCACTGCGCTTATTCGTAGTCTTAACAAAAGCAGACATGACCGAGGTCTGTTGTCGAACATTCCTCTTTAGATTTTCCACGCAGATCTTCCTTGAATCACCTTGTAACTGTGCATAGTTGTGTGATGCGTGTCGGCGAAAATGTTGTTTGGCATTGTCCCCTTTGACAGTTTTCACAACATTGCCGCAGATTAGACACTGCATGAAATGGTTCTCTGTCTCTGCCATAAAGAAATCTAACTCCCATTTTACATTAAAGCTCCGCTTCTCTTCTTCCAATGTTCTTTTCCTTTTTATCGACATGATGAGTACTAAGGCGGCACGGATAATATTACACGGTAACTAAGCGTACAAGCTGTATAACTATGATACAATTAATCGTTTTCATTAAACGCTTTTTCACTGTTATGTTTATTCACTACTATGTCGAGAATCTGTCTGGATTTCTGGTGCAGCTGCCTGCTAAAAGTGATACTTGTACACAGGCCTCTGGGTATTTGCGTGTACTGTAGCAGCTACTGAAGTTGACCGACGGGTTACAGAGAGCAAGCACGATACAGCGAATGTGCGCATCACACGGTTTCGGCGCGCTTCAATATTAGGCTGCTAAACTTCATGGCATGCCCTCATTAGCTACAACTGCAGCCTAACACCAGCGCGGCAAGAGCTATTTCAATGTCTATGAGCGCTAAACACTGCAGCTAACGCTACAGCTGCGGGAGTCGTAATTTCTTTCGCAATAACAAGTGCTTAAGAGTGTAAATGAATATTCAATATCTCGTTTACAACTTTACATAATATATTGCCAAATTGCAAATATTGACGGCCGCAGGTTATTATAATTTAAACAGATTTCCACGGCCGCACATTTTCGTGCCCACGGCCGCATGCGGCCGTACGGCCGCAGGTTGCGCACCCCTGCTCTATTGGAGTGGAAATTATTTGGTCTGATAAAGCGTCCATCTTTCTTTTGATTTGCTAAGTTACCAGATGGCATGTGGATGATGAAGAGTATAAATGTAAAGTACATTACATGTTTTAGAAATGTAAAAGTTCAATTTTTTGTTGTTGATAATTTCAAGAAAACATGTTTTTAAAAAAAAAACACTTCAAAAATGAAAATTATAACTCCATCAGGAGTCCCTCTTTTTTAATGTAGTATAATTCTGAACAAAAATGTTTTTAAAATATATGAAATTTGACCCATAAACCCTAAATTGAGGTGAATGTTGTCTAAGGAATTTATTTCTATCAAATCTAGTAAGAAAAACTTTTCTTTTCAAATTTTACTTGTTCTAATAACATTATTCCAAAAAATATTCACTTTTTCATTTACAGTTTTTGTAGCATTGTTCACCTTCATTAGTAAACTTTGTGTTTCATCATTTGCCGACTGTGCAAAGACTTTTAGGCAATGAAGAGGATTGAGAGTTTGTAGAGAAATGGGATTCAGTCTGTTAATTCAATTCAAAGACTCCCAAACTTTTTCGCTTGAGAGGAAATAAAGAACACCATGTAAAAATGTGAACACAGTGTAGAAAACACCTTTTGTGACTCAGCGTTTGCTTGGCATACCCTGATTCCATCAAGACCTCATGGGGATAAGACTATACAATACATCTTACACAACTTGTTAAATAATATTTAGACAATGTGATTGTATTACAGTTCCTATAATAATATAGCATAATAATATAGCATTTTCTTCTTCAGTTTCTATGAAACCAATGTTGTACTGGTTGCTGCAGGTGTTACGGCTGCTGTATGCCTTGCTCTGACCCTATTTGCTCTTCAGACAAAGGTAATATTACTAAGTCTGTCTTCATTTTGTTTATGGTCCCTTAATAGCAAGAGTGATGAAACACTGCCATCACACCTCTGCTGACCTGAATTTGTTTGCTTGCTTCAGCATGTTTAAAAATAAAGGGGTCACCCATTTGGGGTCTTTAATTTTATTAGGTTTCTCCAGTTTCCTCCACCAAAAGAGACCGCACTATGCAATCATCTTAGGCCATTGAGTGTGCTCATAAATGTGATAACCAGCTGTATAATACACATTTTAAAAGAATTCGTTTGTTTGATTAGAATTTGACATAGCTTCAACAATTTTTCTGTCATGTCGCTACAATGTCTGCAGTGAGGCAGTTTATAGTGATGTCATGCACTGGGGCATCATGCCGCAGACATGTATAATGATGTCCCACCCAGTCACATTATCCCGACACCAGGCCGACCAGTCCTAACACTAACCTCATAATGCTGAGTGCTAAGCAAGGCAGCTGTTAGTACCATTATTGTCTTTAGTATGACTTGGCTGGGGATCAAACCCATGACCACCTGCTTCCGCGGCAAATGCTCTTACCACTAGGCCACTGAAGCGGTTATACACACATAAAAAGTAATACATGCGTTTAGGGTTTGTTTTGTTTTGTTGTTGCTTCATTTGTGGCATGGAGAGATTACAGTTCTAATGTGCTAAATTGCACCTTGATGCCAACAAGCAGCCAATGATCCTGACATATATTTTTTAATTTAATAGGATTCTGAACATCTGAGATTTTTATCCTCAGATATCTTGCATAAAATGAGAAACTATACCTGCTATATCATGGCACATTACATTAACAAACAACATAATGTACAGTTTGATTGCTTAATTCTGAGATAAGAGGGCATGGGGTCAGTATGAATGAAGATGTCACTATTGTCACTGAAGTTTGTCTTCAGCATTCAAGAAGAGCGAAGTTACCTTTGCCTTCATGAATATTGGCCTAACCCTGACCCCAATTTATTAGTCAACTGGGGCCATTGATATTAACAATAAATCTTGCATAAAACAAGAAACTATACCTGCCACATCATAGCACATTACACAAAAAACTACATATTTCACCTCTTAACTAACAAATTCCTGTTTATGGAAACACGATTTCCAGATCACCACTGGGTATTTTATACAGTTTATTTTCATAGAGGTAAAAAAAAAAAATAGCAATGAAAGATAAACTACCAGCATTCCACAGATAACTAACTAACAGACAGTTGTTAGGGTGATTTTGTGTTGTCAGTCTTTTGAACATTACAGTTGGATGGCCCATTAGTCTAATTTGCATGTGTAAAGTACACTAAGTGGAACTTCCCATTTCATTTGAAATTATATCAGTCATGATTGCCTATTAAAGAAAGAAAAAGTTGATTCACTTCACTATCTTGAATGAGAATGTTTAGGTCATCTTTATTGATGGTTATTGGATGGTTCATGTCCAGTAGCAAGGTTTCTTGGAAGTTGGATTTTACTCTATACTTAAAATGCATTACAATACTACTTAATTAGTGGGAATGGTAAAGTTAGGTTTACCAACACTCCAAGACAGGTGTAGTAAGATTCGTTTGACATATCTCTATAAAGTAGTCGAGGGGTTAGTGCTAGTTCTTTTGCCATATATAATTTTAAAACCATTCAGACAAAAATATCTGAATTAAACCCAGATCTTTTCCAAATTTTGCCAAGATTTCTTAAATATCCACATTGGCTAAAGCCAAGAGTCAATCCTACATTGACAGAGGTGAGGTGACATCGATCGGTAAGGGCAAGTGCTTTAGACCACTGGGCTATCAGTGGCTTCTTTAAATAATGTCTTTGTGGTTGTAATTTTCTGTGTACTTGATTTTTCAGTCATTCTCTGTATACCAGTATGAGTATAGTATCCACCTACTCTTTGGAAATTTGTACCACCATACTGATTTTAAAAACAAATAGCATGAATGATAAAAATAATGCACAAAACTAAGTAATTAAATTCATTAGTTTATAATTTCTAACCTATCACCCATTGTGTCCTATACACTGTCATCTTGTTTATGTTTGAAACCAAATGGAAGTTTTCAGGGTAGACAATGAGCCAGGCTGCTTCCCTTTTCTATTAATGTTGCAGGATTGTCATAGCTAAGACTTGAAACATATTTTTGCTTGAATACAATATCAGGAACTTATTACGTTCCGATTTCATATTAAGTAAGAAAGTATTGAAAATTAATGTATTTTTCTCTCTGTTTGCAGATTGACTTCACTATGTGTTCTGGTTTGCTGTTTGCACTGTGCATGGTCCTGATCTTTTTCGGCTTTTCATGCATGATTGTCTATTTCACAGTTGGTTACAGTAAGGTATGATTTCAAGGGACTTAAAATGTAAAATCAGTAAAATTAAGTTAGCTTACATAATGTACATTTTTATAAACTTTATTGAGCAAGTTGAATCATTTCTTTGTTCATGGAACATTTGTGCATGAGCAAAAGACCTTATTTTGAAATCATTGATGCTTTTATGTTGGGCTTTAAAAAAATTTAATACTCCTTCCCCAGTAGGGGTGTGGGTTCTATGTATACATGCTTTTAAGTAGAGTGCAACTGCAGACTGCACAGACCCGGATCTGCCATTGCATAATGTGCCAACAGGTCTGGGTCGATGCATTTTATTAGGAGTAATCATTTCAATAAACAACATAGAACCAGACAGATAAGGGTGTATATGGTATATAGAAATCCTTGTGTCGGTCTAACCTTGTCTGAAAAATCAGTCTCCATAGCTGATACTGGTGGAAAGCGGTTGTAGAGTTCATTCAACTTATTGCTAACAGATTTCTCCACAGAACATGTTTGCACATATCGATCATTTTTAGACATTTGGATTTTTTTCAATATTACTCTGAACAATGTAACTTGTTTTAATAAGACAGTAGTCACATGTGAAGATATTCATCATGTGAGTTGCATCACAATTCGGAAGAAACTTGACCATAACAAAGATTTGAATGGGCAAAATTGTATCTAATTCATTCTTCAGTTTTGATGGAATACCTGATTATCCTCTGATGTAGCCCAGTAATTAAAAGCAGTCACAGGAGGGAGGTTGTAATATTCCATATAGACTTGCAAGTTTTGCGACATCAAATTTAATATGGAAATATGTTGTACAGATTGCTGAAAGGACCCTTCAACCAAATTTAACTTGGAAGTCTTGACTTGGGTAATACTTGTAAATGTCTAAACACAATCAACTGCAAAGATATCATGTAATTTTTTGGTGAATAGGTGAGATCAGACCCCAAACTAACTATCAATACCAATACAGGTTTGGGGCCTGATTTAATGCACTATGCCATTTCATGTATTCGTCCTTCTGTCTGTCACAATCTTGTTAATGCAACTATTCAAACAGCTTTTGATGAGTCCCCAGGGTAACTGTTAAACCAATTACTGAGACCGCTCTGATGACCTATTATAGTGTCTGCCCCAGATGTGGGAAGTAGCAGGTTCTAACCTTAGTCGAGTCATACCAAAGATTTATAAAAATGGTACTAACAGTGCCTCACTTGGCTCTCAGCACTAAGAGATTAGTTTTAGGACTGGCCGTTCTTGTGTCAGGATAATGTGACTGGGTGGGACATCATGATGCCCCAATGCTAGACATTACTAGAAACTTTCACACTGCAGACATCATAGGAATATGATCCACACACAAAAATCCAAATCACACACACACACACACACACATATATATATATATATCCAAACTATTTCTTTCGTGTAAGTAATGATACAGAAATCACATATGTACCATGATCTAAAAATTGCACTACATGTGTATCATGATACAGAAATTGCACTACATGTATATCATGATAAAATATATTGCATTACATGTATATCATGATAAAAGATATTGCATTACATGTGTATCATGATAAAATAAATTGCATTGTGTATCATGATAAAATAAATTGCATTACTTGTGTATCATGATGAAAGATATTGCATTACATTTGGATCATTATGAAAGATATTGCATTACATGTGTATCATGATAAAATAAATTGCATTACATTTGTATCATGATAAAATATATTGCATTACATGTGTATCATGATAAAATAAATTGCATTACATGTATATCATGATAAAAGATAGTGCATTACATGTATATCATGATAAAAGATATTGCATTACATGTGTATCATGATAAAAGATATTGCATTACATGTGTATCATGATAAAATAAATTGCATTACTTGTGTATCATGATAAAATAAATTGCATTACATGTGTATCATGATAAAAGATATTGCATTACATTTGTATCATGATAAAAGATATTGCATTACATGTGTATCATGATAATATAAATTGCATTACTTGTGTATCTTGATAAAATAAATTGCATTACTTGTGTATCATGATGAAAGATATTGCATTACATTTGGATCATGATGAAAGATATTGCATTACATGTGTATCATGATAAAATAAATTGCATTACATTTGTATCATGATAAAATATATTGCATTACATGTGTATCATGATAAAATAAATTGCATTACATGTATATCATGATTAAAGATATTGCATTACATGTATATCATGATAAAAGATATTGCATTACATGTATATCATGATAAAAGATATTGCATTACATGTGTATCATGATAAAAGATATTGCATTACATGTGTATCATGATAAAATAAATTGCATTACTTGTGTATCATGATAAAATAAATTGCATTACATGTATATCATGATAAAAGATATTGCATTACATTTGTATCATGATAAAAGATATTGCATTACATGTGTATCATGATAATATAAATTGCATTACTTGTGTATCATGATAAAATAAATTGCATTACTTGTGTATCATTATGAAAGATATTGCATTACATTTGGATCATGATGAAAGATATTGCATTACATGTGTATCATGATAAAATAAATTGCATTACATTTATATCATGATAAAATATATTGCATTACATGTGTATCATGATAAAATAAATTGCATTACATGTGTATCATGATAAAATATATTGCATTACATTTGTATCATGATAAAATAAATTGCATTACATTTGTATCATGATAAAAGATATTGCATTACATTTGGATCATGATAAAAGATATTGCATTATATTTGGATCATGAAACACAAAAAATGTGTGGGTTTGAAACATTATGATGCCTTGTGTTGACTAGCATCGCATGACCTTGGGCAAAGCAATTTACTTCAATTGCCTTGGCACTATATGAACAACTGTGTTATTGTGTCATAAAACAACAAAAAGCACAAAAGAAACAAAGCCAGATTAATAAGTGTAGGCATTATGAACCTTGAGCACTTTAAAAAGTCTCTCTTCATTTCAGATTTTGGATTGTGTCTCTGGAGGTATTGCTGCACTTTTATTCTCACTGGTAAGATTTTTCTTTACTGTCTAGTTTTTAGCAATATCGTTTTTGGGATACTTTTTAAAATTTGTATTTTCATTACGTTGAGTAATGGGTTTTCCTTGAAATGAAACGTTTGTGAAAATATCATAAAGAGTTTATATGTGTAAGAAGTATTCTACAGAATCTGAACACTCATCTGTATCTGTGCTAATTTTACCTTCCCCCACCCCATCCCAGTCTGGCAGAGATGTTATCATAGATCTTTAATATCAACCGTGATTCATCAGTTTTGGCATCAAAGAATTTCAGTCTCTCCAGAAGCAATTGTACGCCATCAACTCTTATACTGCTATGACAGATTGTAGTAATTAGCACATTTTATATTAAGCGATATTGGACTATTGGGCACAGAAGGCCAGGCAAACTAAATAAAGGGACACAACTTAATTTTTAATCCTGAAAAAATTGTCTTCAGAACGGTTAACTCCCTTGATGTATCGGGGCATTTTTGTTGTAAATGCTTACCATTGGTAATGCTAACATATTTTCTCTAAATTCTTGTTACAGATTATTTTTAAAATGAATTCTCTTTTAAGAGATATTGAGAAAATAATATGAAACATTTATGATTCAGATTACATGTTATTTCTGGAAATATAAATACTTTTATGACAGGTAGCAGCATCAAACATACAGTTTGAAATGGTGATTTGCAACTGTTTTCGCTTGTTGTAAATGGCATATGGTTTAAATGTGACAGGATAAACAGATGTTGAATTAAGTAGACTATTCACTGTAACTTTTTTTATATGGATGTTGGGTCTTTATAGCACAGAGTTAATGCACATTTTTTTCAAACCTTGTCAACCATCAGAGGTCTGCGAGCTGTTTTTAGGTTCACCAGTTTTCTCTAGCTGAGATTATGGGGCACCCCTTTAGGTGCATTGCTATTTTAGGAATGATGGGGTGTGAGGTAATATAGCTGAGGTCAACTTATCTTGGTCTTCAGAGCATGCCTCCACCTAGATTATTGACGTCACCTTACCTGGGTCATTAGAGCATGCCTCTGCTTAGATTACTGAAGTCACCTTGCCTCAGTCTTCAGAGCATTCTCCACCTAGATTACTAAGGTCACCTTACCTTGATCTATCAGAACATGTCTCTTAAGGGTTAAGAGCATGCATCTGCCTAGATTACTGAGGTCACCTTATCATGGTCTTTAGAGCATGCTTTCTACCTAGATTACTTAAGTCATCTTACCATGGTCTTCAGAGCATGCTCCACCTAGATTACTGAGGTCACCTTATCATGGTCTTCTGAGCATGCTTTCTACCTAGATTACTGAGGTCACCTTATCATGGTCTTCCGAGCATTCTTTCTACCTAGATTACTGAGGTCACCTTATCATGGTCTTCAGAGTATTCTTTCTACCTAGATTACTGAGGTCACCTTATCATGGTCTTCAGAGCATGCTTTCTACCTAGATTACTTAAGTCATCTTACCATGGTATTCAGAGCATGCTCCTCCTAGATTACTGAGGTCACCTTATCATGGTCTTCTGAGCATGCTTTCTACCTAGATTACTGAGGTCACCTTATCATGGTCTTCCGAGCATTCTTTCTACCTAGATTACTGAGGTCACCTTATCATGGTCTTCAGAGTATTCTTTCTACCTAGATTACTGAGGTCACCTTATCGTGGTCTTCAGAGCATGCTTTCTACCTAGATTACTTAAGTCATCTTACGATGGTATTCAGAGCATGCTCCACCTAGATTACTGAGGTCACCTTATCATGGTCTTCCGAGCATTCTTTCTACCTGGATTACTGAGGTCACCTTATCATGGTCTTTAGAGTATTCTTTCTACCTAGATTACTGAGGTCACCTTATCATGGTCTTCTGAGCATGCTTTCTACCTAGATTACTGAGGTCACCTCATCATGGTCTTCTGAGCATTCTTTCTACCTAGATTACTGAGGTCACCTTACCTGGGTCTTTAGAGCATGCCTCTACCTAGATTACTGAGGTATCCTTACTATGGTCTTCAGAGCATTCCTTCATGATTACTAAGAGTACTTATACAAATCTGATGTAGTGGCCAGCTATAGTATTTGCAGCCTTTGTATAAAGTCCATACATACTATGTCCCATTTGCACAACATTTAACATAAACTTTCAATTAGGCCTTGGAGTTATTATTATACAATGTTTTGAGGCACCAAACATGGCAACTTGACAAAAGAGGATAGGAAGAATAGTTAGAATTACTCACACTCTTTTACTTCATTAATTTTAGTATGTAATTAGTTTGCAAAAGATATGGTCAGCCATCCTTAGTTGCCAGCCTTTATATCAATGGTCTAATGTTAATGGTCTAACATGGTAACCTGAGTGGATGAGGTTGGAAAGGGTACATTGGCTTACTCTCAGAAAGTTTGGACTGTGTTGTTTATTATTCTGTGTGTAAAGAAAGAAGATAATACCAATTTTTGTTTATATTATTTCACCTAAACGAGTCATATCAAATCTGAATGAATTCTCAATATTTTAAACAACAAAATTAAAAAATGCATGGATTTACGCCACCTTGTCACAGTAGATCAATGATTGCATTTAGAAGGTGATGCATTATACAGAACATTTATATCATATTTAAAACAAGGTGCTTGGGTTGAGTAGTTGATCTTAATATCAAAGTGGACTGAATGTAAAGACTCATTTTCAAGTGGTTTTATTTTGACATTATATAATGTAAAGCATACAATAATACGTTTTATTTCTTGCTTTTTCAGTTTCTGATTTTTGATACTCAGATGATTGTTAGTGGCAGGAAACATGATCTTGACCCTGAGGAATATGTGTATGGAGCCCTGCAGCTGTATCTTGATGTTGTGTACTTGTTCCTTATCATTCTTTCCTTGTTTGGAAAGTCAAATTGATACTGTATATTTGTTCCTTATCATTCTTTCCTTGTTTAGAAAGTTGGCCATTGAACAGGCTTGTATCAGATATTTTAAGGTTGACAAGAGTGTCCAAAACTGAATCTCTGGTTTAACTAGATTTTAAAGTACAAAGTTTCTTTTTTCTTTAGGTACCTCTTGCGAATTAAAGATGTTAAAATATGTATTCATGTTTTAATACATGCCAATTTTGTTAAACATAACTTGTGAGTGTTGATGAGTGGAATTCTGTGGTAGAATTTATTGTTTGTTTTACAAACTGAAGTTATGTAATATTTGCCTTATGACGGTGGGGTGGATGAGCATGCATATAAAATTGCTATTCTGAGCAATATCTGAGGAGTAGCCTGCTTATATCCATTCCTACTTAGATTTTAATACATTGTGTGGGGGATGTTTTCAAAATTATTGACGACTTTTCCATGTTGATAGGTGAGGTGTGCTGGAATATTTGAATATATTTAATCGTATCTTTGTTTGTAGGAATTGTATATTTTTAAATAAAAAGTAAGAAATAATTAACACTTTTACATGAATAAATATTTGATTTTCCATGATTACAGTAAATCATGATTATTAAACATGACTGCAGAAAATTGCAAATTAATAAAAAGCTGTTTTTATTTGTTGAACAAAGTAAAATCCAGGATTAATCAGAAGTTTTTATTGTCAAAATCTGTCTGACATTACTTGCCAGTTTATCAAAATCTTCTCTGGCATTACTTTACTGTTTGTCAAAATCTGTCTGGCATTTGCCAGTTATCTCAGAATCAGTCTGGTAGTACTAGTCTATTTGTCAACATAGTCTGGTAATGCCCACCTTTTGTTAAATATGGTCTTGTAATATATTCTTACCTGTTTGTTAATATCAGTTTGGTAAAGCTTGCTGTTTGTTAAATTTAGTCTAGTAATTTATGCCTGTTTGTAAAAATCACTTAGTAACACTTGCTCTTTTTAATCAAAATCAATCTGGTAATAATTGCCTCTTTTGAAACATCAGTTTGGAAGTAGTCAATTGTCAGAATATATCATCTATACTGCATAATTTTTTAGACTGTTTGAAATAAAGTAATTTGGACGGTAAAACTTGTGAGTTTCATAAATTGTATGAACTAGGAATTGCACTGTATACCTAGAGAATATTGTAAATTTTATGAATTGGAAATTGAACAGAACTGTATAGCTAGAGACTATTCAAACTTTTATGAACTGGAAATTGACCTGTATACCGAGAGACTATTGTAACTTTTATGAAATGGAAATTTAACTGTATACCTAAAGACTTATTGTAGCTTCATTTTTTAACAAGTTAAACCACTGCATTTGTTAGGCTAACAAAAAGAATATCACCTTATTGTCACACAACCTGAGGCATACAAATTTTTTTGACTATTCAATGTTAACTTATTTGGGTTGGTGGGTTATGCAGTATTTTTTTTTTTATTATGCTGTTCCATTAATACATACATGGGACGCAGGAAGGCCCATAAATGCAATTTAGAATTTTATTTTAATTTTAATATGAACTCTGACATCAATGTGCCCTGGCATATATTTTCATATATATATATATATATGTTTAAATGTAAAAGTCCTTAGTATGCCATTATGTGGTGGTGGGAATAGATTTATTTGCCATGTGTAATAGGTACTTAAATCCAGAACCAGCACAGAGACCATACGATGACAAATGTTTTAAGACCTACCTTGAGAGACCATTTCTCCTGGCAAGAAATGGTCTCACAAGATGGGCATCTCAATATATATAATTACACTTTATAAAAAATGTATCCTTGCAGTAAAATTATGACCTGAGGATCATAAAACACATAGAGTAGAGTTTTACCATCATCCAATCAAAATAGTGTCATAAATTTAAAATTTCTTCTGACTGGTTGATCACCAACCTTGATCTGCACTATCAGGAGATTATATAACAGAGTTTGAATTTGATATTTAATTTTTTAACTCAACCAATTAAAAGATTTGTTTCAAAGTAAAGCTTTATTTAGTAGGCTGACACATAATCTATCAAACATGAGTTTGAAAGTTTTATGAACTCCAAGGCCAGGCATAGTCTTTAATTCATTCAGCCCCAGCACTGTTATCAGTATCACTGCTGCTCTATCCCAGCAGCACTAACCTGTCAGAGGCGTAGCTTGGGGTGGGTGGGGCAGGGGGGGTACATATGTCCCCGGGCACCAACGTACAGGGGCGCCAAAATGAGGCTTGCAACATTACATTATAATAAGTAAACAAGGTTAATAAATCGGTCACAAGATCGCTGGGGCGCCAATTTTATAGTTTGTCCCCGGGCGCAAAATATCGCTACGCCTCTGTAACCTGTGTCTAGATGCTTGTGCCCCATATAGTTTTACCTGTTTAGACAATTTTGTACAATCACCGCATTCTCGCCTCTGTATGTATGGGTTCGAGTCTTAGATTCGGTTAATGTGGGTATGTGAGAAAGCTAGCCAGTAGCTTCTCATAGGACGGTGGTTGTTTCAAGGGGTTTACCAGGTTCATCCTCCACCTTTAATACTGGCTGCCATGTAAAGCCTATCGTGTGCTGCAAAATGGTGTTAAACCCTACAACAACAACAACAATTTTGTAAATGTCATGCACATGCATTCACTCTTACCATAATTTGTCCTCTTATATCAAATAAAAATCCACATAATTTTCACCAATTATGCCAAATGAATTTATCTACACAGTGATGTATTTTTGTTCTATTTGTCTTTCGCTGCTTATTTATACACTGTCTACAAAATTAACAAGATCACTACAATCTGCTTTGTCCGCAAGAACTCGACATTGCTATCAGCATCCTCTTCTTCATACGATTCAATCTCAGAAACTTCCTTGTCCAAATCTAAATCTCACAAAATATCCAACTGCTAAACATATCTTTCCTTTGCTTACTCAATAATTTCGAGATTAAACTTGAGAAACTCCTCAGTTTCGCTCTCACTGTCGTCAAGTTTTATGTCAGCCGTCATTTATGCTCTTTGAGTATGTCTCGTGGCAGGAGATCTGATTGGCATCATTATGTGAAATGGAAAAAGAATGTCTAAGAATTATGTCAAGTTGAGAGATAGCAACAAGCCATTGAGCTGCATAGGGTTTGGAACTAAAGTTTGTGTAACTGTACTAGTAGTAAATAAAGTCTAAACTTACTTTACAATATTTTTAGCTAAACATCTGCTGGTAAGATGGTTAAAATGTTTATCATTGCTGCGTCAAACTTTTAATTATGTTTCCCAGCTTTACAATGGCAGATATTTATATTTTGTTATACTGTACTAAATACTGTACGTAAAAAATCAATTGCCTTACTGAGACAGACTCGTTAGGATTGGCAGCTCTGCATAATGCACTGGCACATCTGGGTCAATCTTAGGAGTAATCAATAGAACAGACAACATAGAGCCAGATCTTCCACTGCATCATGCAATGGCAGAGCAGGGTCTATGTTGTTTGGACTTGATTTCTGACCAAAATTATATGGCCTGTAAATATAAGAATTATGTATTTTGCCGCATAATTAATAAGGGGAAAAATGTTTTAGAAAATACTTGAACTTTGAAAATTGTACTACCATGCTTATAATTTTTATTGCAAATAAAATGTAGATACTTTTAAAAAAATAGACAAAAGGATTTCAGTCCTTATTAATAGTGAGAAATAAAAACATACTTTTAATAATGTGCAGCTGTAGAGATTTTTTTGGTTTGTTTTGATGAAAAGAATCGACACAAATAATAGAATAGACATTTAATCAAAATCTTTGTCTAAATACACTTTAATTTCCATTATGAGAGAGTTTTGTGATACATGTTTGGAGTACTTTGTGTTGTTTTCCTTTTTTTCTCTGGGAATAACATTGGCTTATTGCTTAACGTCTAGCCCATCTGCAAATTTCACAGACCCAGATCTGCCATTGAATAACATGCAGGCAGATCTGGTTCCTTTCAGTTAATAGAAATAACCAGAAGAACAGACAACAGCAGATTTGGATCATTGTTGGTTGCAGTTAAACTCAACTTTAAACGAGTACAGATGGCAAGTACATGTATATTATAGGGTCTTACATGTCTGTTTATCAACATTATTTTCATACTATTATTTTGTAAATAATTATGTACCATGACATATACCTTATTAATTTTTTTTAGTTTAATTTTTAAGTTCTGACAATGTAGTTGCCATAGATTAAAATAAACAAGAAAAATTATTGATTTTATTGCATTTTTGTTTAGCACTGGATGACTGTCAGTATATACATGATTTCTTGTGATTTTTATTTGCCTGCTGATCAGTTTTACTTTATGTTACAGTTCTACTCATTTCACAAAGCATAAACATGTCAATATTTGCATGTATTATTATTAGAGTTTACTTGGTTCCGTAGAGCATGAAAAGTAATGATTTAAAAGAAGAAAAAACTTTACCTCTTCAATTTACAATGCAGTGCCGAAAAACTATTAATATAATCTTAAATGAAAAAACGCTAGATTATAATAAAATTTAAGAAAAAGGTTTATCAGTAATTAAACTAATTAAAAACGTTGTTTGTTTGAATAAGAACATGAATTAGTGAACTCCTACAGACTAGCTTCTGAAAAAATTTCTGTTCATTCTATAAATTTTCAGAAAAGACTGTGAGGGATTAAATCGTATTATCATAGGACATTGCTGTATGACATGGGTTTTTATGAGATGATGGTGTCATATTATTACATGTACATTTTTAATTGTTAACCAAGAAAACTACTTTAAAGAGACATGCATTAACAATAAGAAGGATTATGCTATTGTTTTTGTTGTACTTTCTCCACTTATACATTATTCACGAGATCATTGGCCACAGCTTTTTTTGTCATGCAAGGTAAAGATGTACGATAAAATATGCACCCTTCTGTCACAAAGACTAATTGTGAAAGAAACTTGAAACATTTTAATACATATAGCGTCAAAAATGATACCCATGCTTTCCATTTGCTTTTAATGTGTTAGATCTAAATTAGTTCATTTCATCCCAGCTCCTACTGAGCCTTGGTAATCTTTTTCTGTCGAGAAATGCATTATACTAACTTGGATTTCAGGAAATGACGGTCATGCATTTATGGAGTATATGAATTTCTTTTTAAGCTGCTTAATGTTATTGTGTCATTTGAAAATGTTCATTCAGTACACAGTGAGTCATCTGCTGGTGTTTATTGTAATCCTCTGAAGAAAATGTATGGGCACATCTGTTTATTGTACTAAGAAAATGTATCTATTTCTTTGGATCCAATAAATTTTGAACTTAAAAATGTTTGCTGAGGGGAAAAAAAACATTGCAGTTTTAGGTTTGTAAAATATGTGTTGCATGTAATAATTGTTTTTTTTATTTGTTAACTGCTGCTATACAGGGTAGTCTCTATATGTTTTACATGATAGTTTATTTAATTGACTTAATTGTAATAATCCAATGCTTTTTAATTATGGTGTATTAAAAGATTGGAAAATCTTTATATTTTGTTTTTACATTAATAATAATGTTAAAAAAGTGTATATAAGCTTGTTTTTTTTAAAGTAATTTTAAAAAACCACAATTTTTTAAAATTAAAAGTTAGTAGAATTTAATGGCTTTACTTTTCATTCATTTCCGATAAATACTAGATAACATAATAGAGGATTCCTGTGTATACAACCTGTTTATCTCTGGTTGAAATCAATATGAATCCTAGTATTCAGTACTCAGAGTACTTTGATTACTCAGCCAGCCGCAGTTTGAAATGCGAAATCCTTGGCATGCGTCCGCATACGTGAGACGATGGCGTAGCTCCATCCAGAGTCAGCTGTTCCTTCTTTCTGGCTGACTTTTGAGGATGCTTTCTATTCCTGTCATCTTCAGCTTTTGCTAACTCCCTGCCTGACAGCTAGGCGCCAGATGGGACGGTCATTAGCAAAGCACTCCCAGTTGTTAACATCGATGTTGGCCATCTTCATGACCTCTTGCAAACATCTTTGTTGCGCAGACGTGGACGTCCAGTCGGTCACGCACCTTCTGCTAGTTCACCATATAACAGGTCTTTAGGAATGTGGTCTGGGTCCATTCTCTTGCCATGGCCGAGCCAGCGAAGGCGCCTCTCACTGAGAATGGCGAACATGCTGTTGATGTTGGCGCGTTATAGAACCTCTGTGTTGGGTACTTTGTCCTGCCACTTGATGTGCATAAAATGCGCCGCAGACATCTCAGGTGGAAGATGTTGTGTTTTCTCTCGTGACTTCCATAGTTGGTCAGTGTTTTGCTGCTGTAGAGGAGTGAGCTGAGCACGCAGGCTTGGTAGACACCCAGCTTGGTCTTCTCGGTGAGGTTGGGGTTATTCCATACCCTCTGGTTTTTATGTATGGCCATCACTGCAGCTGCATTGACAATCCTACCATTCACCTCATAATCAATTGAGAATGAGCTGGAGATGTTGGACCCGAGGTATGTGAAGTTCTCGACAACTTCCAAGTTGTATACATCGATGATGACAGAGGGAGGAGAGTCAGCATCTTGCGCCATGACGTTTGTTTTCTTCAAGCTGATGGTCAGTCCAAATTCCTTGCAAGCGTTGGATAGGCGGCATACCAGCTGCTAAGTCCATCTTCCGTGTGGGATGTCAAAGCTGCATCATCGGCGAAAAGCAATTCACGGATGAGTACCTTTGTGATTTTAGTCTTAGCATGGATACGGGCAATGTTGAACAGCTTTTCGTCAGCCCTGGTATGGATGTACACTCCATCGCTGCAGCCCTTGAAGGCGTACTGGAGAAGAATATGGCAAAGAGCGTCGCCTCAAGCACACAGCGTTTTTGACTCCGCTGATTACTCGGAATACCTCTGATGTTGCACCATTGAAGCACACTGTGCTGTACATGTTCTCGTGGAATGACATGAGAACAGCAAGTAGACAGGGGGGGCAGCCAATCTTCTGCAGGATTCTGAAGAGTCCACTGCGACTGACCAGGTCAAATGCCTTCGTCAGGTCTATGAAGGCAATGTAGAGGGGCATCGGCTGTAAATGCAGTTGACGTAGTGGGAAGATCATGTCTACAGTTGACCTGCCGGCTCGAAATCCACACAGGGACTCTGGGTAGACGCAGGAGGCTAGGATCTGCAAGCACGCCAAGGCAACACGGGCGAAAGCCTTTCCGACAACACTGAGGAGGGAGATGCCCCGGTAGTTGTTGCAGTCGCTACGGTCTCCCTTGTTCTTGTACAAAGTGACGATATTGGCGTCAAGCATGTCCTGTGGGATGTATCCCTATTCCTAGTAGAGGAGTATGTGTAACGGCTTCAGCAGTGCTGATTTGCCACCTTTGAGGACTTTCAGGCGGAATGCCGTCGCTTCCAGGAACCTTTCCACAGGCAAGGCAGTCTATGGCTTTTCTGAGCTCTTGCAGGGTGGGCTGTGTGTCTAGCTCCTCCATGACAGGCAGATCTAGAATAGCATCCAGGGCAGTGTCAATGACGTTGTTTTGGGTTGCATATAGCTCGAGATAGTGTTCAACCCATCGCTGCAGTTGTTTGCCCTGGTCTGTGATGTCTTCAACTGTTTTGGACTTGGGGGGGGGGGGGGGGAGGGTCTTTGAGATGGAGAGGCCTGTCGCCTTCTTGATGCCCTCATATATTCCTCTTGCATCCCCATTGTCGGCAGCTGTCTGCATACTGTTGCAAAGGTTAAGCTAGTATATGTTGGCACAGTGGCGGGCAGTCTTCTGGTTGTTGTTCCTTGATTTCCTGAGTGCTTGCATTATTCTTGGGCTAGGCGCAGCCTTGTATGCCAGGAGGGCTTTCCTCTTTGCCTCACTCACGGACTCCATCTCTTCCCAGTTTGCCTCATACCATTCGGCATTTTTCCGTTCCCTTTTCCCGTAAGCTATGATGGCTGATTTGTACACAGAGTCACAGAGATGGGCCCACTTGGAGTCAATGGTGTCATCAGGTGTTACTTTGGTGAGAGCTTCCTGTACTTTGCTGATGAACTAATGTCTTTTCCCAGGGTTACATGCACAGCAGGTGTTGATGCGAGGGTGACCATTCTTCTTGGCATGGTGCAGCTTCTTGGGTGATATTCGCACCTTACTGACCACAATGGAATGGTCCGTGTCACAGTCGGCACTGTGGTAGCTGTGGGTGAGGAGGACGCTGGCCAGTCCCGCACGCCTGGTGATGACAATGTCTAGCTGGTGCCAGTGGAGTGAACGTGGGTGTCTCCAAGACACCTGGTGGATCTCCTTGCATTGGAAGAAAGTGTTGGTCACACATAGGCTGTGGGAGCAGCACATCTCCAGAAGTCGCTGCCGTTCTCGTTGATCTTGGCCCTTCCGTTAAAGCTGAGACAGGCGGACCAGGCCTCATGGTCAGCTACCACTCTAGCATTGAAGTCTCCTAGTAAGTAAAGGCCTTCGTTGTTTGGAATACTGGATAGTGCCTGATCCAGAGCCTCATAAAACTTGTCTTTCTCTTCGTGGGTAGAGCTGAAGATGTGGACCGGGCCTAAGGATGTTGACAGCCGGAGGGCAAGGATTCTCTCAGTACCTGATGAAGCAGGTTCAATGAAGACGACTAGCGTGTTCTTTACGGCAAAGCCTACACCGTGCTGCCTAGGTTCAGTCGAGGGCTTCGCCTGCCAAAAGAACGTGTAATTGGCTTTCCTGATGGTGCCGCTGTCAGCCAGTCGGGTCTCCTGGAGACGGGCAATGTCGATGTTTAGTCAGGAGAGTTCTTTGTCAAATGACGGCAGTCTTCCGTGCATCGTCGATCTGCTGTAGGTCATTGGCCAGTACAAGACACATGGTCCTAACGTTCCAGGTTGCAAAACGAGGAGCTGAAGTTTTTTATTTCTTCTTTGTCTTTCCTGGTGCGGAATTTTTTGGCCCACTTGTCGAGATGGTTCTCTAAGCTCCACGCACCCAGTGAAGCAGGCAGGCCATGGCGGGCACAACCTAACTGACTGGGGGATGCCCAGCTTACGGCGGGCGGTAGCTGTCCAGTGAGACCTTATCTCTCCCACCATCAGAAGTTACCCCTGGCGCCAAGCTCTACGCCAATCGAGCTTTGGCTTAGAACTGGTAAACTGCTACTTCTGGTGTTGTACCGACGCCATACGACGACGCTGGAGTGTCTTCTTCAGTGGAGCTACGAAGCATGGGCAGGGTGGTATGGAGAATTAGCTGTTGCCCATGCAGCAGATCACCCCTCTCCACGCAGCTGGTGGGCCCAAGGAAACGACAAATGTCGATACAGCTTGGCACCAACGGCGTCGCAGGAGTTGCCGGAATGACATTGAGGTCAATGTCAGACCGCCTAAGGAACTCCGTGTCCGGATTTTGTTGGGGTTTACTCCCTTAACCTTTCACATGAGTGTGTATAGCCGCATGGCAGCAGAGGTTTGGAATCGGAGTTTTTCTTCTCCTAGATGAGCTACCATCCAAGGTTTACGAGTCCCATCTACCCGAAGCAACTGGTTTTAAGGCGCCAATGGCCCGCCTTCACCCCTACTCCTGTTGGTGGATAACGCGTTCCGCCGGACTTAAAATCTAAGCCACTCGTGAAGGCCAGGAGCTGGATTTTAGTTGACAGAGGCGATCAGAGACGCAAGCCGTATGGGGGATTTCTGAAGTGGGATGCTTGTCTCCCACTCCCTCCCCGGCAATGTCAACATTAGACCACAACCGCGTTTGCCTATCCACCACGCTTTACCTTCCACTCTGACTTCGAGATTAAGTGAGGAAACTTGGTATGTTTATACATTATCAGTAGAAGTCGTGTCGTGTACAACATTGAAGGTTCTATCTTCAATGTCAAGGTCACAGTTCCGTACGTTATGTTTTCATCGCTTTGTCATCCATTCAGTAATATTTTCAAAGCCATTTGACATGAAGGAATAAAATAATCAAAACTTGTACATGATCATTTGAAGGGGCATAGCAGATCATTGGTATATCATAAATGCCCAATGGAGTTTTTAGATAACGAAACAATATGGAACGAAATAGAATCATACAAATATTATATTTATTTTGTACCTATAAAATTAATGACATAACTTGATCACATTGCCTCAAATGGAAATAACGGTTATATTTGGCGACAGGTACATTCATTATACAAAAATGTGTTAAGTAAATTTAATGCGACATGGAATCGTCATAAACTAGACTTTTTCTTAATTGGTCAAACTATTTACTACTATTTTGATTCTAACTTTATGCAACTATTAGACATGTTTTGTCATCTGACTTCAACGTCAATATATCATCTGATGATCATGTTTAAAAAAACGCGCAAATTTATTAAATAAGAATATAGGACTATTGTCTCAATTGGAATATTGCCTCAGATTAAAGATGTAACTTCGTTATTAATGGATAACTTCTTTATTTAGCTGAGGCAAAAAAAATCTTCAAGGCGGATCATAAATACATAATTACCAATAAGAGATTTTCCTGGTCAAGATGAAGTTTGCATGTGTGTGTGTGTGTGTGTGTGTGTGTGTGTGTTAAAACCTTTTCAGTCATATCGCTATGATATATGCATGGTGGAAGCTTATGTAGATGTTTAGGACTGGGACGTCATGCCGCATGCATGCAATATCATGCCAATCCCAGTCATATTATCCTCGCGTCAGGCCAACCAGTCCTAACACCTCATAATCCTGAGTGCCAAGCGAGGCAGCTGTTAGAACCCTTTTTTTAAAAAAAAAAAAAAAATTAGTTTGACTCTGCCGGGGTTCTACCCCGCGTCCGAGGCGGATGCTCTAACCACTTAGGCCAGCGGAATGCATGCATGTATCAGGCAATGCATCAGATAAAGAGTGCATGCATCTGGTAAAACGTCTCTGATATATGCGACGTCCCATGTCATCTTAGCGCCAGGTAATAATTGTACACAACATAGTTGTACACAACATGTTACGATTGTCCAAGAAAGTAACATGGAAGGCACATATCCTGTTGAGAAAACCAGATTGTAACACTTTCCCTAAGTTTTCTACCCCCTAAAATGTACGCAATCAAAATCTTTTAGCCCATCGAACGCACATATTAATTTGCGCGAAGGTGCTGATACAATGATAAAAGTCCTGGGCAATGTTTGAGAGTACCAAATCAGACTAACTCGCGTCATATAAAACCAGCAACATTTTAAGGAACTGATTCCTGGCTAGATTATAAGTTCCAAATCCAGACACGTGCCTACCATACTTTTCCATTCCCAGACAAGCCCAAGGAGGCATCGGGAACCTGAAGTATGGTGCGGGTTAGAATTATGAGGGTCTTTCAAGGGCTCTTGAGGAACGATTTTCATCTCCCAGTGAAACAGATTTATATAGAGCGCAGCTGAGTGAAAAAAAGTCAAAATGGTGGCGAAACACTTCCCGAACTTGGACAAAGTATATTAAAACTTATCCATTTAGCCTATTCCAACAGCAACAGACGATTTAACTAAAGCTCTGGTCAAACAAGGTTTTATTGACGTATTGGTAGATTTCGATATGCGACTTCACGCAGTAAACAGGCACTGCCGAAATGTTTATATCAGTGGTTCCCAAACCTTTTTCTGGCCACCGTCCCTTTGGTTATCCTCAGCGCCCTCCTACCTTACCCATAAAAGGCATTATGCAGCATTAGCACCCCTCGATAATCTCACCGCCCCCAAGAGGTCTGGACCATCCACTTTGGGAACCACTGGTCTCAATGATGGCACATAATATTGTCAGCCACTGACAATTAATTGTAAGCCTTTGATTGGACAGAAAAAGACATCGCAAGGGTGATAGTAGCTACTATCGTCAGTCAGGAGTCGATAAATAAGAACAGAAAGAACTATCATAATCGGCGGCAATAGAGCATAGAACAGAAAGAACTATCATAATCGGCGGCAATAGAGCATAGAACAGAAAGAACTATCATAATCGGCGGCAATAGAGCATAGAACAGAAAGAACTATCATAATCGCGGCAATAGAGCATAGAACAGAAAGAACTATCGTAATCGGCGGCAAAAGAGCATAGAACAGAAAGTACTATCATAATCGGCGGCAATAGAGCATGTGCTAGTTACGCTGAAGAGGATGATACGAGAATTCCAAGACGAAATAAGTATCTTGAAAAAGTCTTCTAAAGTCCCAATAAGTGATGTTAGAGCGCATTCTTATAAAATTATACCGAAAAAGAACTGACTTGCTTTAAGTGCGGCTAGAGGGGACATATATCAAGAATAATGATCCAGAATGAAACCAACCAATAAAGGATGGTTACAAACATTCGAAGCGAAGGGTCTATATATATATATATATATATATATATATATATATATATATATATATATATATATATATATATATATATATATATATATATATATATATATATATATATATATATATATATGAGAAGAATACATAGCGGATTGGATTATATTACAGGAATATATTTCAGTTATCCTTTTCCTATACCCACCACATCTTTATGGTCTCACTGGACATTTTCTGGTGAATTATTATCCGACATTGACCCATTGCAGTAAAATGAGAATATAATAATTTTTGACTGAAGTTACAAATAAAAACATACGAATGATTTTTGTAGAAAGAATGCATATGTGATTTTGACTGCGGCAATCGGGTTAATTCTTTATACAACTGGTTGATTTTATACCGAACCAACACTGCCCGCTCTTGTTAATATTCATTTTTGACAGCAAAGAGCTAGTTTTGTATATTTTCCTGTGACAAGGCAGCTAAAAGATATATTATGTGTATAATGCATGAATAGAGTTCACTAGTGTTATAACAAATTAGCATACTTTTCATCACCCCTCAACCATCTCGATTTTTAGATATGTACCTTACGTAGCAGTCATACGTAAATACATACGCCAAGTCGGCTGTTCATTTGTGGCCCAAGCTACGCATTTGATCTCCAAATGCTAGTCTAACTATGATAGGCAGTCACCAAGCACTCCAGAAAGAATTTTTATTTGCAAAAGCATACCTTTTTAATTTAATATGGTATGAATTCGAAATAATAGATTTTGATCATTACTACACATAAAAAATTAGAATCCTCAATATGTGACTTTATATAGAAAAGTGTATGTAAAATATCTAAGAATACATTACAAAAAGATAAAGTAAAAGGTGGCATGAATATATCAAACTTAAAACTAAAACAGACAACTAATTATATTGATAAACGGATAACACATGACAAGCTATTTATATATACTGGTTTGGCTTCATTTATCCTTTAAACAGGAATTTTTTAAATTAAAAAAACAAACAAGACTCTAATAAAAACTATTCAACCACTCCAACTAGCCTATATACAAACCAAAATTATAAAAAGATATAAAAAATAGAATAGAAATGTGGTCTGCAAAAGATAAGAATGACATCTATAACAAACTAAGATATTATAATTTTCTACCAAATAAAATTGAAACTCAAATGCCACTTTTCAAATGGGACAATATTTGGAAAAATTGGACAGAACCAAAAGATATATAAAAAACAATAAGTAAAATATATGAATACATCCACGATGCACAGCAGACGGAGGAGAAGGCTTTCCGAATGAAAATAATCCGGACCTCCCCCTACCCACTATGCTAAAAATATATTGACAATTTTAAAACAACGTATAATCATTGAATGTGAAACAAAGACTAACACAACCAAATAGACAAATAGACGAAACCAAAAACAAAATCCAACATACTTTAGGATTTTTCAATGAATCTATACTTCTCTACACAAACTCAATACATGATGGAATACTGTATAAAGAAGTAATTGGGGCCCCGAGTGGCCGAGTGGTCTAAAGCGCTGTTCGTTACGGATCACTGCCATCTCACCTCTGCTTGCGTAGGTTCGAGTCTAAGATTCGGCTAATGTAGTTATGTGAGAAAGCTTGCCAGTAGCTTCTCGTGGATCGGTGGTTCTTTCCGGGGGTTTTCCGGGTTCTTCCTCCACCATTAATACTGGCCGCCATGTATAGCCTATATTGTGCTTAAAAATGGCGTTAAACCATTAAAAAATAAAGAAGCAATTAAATTTATAATGAGTGCAGTAGAGAAAAGAAGACAAAACACGTGGACAGGACAATATGACTGAACCCAGTAATGGCTAGCTAAATAGCAATCATCTTCACCAAAAATAAGAAAAAAACAATGACAGAAACTGGTAGCTAGACAGCATAGTCACACTTGCAAACAGAAATCTATAAATCCAGAAATGTAACTAAACAGTATATTCATCTAGATTTCATGGAAAACACCTTGCAGAATGGAAACAAATCTCTCCCCCCCCCCCCCCGGCCACCTGGAATCACACCACAATTAATACTTCCAGTTCAGTACCCAAAAACGAATGTAGTTCCAGTCTATTTTTAGAACATTTTTTCCTCTCTCATTTTGGTGGTGATAGAAGAGTTATATTGATGCATATTGAGAATAGGAGCAGAGAGAGTGGTTGTCAGTGTGTAATTTGGCGACAGTGCAAATGGAGTAATAAGGCCTTGGTGATGACCCGGAAGTGAAATATGTGTTCTGTTTACATGCTGCTCTGTTTACAGTGCAGCAGCTCAAAAAAATGCCGATCAACCCTTGACAAGAATTTCACCGTGAAGTCATCTTTGGAGGTATTTTAGATTAACATATGATTTGTATTGATTGTCACACTGTGGAAAGGTCAGTACTGAGAAATATATGTAGAGAACATATAGTAAAATTAATTGTGGTCTATGTCCACCTGCTCACAACAGGGTCTCATGGTATAACGGTACCAATTGCGCAAGTCCATGTGGGAGGTGCTTAAGGTCCATTACAATCAGAAATAAACGACAACACTAGATATGATTGGTGGATTATGTAAGAGTTGTACTTTCTGTTAGGCTTAAAAAAAAGTTTAGCCTCTTGGCAACATGTGAATGTATGCTAATTCCTATATAGATCATATTTTGTATTTTTTATGATTTTTTGAATATGACTGAAAATAGGTATGTTGTGACTAGATAACTCATACCCCTGTCTAGTTCCAGCAGAGTTATCTCTCTTAAATGCAATGGAGTACCTGGTTTTGTCATCGTCAAATTGACAATATAACATTGTTCTCTATAACAGTGTGTGAGATGCATGCTAAATTAGGATAGAAACTATATTTATCTCTTCAAATATTAGCATTGAGGTCTATGGAAAAACAATTGGTACCGTGATACCTCATGTAGTAATGATACTTTTTGCACAATCAGCAGATAACTCATGGGAGTTAAGCAAAAGCGTCATAGGGAAAGTTACTCAAACGAGAAGCTACTCTCAGAGAGAGAGAGAGAGAGAGAGAGAGAGAGAGAGAGAGAGAGAGAGAGAGAGAGAGAGAGAGAGAGAATCTTTTAATTCGACAATCTTACAACATAACAAATACACTATAGGAAATTACAGCATGTGCCAAGGTGCAGGCTCTTCCTGAGTTTCCAATGTAGGGCCATGGCCCTTCATACTGAAAACTGAAAGCCACCACCCCACCCCAAATTAAACACCAATCACAAAAAAAGAACAGACGCTTAGAACTAACAAATACCTTACCTTTTCGGCTTTAAAAAAAAATAATACAAAAGTAACATTATGATCCTATTTGAGGACTCAACTAAATGACATTTGACATAGCTAATGCAATCTATATGAAACAGACCAGCCTGACCCTGGCAAAGTCACTCCACGAATGTAATATAATAATAATAATAATAATAATAATAATAATAATAATAATAATAATAATAATAATAATAATAATAATGTCTTTAAGTTTGTTCTTGCAGTCGAGAAAGGAGATTTTTAACAGCACTCTTGGAAGGGATCACTGTGTCTTTGTGTTTGATTTCACTGGGCAATTCATTCCACGTTGTTGGACCCTGATATGCAAAAAAACGTTCTCGATATGACTTCATATTGGGAATAATGAGTAAACGATTGTCAGAAGAGGAGCGTAAGTATCTTGCTGATGTATACACATAGGCGAGGTCCGATATGTATACTGGACTGAAGTCCGTCGGTGAAAGATAGCACAGAGAAAAAATTTTGTGTTTGATTCTGGATCGAATGGATAGCCAGTGTAGGGTACAGAGCAGTCGAATGGATAGCCAGTGTAGGGTACAGAGCAGTCGAATGGATAGCCAGTGTAGGGTACAGAGGAGTGGGGAGGTGTGCTCTAATTGTGGTACTCTAAAGATGATCCGAGCAGCTTTGTTTTCAACTTTTGAAAGTTTCTGGAGTAGATATTGAGACGAACCAGATATAATTGAATTACAATAGTCCAGACTTGAAAGTACTAATGCACACACAAGTATTTTAGTGGCATCAAAAAGAACGATATTTGCGAATGAAGCTGATGTGTGTCAGCTCAAGATATGCAGTCTTGCATATGTTCATGACACGTTGGTGCAATGTGAGAGAACTGTCTAGAGTAACACCTAGGTTTCGTACTGACTGCTGCGTGAATTTAATGTTGGTGTTGCTGATATTTATTGTTTGGGGTAATGGATGTAAATGAGAAAGTCTTTGTGTTGTGATCAGAATGGCCTCAGTTTTATCATCATTCATCTGCAGCATGTTACATGTCATCTGTGATTTCACATCAGAAATGCACCTCTCTACTTCATGGATGGTAGCATCAACTTCAGTTTCAGGGCCGGACCTGCTATAGGGGCCCAGGGGGTCCACCCCACCCCACCCCTTTAAAAAAAAACCTATTCATTGCTTTTGATAAAAGATGCAAAGGGGGTTCCGAATTTTTATTTTTTTTTATTTATTTATTTATTTATTTTAAAATATATTTTTTAGTGTTTTTAAAACATTGCAGTTTAGTCACTTTTGTTAGATCCCCTTTTCAAGGTTCAGATAGCACCAGACTGCACCAATTTGCATCCTTGAAAAAAAAAATCGGGGGGGGGGGGGACATGCCCCCGGACCCCCCTAGAAGGTTCGGTGCCTCGCGCCTTCGCTTAACCCAATAACAAGTTTCCCCCCCCCCCCACTGAAAAACGTAGGTCCGGCCCTGAGTTGGGTAGCTAGACTTGTATATTTGGGTGTGAGACACTGTGTGATGAGATATGACACTTGAGCGCGGCTGAGTGTATAGAATGAAACGAACATTTCCAAGAACAGTCCCCTCTGGAACGCCACAACATAGACAAACTGGTCTGGAGTGTATTCCATTTGCAGATACAATTTGTCTCCTGTTGTATAAGTAGTACTTGAACCACAATAATGCTGTATTGTAAATGCCAAATACATGCTGGAGAAGTAATATATCATGGTCTATTGTGTCAAATGCTGCAAACAAATCAAGGAAGGTGATGACTGTAATCTCTCCGCTATCCAAAGCAGAGAGAATGTCATTAACTACTTTCAGAAGAGTAGTATCAGTACTGTGGCAAGGGCGATATGCAGACTGTACATTGCGAGAAAGACTGTTTGGATTCATATGAGATACAAGCTGGGTTAGAACAACTTTTTCTAAGATTTGTTTTAATGAACAGGAGATTAGAAACTGGGCGAAAGTTCTTTAAATCGCTATGGTCAAGTGTTGGTTTCTTCAGCAGAGGCTTTACAATGGTAGTTTTGAAAAATGATGGGAATTCCCCGGATAAGAGAGAGGCATTAATAACATCAGTTAGTGAAGGCAATATTGGGTCTAAGCGCTCAAACAGCAGTAATGTTGGAATTGGATCAAATTCACATGACGTTTGTACACTCTTTATAATGATTTTCCGTACTAAATCCATAGATACAGGTTCAAATAATCTTAAAGGTTATCGCTGAAATCATGTATCGTAGTTGTATGATGATGACGAGTCAATTGAAATTGTGTTATCAAGCGTATCTCTAATGGGTTGTACTTTGTCAGGGATGAAATTTGCAAAATGGTCCGGAAAGTCTGCTGGAGAGAAGGTAGTTGGAATTGGTGTATATTTTTTCCTTGACATTAGTTTATTAGTTATCTCGAAGAGCTCTTTGCAGCTGGAACTCTCCGTTATCTTAGTATGTAGTGTGATAATTTGGCTAAATGGACTATGTGACGTTCTTCTTAGCGGCTTCATAGATTTATTTATGAATAGTGAGTCTAGTGGAAAGCCAACGCCTCTCGGCATTACGACGGTCTCTTTATGCAGTGCGAAGCTGTTCCCTAACACTGCTAAATGGGATAGGAAATTGGCCCCGTGAGGGCACGCACACCCAATGCAAATAAGCGATAATATAACTATTAGAATTATTTGATGAACAAAACCAAGAGAAACCATTCGAAAACTTTTTTTTTTTTACTAACCACAAAACATAAACATAATAGCATCTTAGTAAGGGACAGGGAAACCATACACCAAACATATTTAGAAAACAAGGGCTTCACTTTACGGACCAAACCATCTAATATGATAGGGAGGGCCGAATGGTGTTAACATAAGCAGTCACCAAACAAGCCAACCCATTTCCAAGCGTAACTCAACGTAAATGCATATCACTTTACCTATTGAGATTATGTGTGAATTTATAAATGCTAGACTTATAATAATTACGTTCATGACTTCTATCTTAAAAATTAGGATGTTTGATTCCCCCATCCCGTCCAAGAAAAAAAACCCTTAATTCATACCATTGTAGTGAACCAGTCATTAGTAATGTGAGAACCAGTCTGAGAGAAAAGAACAAAGCGAAAATACATGCTGTCGGGATTAGGTGTATCGGGTGAAAGTTCAATTATCTTTAACACAGTTTTATTTTTTGTTTAAAGAGACGCTAAGCGCACATTGTTTCAACAGGTATATAATGTTTTATCAAATCCTATCTTGTTTGTGTCAGACATGAAGGTTCAGTCGGTTTTACGGGGGAACGTATATTGTATCTTGTGAATTACACCTTAATTTCGTTAGAGCTATCCGAACGTGTGCAGGAACGGAAAGTTGGTTTGTTATAAAAAGTAGTTATATCCAACTTTACTATGTAAAGTAAAAAATAAAATAAAATAAAAAGATACTAGGAGGATTGTAAATAAGATAAGGTTATTTTAAGCTTTCCACACGGTTCATCTAATTATGTCATTGCGTCGTAAATACATGGCCATATGACCTAAAATGAGTAACTTTACATTGTAATAAATTCAAGCTGTTGGCTACATTATTTCTGGTTTTTACAAATACCTTTAGTGTTTAATAAACTCCCACTTGAATTAGAAATACAATTTTATAAAGTTCTAAATGTTTCAAAGTTTTTTTAAACGACCCAATAATTGTACAGGTAGCACATGCATTTTCTTAATTTGAAGTGAGTAAATGTTCCGGTGAGATTTTTTATTAATACAACATAGAGAAAGTTAATTTCGTTTAAGCTTTTTCTTCCCCACTCATCCCCATGCTTTTTCTCTGTGTGTTCTTAAATCCCATACCCCCCCCCCCCCCCCCCCGATCCCAAATTGATGTGGGGTGGAGGTTTAGAATGCAAATCAAAATATGGTTCAGAATTTGATGTCACAAAATTTGTGTTACATCAGCACTTTATTTTTTTTTAAAAATGTTAGTTATTACTGGTCCAGGTTTGAGGCAGTTCGTTAGCATATGAATGGATAAAGTTCCTGAGTGTAAAAAAGTTAACTTATTCTTGTAATGTAAGACACCAATGACCTTGTCCTATAATATTTTTAACATATATACAGATGATGTTGTGAGTGTGTGATATAACAGAAACATAATAACAATCTTTCTTCTTATAGTAAATATTAAGAACAACTGTTGTCTTGGACTTCTTGGAGATACAACAGGACACTATTTCGCTTTTCCACACAAAAATTAAATGCAATAGCAGACTCTCTCAACTTTAAAGATTTAGGATTGAGAGAATATTTTGTTAGATCCATGTTTTGCAGTTTTGTTAGATTAATATTATTAATTTTATTAATTAAAAAATTCGTAACCTTCGTTACATTCATGAAAGGATTTTTTCTTTCTCAGTTTACATTTTTGGAATCGCTTTGCGAATTAGCTAAAGGTTAGACCTGAGTAAATGGACATGAAGCCAGTGTGATTAATTAACAGTTGATCATAATCATTGTAATTATCTTGTGAAAAGGACTTCCGCTCTGATTTGCCATTCTGGCCTACTTAAGTGAAACAACCATCAATTGAGTGTGTAAGTAAACACCTGCAATTGAATGGCAAAACAACATTTTGTTGTAATGGTGTTTAAATTGGTGAATATAAATTATGAATATAATCGATGCTTTATCAGGGCCTGATTTTGACAAATTTTTCAAATCATTTATATGCCATATTAATAACTGCTAGTCAAGTATGTGTGACTTCTACAGGACACTGCAGTGTCAGTAGATTTTTTAAAAAAAAGAGTGCAGAAAAATATGTTGATTTACAATATTGAGTTTGGCAAAATCTGTTCATTTTCTGGGAAACGGACTTGTGTTGAAAATGAGACCCCTACCCCAGTAGGTTCCATTTGATTGGTGATTTTTTAATGTGTGTACCTTCAGCTTGACAACAGTTCAGATCTGCAGTCTCAAGCTACATGTATTTTGGTACATACATGTTTCAAGAATATTTAAAAAAAATTCCTTTAGAGATCGTATTAGATGCTAGCTGGGTAAACTCGTATGGCATTTAACACTATACTAATTAACATATTTATTTTGAATTGTTTTTTTTTTTTCTTCTTTGCACTTAAGCTGTTTGGGTGTGTGTGATTAGGATTTTTAATGTAGCTTTAAAAAATTTTCAGTCATATCGCTATAATGTCTGCAGTGAGGCAGTTTATAGTGATGTCTAGCACTGGGGCATCATGCAGCAGACATGTAGCATCATGTCCCACCCAGTCACATTATCCTGACCAGTCCTAACACTAACCTCTTAATGTTGAGCGCCAACAAGTGAGGCTAATGCCATTGTTATGAAGTCTTTTTTTTATGTCTTAGCCTGGTTTTGAACCTGAGACTTCCCATATCTGAGGGGGATGCTTTAACCACTAGGCAACCTGAATTACTAAATAACGTCTTGAGTAGTGATGGGAATCGGTCAGAAATTCATAATCGATAATTGGTTCCCCTTAACCAACTGATCATCGATTATAATCGGTTACTAAGAACAAATTTTAATTTTTGTTAAACAGTTACATTTTAGATCAAGAGTTCAGTATGTTTATAAATGTACAGGAGTAATCTCTTTTAAATTAATGACTTTAACCTGACAATAATATTACATTGTGTGTTATATTTGTTCTACAACTTTGTTAAATGAATGCAACTTTTTATGGCTGATCAGGCAAATGTACCTGAAATACTGCTACAATCATCCAAAATTCTTTTGTTCATATGTGATGTGTCTATAATATAAAGTATAGAAGGTCATGTTTTTCTTGTTTGTCATTGTTTATAAATACTACAAAAGATGTTTCAATTTAACTGAAACAAGTCAACAAAATGTGTTTAAATTTATTAACTCAACTATTTAACAACTTGACCATGTAATAATGACTATATGTTCCTAATTATGAATCATAAGGTTTCATATTTGTATTTGTGAAGGGAATTAATAAATTTCAGGTCAACTTTAGTGGCTGGGAGTTTTACTAACCTTTGTGCTTTGCATACATCTAAAAAGTAGTCTCCCTTTACACAATCGATTATGGAGTTCACAATCGATTATCTGCTCAACCAACTGATGATCGATTATAATCGATAATCAGAACAACACTAGTCTTGAGTGTCTGTCGATCTGGACTTACCCAAGAAAAATTTGTTCAAATGTGCAAAGATAGATAACCCATCTGAAACAGACAAACAAAGCTTAGTGAAAATTATATAATGTAATTAAAAATTGTAGTTTGTGTGTATTTGTTCACTGATCTGCTCGCAAGAACCCTGGTAGGTGGTAAAACTCATACTAATGAGATGACAATTTCAGCAATATAGAGACAACAAAAAAGTCATTATTGGGCATGAGAAATGTCATGTGGTAGCCTAATTTTTACTTTTTATAAAATTTGAATTTAGAGACCATTAATAATTGTGTTATCTTTTCTGGACTAAGCCTCCAGCATTGGGATCCTTAGTTGTCAAAGAAGTCATCACATATGCATCTATTGTAATGAATTACATGAATTTCCACCACCGTGTTTAGAAGGATAAGCAGTTATAGACAAGGGTGGATAGAAAGACCAAGTGAGGGAGGGTATCACAATTGTTCCAATTCAATTTAAAAAGCAGAAGGAAAATAACATCCCATCATCATTACAATATTTCTGGTGGCCTCGAGTGGTCTAAAGCACTCTCCATTATGAATGACTGCCATCACATCTCTGCATGGGTTCTAGTCTAAGATTCGGCCAATGTTGGGTATGTGAGAAAGCTTGCCAGTAGCTTCTTGTGGGTCAGTGGTTTTTTCTGGGGAGTTTCTCAGGTTCTTCCTCTATCATTAATACTGGACACCATGTATAGCCTATCATGTGCTGAAAAATGGCATTAAACCCTACAACAACATTTCTGTGCATATTATGAAAGCTTATATTGCTAAAACAGGCATGCTAATATTTGCATATAGTGAAATTTCATAATTTATTTAATTAACAGAACCAAGTTAAGTTTTTCAAATTCAAATGTTTTGTAGAATGGGACAGCCAAAAAGGGGTAAAAGAGGCAGAAGTGCAGAAGGGTTGGAGAGACGGCGTAAGTTTTGGGAACAAGCAAAGCAGAAGAAATTAGCTAAAGGTACCAAATAATGTCAGATTCATTAGTTGCTTTGGAGGCGAAAGAAATTGGATAATTCCAAGGAGAACACCAATTTATGACAGGCACCTAATATACTAAAGTTGGTGAATTTGAATTTACATCAGTTTGTTTAAAAGGAGAAGCAGTTGTGGTCAGATGGATAGACAGATAGAGGGAGCATATGTTGTTTTAAAAAGCAAGGGAATAGTAAAGTCCACGATCATATAAATATTTTGTGCTTTTATTGAAGTCCATTTTGGGCAATGCAACTTTCTCTTGTGTTTATAGGGCAGCATTATATAAAAAAAATAAGGAGCAGTGATTTTTTTTGTAATGGCAACATTTCTTTTATATCAGCATCTGTTTTTTTTTACTGCCTGTGCAAAATAAATAGTGTTAAAATACAGAAAATATAAAAAATTTATGATCAGTCTGGAAAACCCCTGCTGCACAGTTTTTTTAATGTAATTAGATGCTAACCATGAAAACAACCAGTGGTCATATGTAGTTTGCAATGCTTCATGTCCTGCGAGTTTTATACTCTGATCATGCCATAGTACACGTATAAGCACCATTACTTCGTGTTTATATGTATAACATTGTTCTATTACATTTGCTGTTCATAGTTTGTTGCGTATATCAATCCATTATTTCACACGATATTCAGTCAGTCTGTCACTTCCATTTTGTAATAAATGTCAAGATGATTCTCACATTTTCTTGTACATAAGTGACAATAACATTATATTTACAATTTTGACAGAATCAGAATTAATATTTATATTCTAACTCAGTTACATTTTAATACTTGTCTTTACAGACTTTCATGTCCTTATCTAGACATAGACATTTTTGTAAACTCGGACATGTGCCAAGCTTGCTGATTACCCAAACATTGGTTTGATTGATTTTATGCATCTTAATGATTTCAAAGTGAATAGGTGGTAATTGTTATAATAATAAAACTTGTGAGAGTCTTTGACAGGTGATTCCTTGCAATCTAAAGCACTGATCTATAATTATAAGCTATTTGGATTTCCTTAAAACATGGTCAGTGTTCTAAATATCTTGCACCCAAGCATTGTTTATCCTGTTGTACATTGTGATAATTACAGTTGACCAATCCATTATTACTCTTTGGCATAAAAAGTCTCAACAGTCAGCTTTTCAGACATTGTTTCAATTAATGTGGTCAGTTTTGTTATGAATAGGTGAGAATTGTTTAGTAAATGGACAAATTAATTATTAATCATTTAGTTTTAAGTATGAGTAAATCATTATCATAACTGGGCCTTTCATTTCTATTTATTATAGAGATGAGTCTGCTACCTTGTCCAGGCCCCCCCCTCCCCCCCCCCCCAAAAAAAAAAACCCCAACAAACAAACAACGGTTACCACAGATCGAATTAATCTGTGTTCGAGAAAATTAGTTTTTTTAAATATCAGTTCAATGTATTTTAAATTTCTATCAGAAATCAAACTCTGGCTATTTCCAAAACCCTAATCTACCAGTATGCATGTGTACACACAGACATCCACACCCCCACCCACACACACCTAACTTTGTGTGCATTCTAACCCTTCGTGTCCTTTTCACCTACATATCTTTTGGCATGTGCTAGTTACAGGCATCACTTTTTGGGCATATGATTTTAGGTTACAAACAAAGATAGAAAAGTGAAGTTCTTATTTACAAGATGAAAAAGTCTGATTTTCTTTAAACATTCCATATTTTTTTTTACAAGATATTTAACTTGTTATATTAATATTTTGTTGTTATATTTTGAGACAAGTTAAAATACCCTAAGGGCAAGTTAAAATACCACAAGGGCAAGTTCAATTTTCCAGTTTTTCCAGAGCATGCTGACTTGTATAAAGTTTTTATGCTATGGAAGCAGTTTATCATGTATATCTCTACTAAATGCACTCAGTTGATATGGACCTAACGAAAATCTCCATTTAGGTTTCATATTTTTTTAATGAAATTGGTCAGTATTTCAGATGGTTAGATTTTTAAAACATCTTATAATGTATATATTTATAATTAATTTCTCAAAGAAATTTTTTCCCCTCAGAAACAGTAGGCAATCAGATTTTTAAAACTTAAAAAATGAAATAGTATGTTGAAGAACATTTAATATGTATGTGCAATCAATTTCAGATCAAGAGACAAACACTTCAGAAGACAGGACAAAGTCAAGGTCATCTGACAGAATGAGAAGCCAGGCATCCCATCCAGCAGCATCCAACAGGGGCTTTCAATTCAAGCTCTCCGATAAACAGTTGGTCCATTCACAGCCTTCCAAACCAGCCCAAAAACAAAGTTTAAAAAAAGATTTCAATAAACAGAGACAATTGAAAAGTAGTAAAAGTGCATCAACAAGTGCAGAAAGCGATGAAAATAATAAAAGAACAGAAAAAGAGAGAAAGCCTAAAAAAACTGTGAAAAATGGAACTCTTGCAGCCAAAGAGACAGAAAAAGATGGAAAAAGTGAACCTAATGAGTTTTTACCTAAACGTTATGTACTTTTTGTTGGAAATTTACCCTATGATGTGACCAAAGAACAGTTGGAAGAACATTTCAGGAAAACAGGTAAGTAATTGGTACAAAGATTTTTGAAAATTACAATGAGTGTTCCAAAATTGTCCTACATTTATGATAAAAACTCTCTCTCTCTCTCTCTCTCTCTCTCATAATTGTGACCAATATGTGGTATGTATTAAAAAAGCTACAAATAACTTTAAATTATTTAATATCTTCATTTAGTTAATGAAAGGCTCTTGTCGTAAAAACTGACTTGGTTCTTGTTATTATTCTTAAGCATGAATGCGAGTCTGGTATATTTGACATGCATATGGCAAAACCATTAACGTCATTTAAATATTAGTACATGTACATACATTGCTTTGCATAAAATAATTGGCATTTCAAATAATTCTATTTCCATTTACTCCATCTTCCCACTGCCGCAGAATATTCTCCTTATTTGTTACAATGTTATATTAATATTGTCTTCCCATCATGAACTTTTTTCCATCATAAACTATTTTCCCACAAGGACTCTTGAATTCTTTCCATTGTCATCAAGTTGAATAGCGTTTTCTTCTAAATTATTAAGTCTGTTTATGTGATGACATTTTAAAGTTCTGTAATGATTTATTCTAAATACTGCAACTTAATTATGCAAGTGAAACTGTCAAATTATATTTTGGTCTTTGTCTGGTACCCTATTTTGTTCAAGGTTAATTTATCTCTGTTAATCCACAAAATCTATATTTAACCTATGCTGAACATGTTATGATCTTGACAATTATGTCCAGTCCTAATTATCAAAGTAGGAAAGTCGACCGCTGTTTGAAGCCTGAAAATCTTATCACAACATTGTTGACCCTGATTATTGTAGTTGTCGGCATTAATATAATATTAACTTTAGTGGTACATGTACTTTAGCCAACACAACTTTCCTTAACGAAACAGACGTTGGTACATATAATTGGATTATTTACCATATCATATGAATTAAATATTGATTCTGGACGCATATTAGTATAAATCGTGGTTGCTTTTGAGGGGTAAATTTACATTTTTGCACTAATATGTTGGCCATTGGTCGTGTTGGAGATTTGGCCATTCTTGAAGGGTACTTTTGCCAAGGGATTCTGATATAAAAAGTGCTAAGCCACTGGTCAGGGGGAGTCGTTTATGAGGCTGACCACTTTATCTGATGGGTCAATTGGCCTGGCAAGAGCTATTTACTGTGTAAACATTGAATAAATGGAAGCTCTGCTGCATTGAAATGTGTGCATAGTCATCATATGATATATCAATAGAACCACCTCACAAATCCACCAACACTAAAGAAGACATTAATGTCTCTTGGTTTGTCTTAGCAACAGAAGTGCTAAAACGTTGTCTGCTTGCCAACATGAAAGTCAAACATGATTGGTCTCCCCTTGGATATTAGGATTAATGTCTATAAATTACTCATGCTACAAAGCATCCCATTTCTCCTTTGAATACATTCCCCGATCACATTACTTTAGGGATATTAGCCTGCTACCTCGCGAATCCAGCCCTACCAAAAGACGAAAATTCGTCTTTCCTGTCTATGTCATATAGACAAAGGGCAATAACTCTTGCCCCTTACCTCCCCTTGCTACCCGCTAGGCGTCGCTTCTTTAGTTTTTTAGCTTCGCTGTACACGAAAACACGTACAATTAGACCTCCAATGAATCCAAGCCATCTTAGTGTAAATTCTGACCATCCGAAGTTAAATTTCGAATTACTGTGTTGGATAATCATTCCTCTACAGGTTGTATACATTATTTTACAATATTTTCCAATTTGAGTGACTTTGTCACCTTTTTTAGACTTCGGACCAGGTTGCAACGTGGTCAAAGCACGCTTATGGCGGTACTAGCATGTAATACATGTAGCACTCAATAATTTCGCTTATTCCGTATGTAACGTTTACGATATTAGCGACTAATAACGTGCTGCATTGATAATTTGTGCTTATTTATCTTCTTTGACGTTTCAGTAGACTTCAAAAAAGTCTTTGAACGACCAATTTGCGACTATTTAATGGCGGACTTCGGTAGTCACGAGTTCACGCGACACTTAATCATTTCGCTTCCTCCGTTAGTTACGGTTATGGAATAGCGACTTAATAGCGTACTGAATTGTTAATTTGTGCTTTGTTTATCTTCTTTTCCGTTTCAGTAGACTTCGTCTCTGAACGACCAGTTGCGACTATTAATGGCAGAATTTCGTGTTGTAGTCACGAGTTCACGCGACACTAAATCATTTCGCTTCCTCCGTTAGTTACGGTTATGGTAATAGCGACTTAATAGCGTGTTGAATTGCTAAATGTGCTTTGTTTATCATCTTTTTCGTTTCAGTAGACTTCGTCTTGAACGACCTATTGCAACACGCTCACTGCGATAACTAGTGTGGTCATTAAGAGTTAACATGGAACGGAATAATTTGACTACTCCGTTAATAACGGTTATAGTATTATCGAATTAATAATATGCTGAATTTTTTAATTTGTGCTTTGTTCTCTTCTTTTGTCGTTTCAGTAGCAAAGTCGACAACGAAGGCATGAATGGCAAAATGGGTGTTGGCAATGTGGAAATGGAGGAAATTATGTTGACATGGTTTAGGCTGCCCAGTGGATGTAAATTTCACCGCAGGTCCGTGCATGGCTTTCGGGCCTGTAAGTCCGGACGCATGGAGTCTAGGCTGGATCAATTGGATCCATTTTATTATGCACTTTCGCCGGCTGTTCAGCCGACACCGTCAGTTCAGCAGGCACCAACCGGCACTAGCCGTCCATCCAGCACCGTCCGTTCAGCCCAAATGGCACCGGACGGCCAGCCGACCTTCCAGCTTGCATCAACAGGCACCGGCCGTTCAGCCCAAATGGCACCGGCCGGCCAGCTGACCTTCCAGCCTGCATCAACAGGCACCAGCCGTCAACCCGGCAACGACGTTCAGCCCAAATGGCACCGGTCGTCCAGCCGACCTTCCAGCCGGCATCAACCGGCACCGGCTGTCCATCCGGCAACGACCGTTCAGCCCAAATGGCACCGGTCGTCCAGTCGACCTTCCAGCCAGCATCAACAGGCACCGGCCGTCCACCCGGCAACGACCGTTCAGCCCAAATGGCACCGGTCGTCCAGCCGACATCAACCGGCACCGGTCGTCCATCCGGCAACGACCGTTCAGCCCAAATGGCACCGGTCGTGCAGCCGACCTTCCAGCCGGCATCAACCTGCACCGGCCGTCCATCCGGCAACGACCGTTCAGCCCAAATGGCACCGGTCGTGCAGCCAACCTTCCAGCCGGCATCAACCTGCACCGGCCGTCCATCCGGCAACGACCGTTCAGCCCAAATGGCACCGGTCTTCCAGCCGGCATCAACCTGCACCGGCTGTACATCGGATTTACGGAGATTATAGTGATGTACCCGTCAGTCAATCTGTACTACTGGTTACATATCACTACCATGAGAGAGATGTTATAGATGTATCTCCGTCCAATCAGACCATTCGAGAGGCAGGTGCCGGTCATAGCCGGACCTTCGCCGACATTCCGGCCGACCATATACCAGACAAATCAGTCGGTATTGTTGGTGTACACCTCCCGTCACGTCAAATACGTGACGGTGTGATTTTAAAACAAGGGAGAATTAGTGACATTATCAGAGATGACGGAATTGAGTTATCTATGCCACTTGGTATGCGCTACCCAGATATGGCAGCTTTACCAGAACAGGACTTTCAGGCCGACCATTCGCCAGTTCAATCAGCCGTTAGTGCCAGCCGTCCATATGTTCACGGCTTCTCCACAAGGGAGATTTAGTGAAAGTGTCAATTATGACAGAATTGCGTCATCTAGGTCACCTGGTATGCTGTACAGATATGCAAGCTGTACCAGAACCAACATTCCCTCTGAGCGAATGGTAGATGGGCGCACAGTGCTGGCCGCACTACATAAGCATTATGTAATTATTATTACCTTCCAGCCGGCACCAACCGGCACCGGGCGTCCATCCGGCAATGACCGTTCAGCCCATATGGCACCGGTCATCCAGCCGACCTTCCAGCCGGCACTAACCGGCACCGGGCGTCGATCCGGCAATGACCGTTCAACCCAAATGGCACCGGTCGTCCAGCCAAGCTTCCAGCCGACACTTGCCGGCACTGACAGTCCATCCGGCACCGGGCGTCGATCCGGCAATGACCGTCCAGCCCAACAGGCACCGGTCGTCCAACCGTATGGAGATTTTAGTCATATACCAGTCCGTCCGACTGTACCGCTGTACCAGCACAGGGACTTTTATCATACCGCAATCCGCACAAATCGGATTGACGATGATTCTAGTGATGTTTCCGTCTGTCAATCCGTACTACCGGTTACATATCACTACCATGACACAGATGTTGGCGATGAATCTCTCGATCCAACCCGACCATTCGAGCTGTCGGTGCCGGTCATAGCCGGCCCGTCACAGACATTCAGGCCAAACATATGCCAATCAATTCATTCGGCATTGCCGGCCGTCCATAGGCTAACAGCTCATCCACAAGGGAGAGTGAATGCCTTTATCAGAGATGACGGAATCGAGTCATCTATGACACCTGGTATGCATTACCCCGATATGGATGCTTTACCAGAGCAAGATTATGCACATATTGAGTGCGATGAATCGCAGGCAGATCAGCTGTATGCAGATCCAACTATGGAACGGACTGAGTTCAGCTTCAAATCCGCAGTGGAGGAAATTTATAGGGTGTTAAGGCCCCTTCAGAATGCCCTCCACCTCCTGCTGCCATTACCGACTATAAGGTTAGAGCGTCGGTCGATCTGGATGAGGGGGAAGAGACTCTATCCTTCCGCCTCCTTCCCCAGTCGACAAAAAATTAAGGAAATTAATGACCGTCTGTCGACACGTATAGGGGATCCAGGAAATGCTAAGGCATTCTTTTCTGAAAGCCAAGTACCAGCGTCGTTTTCAGGTCGATGGTACAAAACTCACTCCGATGCGTTCAGTACTGAGGTCCTGGCTCGGGATAAAATACGGCAGCAGTCCATATGTCTGCGGCATTGTCTTATAAAGTGGACAAAACTGTGTCCACATCCAAGCTGGTTCGAAATGTAGTCGCTACGTCTTCACTGTTAGACCTGGCCTCCCTAGCCATTTTCAGGATCGCTGAAAAATCTGGCAATGAACATGCTTGGGAATCGACGGCCCGGTTAGCTAGGGTTCTTAACAGGGCAGTTCACCATTCCATGGCCAATGCGCTGACTGCTTCTGCCAACCTAGACCTGATACGTCGTGACGCATGTCTGAAGGGCACGTCGCTTAAACCCCATCATAAGCTGGCTAGATATGACCGACGCACATTTCACGTCCCTATCCCACGAGTAGCGGACATTTCTCCGTTGTGCTTGTCGGGACTCGGTTTATCAGTTCCATGTCATACCTTTTGGCCTAAAATTTAAGCCCTTGGGTTAGTACCAAGGTTATTGATTACGTCGTCACCCTGTTCCGCTCGACTTCATCTATTGCGTCGGCAGTATATTTGGATGACATCCTCCAGAAACATCTGTCAAGTTCTACTCTGCTCAAAGGCAGAAACGATCTTATATCACTTTACATCATATAGGCTTTCTCGTGAACTGGATAAAGTCTGATCTCTGTCCAATCCGGATTTTGGTCCATCTGGGTGTGGAGTTTCTCCCGATCTGAATCTGGTAAGGCTTCCTCGAGTTTGCGATCATCCAGATAATTGCACTCGTAGAGTCTGTTTCCGACAGGATGCGCATTTTAGCGAGAGAGTTGCAGATTCTCTGATTATTCAATGCGGCAGCAGACTTGATCCCGCTCAGCCGTCCTTTTATGCGCCCTTTACAAAGGACGTTGCTAGCGTAATTGCGCCCTTTTCAAGTCCCTTCGATCCCAGAAAACAGTCATGCTCACGCCAGAGATACGATCATTCTTGAGTCAATGGCACAACCCCTGTAGGCTGTCCACAGGGGTTACTCTGGAGATACCCCTAGCGGGGATAACGGTATGTTCCGCCACTAATACCTACGGTTGGAGTGCCCACCTGTTGCCGGACTTCGATACTGTCAGCGGCACGTGCGTGCCAGGGGCGAGCCCCTTTCCACATCAACCTTTCAGAAATAACGGCTGTCATCAATGCCTTTCATTTCGGGCAGGATCAACTCTTATTACAAACTGCCCTCATTATGTCAGACAACATTGTGGTGGTGCCTTGCCTCAAAACAAGGGGACACCAATCACCAGACCTGTGCAATCTGAACTGGCAGTTTCTACATTGGTTCGACAATCTCCACCTCAATGTACAATTCAGACACATTCTTGGCAGACTCAATGTCTTGGCTGACACTCTATCTAGTCATTCACACAGAATGGTCACTCCATCAATCGGACTTTCTTCCAATTGACACACTTTGGGGACGTCCGATGATTGATCTTTTGCAACAAGGTGGAATCGCAAGTTCTCCACCTTTCATCTCACAGGTTCCAGACCCAGAAGCTTGGGTCGTGGATGCTCGATCAATCACCTGGGAAGGGTTGTGGTCATTCTCCTACCCTCCCACGGTCTTGGTACTGAAATTAATCCAGAAGTTAAGGGGTCAGAACTGTCAGATGGTTCTGATTGCCCTCTCAGATGGAACAACTCCTGGGTCTCCGATCTACTCAATCTAGGTGATAGATCTACCCAGGAAGATTACAGTCAGCACAAGTATTCACAAGCAACCGCGGCCAGGGGTGTTCCACCCCTGTCCGGACCGACTTTATGTTCAAGCTTGGCTCTTGTCCAGATAGCCTTGCAAGACAAACAATTTAAATCTTTGATTATGGAGAGAATCTCGAGAGCAAGAAGGCCCTCTACTCTGAAGGTTTACGAGGGCAAGTGGCATGTTTTCAGAGACTGGTACCATATCATTCACATTGTTCCTCTGAGTGTCACAATCCCTCAGCTGGCCAACTTTTCTCTGGCTTTTCGAGGAGAAACAGCTGGCTCCAGTTATTCTCAAATGCTACCGCTCCATGATATCAGACACATTCCGCCATTCTGGTACATGTGCTATCAGCCATGACAAAGATTTGTCAGATCTTTTAGACATTTTAAAAATTCAATCGACTTATATCCCTCACCCTGTTTCCAAATGGAATCTGTCCTGGGTTTTAACATGACTCAATTCAGACAGTATTGAGTCTTTAACCCACGATTAGTTAAAGCTACTATCATACAAATTGGGTTTCTTGATAGTCTTAGCTTCAGCATGCAGGGTGAGCGAGTTACATGTCCTTTCTAGTGACCCGAACTCTCTTCCGTTCCGATCAGAGGGTTTGATGGTCCTCTTGACGCAGCCAGGCTTCGTAGTCCAAAATAGATTACCATACATTAGCGATCAACGAGTCGTCATTAGCTCGCTTTCTTTATAGATAAGTCAGGATCAATAGCCATGTAAGATCCTGTTTGTGCACTCTAGCACCATTTCAATGCATAGAGGTGAGTCAGGTCACATACAAGCACCTCTTTCTTCTGGTGATAGCTGGGATATGAGATATCACCATTCAAGCCCTTGCTTCATGGCTGTAGTGGGTTATACGCTCGGCGTACTCTGAGAATTCGCAAATCAGTCACCTTATAGAAGCTGTTGGCTGACATGCAGAGGCAAACATTGATTCTAGTAGGTCCGGTGTTGGGCAGCCCAGACGCCCACCAGACCCATGTGCAACAATCAGCACAGCCTATTAGCTTCGCTGGATTCGCCAGATAAATTTTCGTAGGTAAGAAGATTTCAGTAACTATCTTCTTAACCGTATAAAGGGGTCACATATCACGTGACCCTGGGCTGTGTTGCTGATTGAAAATTAGGAGACCGGGTTATCATTAACATTGGGAATCCAGCCATCATTCCCTAGAGGATACCCGGGGTGGAGGTCGGATGCTCCGCATTCCCTCCTCCTATTACTTATTCTCCTAAAGTAATGTGATCGGGGAACGTATTCAAAGGAGAAAGCAAATTTTTTAGTAAATTATGTTTCTCCAAGAATACTTACCCGATCACATTACTAAGAAACCCTCCCAACCACCCCGCCATGCGAGCATCCTCGTGTTTTATATACCGCTCAGCTTAAAAACTAAAGAAGCGACACCTAGCGGGTAGCAAGGGGAGGTAAGGGGCAAGAGTTATTGCCCTTTGTCTATATGACATAGACAGGAAAGACGAATTTTCGTCTTTTGGTAGGGCTGGATTTGCGAGGTAGCAGGCTAATATCCCTAAAGTAATGTGATCGGGTAAGTATTCTCGGAGAAACATAATTTACTAAAAAAATTTGCTTTCTGAAGGCCTTTCATGTACAGAAAATGTCTTTTCATCACTTGAGTGATTGATTGGAGTTTTCTCAAACCAAAGAAGTATACATCATCTGTGTTCATGTAAATTTCTTGCTCTTCATCACACTTCATTTATAACTTTGTCATACAACAGGTATGTTGGTGCCATTTAAATTAATTCCATGGTCTTTATTGCTTTTATTCAAATTCAGGCCTCAACCTTGTTTTTGAATTCTGTACAGTAATTGTTCTATGATTTAATGTTCTATGATGCATTTTTATAGGCATTTTTAAAAGAAAAATTATATTGCTAGTATCGACCTCTTAATTAGTTCATTTTAATATACTTAATTGGTATTGCATGATTATGCCATTGCTTTGCTCACTGTATTTACAGGTGTCATCACAGTAAGCAGGAACTATTGGCGAGCAACCAGTTCCATTGACTGAAGACTGTACCTGAATAAGTTTCATAAGGTGTTGTTTAGACTATATTTGCAATGTACATTCATTTTGGTGTAAGGAAGTGTGGTTGACCATGTCTGTCAAAGAATTACTCTTGCTAATGAGATAGCTATGAAGTGAGCAATCAAGGATGAAGAGACATCAAGTAGTCCCACTTCTGAAACATCAGTCTCCAACTTCTGGCTAATTCTGGTTCTTTGGAAAAAGAGTCGCCAATCCAGACATAAATACAGTTACATCCTTGGAAGAGCAAGTATCAACTCGAGTAACAACTCACAGATTTATGAGATTTGGTGCCATTATCTCTATCCAGGAGTTTTCCATCTTCCATCTTTGCAGGCAATGATTTTAGTACTTCTGTTGCCACCATAATCCAAAAGACAGCAATTGTTTTTGTTTTTTTTAGCTATGGAGGATTGGATTTGTAAGGTGGTTTATTTATTCCTAATGTATTACTGAAGAACCATTTCTTCAAAACTCTCCTTATTTTATTTGTTCATATTTCAAAAACCTTCTAGTACAGTAGAATCTGTCTTGAAAGACCATTGTTATCATAGACCACCTGTCTTAAGAGACCACATTCTCGATGCAATGATATATGATAAATTTATAATATAGTGTTATTACCTATCATGGGAGACCACCTGTCTTGAGACCATTGTTATTTGGCTGAATGGGTGGTCTTTCAAGGCAAGTTCTAATGTATGAAATTATAGCCCATTGGACTACCAATATTCAACACTTGAAGTGCACACTTGACATTCAGGTAGCCCCAGTATCCTGCATTCTGGTAGAAACAGGGTTCTTCATTTGGTACCCACTGTGTCCAATATTCTGGTAGCCCTAGGGCTCCAGACACATGATTTGTAAGACTGTGTATGTCATATCCATTGATTTAACTGTTGGATTTATCTACTGTTGTTCTTGAAAACCTTTTAGGATGAATCCATGAAAACTAGATTTTATTCACTGTGCAAGTGGAGCCTTATGTTGATGAGTGGTCCAAGGCACTAACCTTTACAAGTCACGGGCAACTCACCTCTATCCCTGTGGGTCCAGGTCTTGGTCTTGGTCTCAGCCATCAGCCAGTATGTTAGGTTTGTAGTAGCTTCCTGTATATCGATGGTTCTTCATGAGTTTTTGTTTGCCTCTACCAAATATACTGGCTGCCATTAGAGCTGTACCGATTGATCGCCCGTACTCATAATCGGGCCGGTTATTAGAACAATCGGCATAATCGGTCGGCCAAAAAGAAACTGTGCTGATGTGAATTTTAAAAAAATGACAAATTTCTTAAATATAAATTCAATCATTATAGTCATCTTGACATAGCTTTGAATTTTAAATCAGAATTAAATACAGTCCTACCCATTTATATTGACATCACTTATATCGACAAGCCGTCTATGTCGACATAAAAACAAAAGTCCCAGTCCCTTGGTCTACTATTACTACCAAATTTACGTACATGTCTACAGAAGCCCTTGGTCCCAGCTTGAACTAATCCTTTGTTTTCTAATCATTTATGCCGACAAGCTGTCAGTTCCAACCCATACTTTGTTCAACAATTAGTTGATCTTGCCGCCATTACAAGTACATCAATGGGTCATTCTACCTCTGAAATCAGTCATATCGCAGGTTGAAGCAGGACTAGTTAACCCTTAAATTTGCTACTGAGAACTGTTTACATTATTGTCTGAATCCCAAATATAAAAAAGCATCCAAATATGCATGGTTACGCTTTTCCAAGACCTTTGAAAGTGATCGGTGATTAAAACAAGTTTAGTTTGCTGTGAAAGTTTCGTTCTAAACTTTATTTACATTTACAGTGGCTACCAACAGCAGTGCAAAACGCAAATTAAATTTACAGTCTCTCGAAACTAAATATCTGGTTGTTAAGGAAATTGAGGGCTGAACATAATAATAATAATAATAATAATAATAATAATAATAATGAGGACTTTGTATAGCGCCTAATCTTTTGAAGCTCTAAGCGCTTTACACCATCAATAATGATATAAATACACTACAGAACAACAAATGACAAAAACAATAAAATTGGAAAACATAAAAACATGCTGAAAACATATAAGATACAAAACATGATTAGGTCGCTAAATTTGTCATTGCAGTCGAAACAGGTGAGTCTTAAAAGCACTCTTAAAAGGGACCACTGTGTCTTTGTGTCTAATTTCAATGGGCAATTCGTTCCACGTTGTAAACATCTCGCAAAGAGGTCTGTGAAATTTTTTCGCTTAAAAATAACACCCGTTAGGAAGGATGAAAGCTGCTGAGTGTATAAAGAAAGACTACGTTGAAGGTAACTGGGCTCCCCAAAGGAAGAAGCAAAAGACTGCTACATTTGAAGACGTGGAGGAAGCCACAAAATGGTTCAATGAAACATTTACAAAAAAACTTAGTGTGGAGACTTCGCTGCAACAGGTGGTTGGTTCAGTCGCTTTAATGTTCGTAATATCCGATACAAAAGTATTTGTGGAGAATACATGTACTGTTGACAGCTTTTCATTTCCATGTGAATAGCACCATCCCCTTGTTAGCCTCAATAAGATGGGGAGAGACTGACCAAAATCAAGGCCAATTTAAGTACATGTACATGAAGCATGTAAATAACAGCTATCCAACCATGTGCTAATGCCGACATTAAATATTGTACTGTTTTTCGTATCAGGATGTGATTGGTGCAATATTTTATTGTGGATTTTATTACACAAAGGTAACCAGAATGTAATTTGTTCAATATACACATGTATTTCACACTGATTCTCTCTTCATGTACTCAAAATTTCCATTCATTCTCAAAGTGTAAATGCTACTCACTGACGACGGGTCACTCTTTACAGACGAATATTAACTTTTCTCTTTTAAATCGATGATAGTACTTTATAACAGTTTAATAACTGTCGGGTCACAGAAAGTTATTTTTTCTAACTTGCATATGTCTTAGGACACGGAAAAAATTATTGTTTCATGTCCCAAGATTTACATCCGTTACAGTAGTTAACAAAAAGACCTAAAAACGGTAAAGTTTAGACATTGGTCCACGGATAAGCCAACTGCTTCCCCCCCCCCCCCTCCCCATTCCAGGCCTTTATTTTTTTCCTAAATTATTCAGCTTATACGCGAGTATATATACTGTGATAATGAAATAATCTGTCTCATAATCGGTATCTGCAATTTTAATAATCGGCTATACGTAGTATCGGCATAATCGGCAAAAAGGGACATCGGTACAGCTCTAGCTGCCATTTATAGTCTATCATGTGCAGAAAAATGGTGTTAAAGCCATAACAACAAGAACAACACATTTGCTGGAGGCATGCCTGTCACAGTGGGCTGCCAATCTTTGATATGATATCACTTCTGCTGCTGTATTGTTCATTTTGTTCAAATAACATTTCTCCCACCGTCTTTGGTGGCTTTGGTGCAAAATGTGAATAATTTGCACAAAATGTTGGAGATGGAGCACCGCTTGTCAAGGCCAGTGAAGTAATTAGTTACAAGATGTACATATTTAGTTGGCTTCCCTTTTTTTTCTCATCGAAGTTCACTGAGAGTAAGTAGAATCTATTCAAGTTTGTCAAAACTAATCTGCCAACATCATGGATACAGATTTAGATGACAGTGTCTAAAAGAGCTTGGCAGCTGTGGTATCATCTAAAGGAGCATGGCGTGTGAGGAGTTTGGTTTTGTGATCGACTTTGTGAGTTTCATTAGATTTTCATTTCTTTCAGGAGGTGTGAAAGCAGTCAGAATTCCAAAGGAGAAGGGTACAGAAAGAGGAAAAGGATTTGCTTACTTAGAATTCAGCAGCCAGATTAGTCATAGGGTATGTGCAGGGCTGAATTACTATTCCCAACTTTATACAGTAAATTTTTTCACCATAAAGTAGTATTATCCGTTTTATTAGCCCTAATTTCAAGCTTGAACACTGGCATTACTAGTAATGTTTTCAGGGTTTGATTTCAATGGAATCAACTTCACTTCATTCTAAAATGTTGCAGTATGAAATTTTTAAAAAGTTGTTTTTATGTAGGTGTTTTAAATAAGACACAAATAAATATACAAATGATATTTTAAAAAAAAATGATTTCTTTCTATCTGTTATTATCACATATATACATGTATATAGTTTCTATCAGTTCATGATGACCTGTTAATTCCAATTGCCAGTTTTGTTTTATGTTCCAGCATAAAACAAACAAGGTTCTGTACATTATGTTGTTGTAAGTTTTAACACCATTTTTCAGCACACAATAGGTTATATATGGCGGCTAGTATTTTTGGTGGAGAAAGAACCCGGGAAACCCCCCAGAAAGAATCACTGACTCACGAGAAGCTACTGGCAAGCTTTCTCACATAACTACATTAGCTGAATCTTAGACTTAAACCCACGCAGACAGGTGAGATGGCAGTGATCTGTAACGTAGAGCACTTTAGACTACTCGGCCACTTTGGGGCCCCTTATACATTATGATGTGTATACCTGTTTTACTAATTTATAAATTCGTACATACAGTTTTCTCAGCTTTAATTGAATGATCATTCAGATTATTCTGTGTCCATCATCGATTTAGGTATCAAGTTCAGGTGATCAGCATTGCATAGAGTTTACTGAAGGTTTTGTGCAATGGTAAATGCACATTTCCAACCAACCTAAAATAATGCATAGTTGATCCCATATTAGGCTTTCACGCAATGAAACGGGTTTATACCAAATCAAAGATCCATATCAAAGTGCCATGAAATAATGTCAATAAAACTAAAATAAGTGTTAATGAATTAGTTAATTCATTTGTGAGCAAGGAGTACATAACTGGGGGCAGTATTTGTATGCCCTTAAATTGATGGGAAATACTGCAATGGTTCACGTGATTAAATGGCAATTCTTCCAAATCAAAGATTATTCTGTAAAATTAGTTTATGAAACTGTCTTCTCAGGTTGGGGGTCGTCCATTTAGTACGTACGCAAAAATAAGACAAAACTTGACCCTCCCCTCCTCCCCCCCCCCCCCTCGTATAGAACTTCCAATATTTCATCCAGGCAGAAATGACACAGGATTAATAATATTCAAATGTTTAATGAAACGGAGTAAAACAGACAGTCCTCAGCTGCTGTTTATATAAAAGAAATAAGTTGCATGTTATTAAACCTTTAAAAAGTTCGCCAGTGTCAGCTAAAGGTCAGACAAACGCCGACTGAACCCAGTCAAACAGGTTACGTATAACAGGAACTTCAGCAACAAGCTTAATGTCAGGCTGAATCACAACAGCATTAGCTGCACTATGCTGGGCCGCTGTCTAAATATCCACAGCCTTGCTGACGTCATCATCCAGGTTTTGATTCAAGTTCTCGCTGTCGGTAGACTCAGTAGTGTGAACGCTTTGGTGTCGTCTTATACTGGCCTGTGACGAGTGATACACGCTGCACACAGGACATGTGCGCTTGATAATTTCAGATTGTGCAAGTGACGGACAATGCAAATCAAATGACGCATTTAAAGGAATTTTGGATCCAAAAGCTAGCCGCTGTGCAAGTACATTGTCAGTAGACCCCCCCCCCCCATACGCAAGCAAGTTGGGTTACCCCCCCCCCCCTTCCCCCCTCCATGCGTACGTACTAAATGGATGACCCCTTATGTTATTTGGTTTAAAAAAAATTTCTTCTCAATATTATCAACGTGATGCAAAATAGAATATTTATTATAGCAAATTCTTTATGACTCGTGTAATAAACACGAGCTTTTTAATTTTAATAATCGTTAAAATAGGAAATTCCAACTGCAATCACAAGTACACTGATAATGACAGTGACAGATGTTGTTTTAAAAGAAAGCTATACAGTTTTTTGAGTTTTGTGAAAGATTTCCTGACTGCACGCAGTTTATAAAAGGCACTTGCCAATAAAGTTTTTCAGCTGTTTCTAGGTGTTTGGGCAGTGAAGTTTTCCAATGCTTATATCTGGACGGAAGAGAAAAAAATTTGAGATAATAATTTTAGAAATTTATGGCATTCATAAATTTAGGAATTGCTGTAAAACAGACTCTTTTTAAAGGCATGATGTTATGACATAGACCATCCATCCCCTGTCTAGTTTGGTTCACACATAATAATTTTTATCCAGTAATTTTCATCCCAACCCAGATATTGTAGATGGCTAGGGCATCAGATGTGGAAGCAGTGCAAACATTAAAGTCACATTGACTCCATGAAAACAAAATGGTCACAACAGAATAATTAAGTATCATATGTTTACCAAATTTTATGGAGAGCTTTTTGCAAGGAAGAAACTTGATTTCAGTGTCAAAAGTTTAAATTTCAAGGTCTTGACCAAACTAATTTCAGTATAAATGCTGGAACAAAAGTCTGGATTCTTTACTGTTTATGCACTTCAACAATATATATATTTGCTTTGAAAAATCCCAAAGGTCAAATTTACAGTGATGTCAAGAAGGCAAAATGGGTTTTGCATTGTAATTAATTTTGTATTTAATCATCTTTAATAACTTATGCATAGTTTTGCTCAATCAAGGAACCAGTTCTTTTTGGCAAATGCAAAGTGCTAATGTGCTCAGAGCATTTTTGAAGGGTTTTGAAAAAAATGTCTTTATTTCACCTGGATGTGGCATACTACTTTGAAACAACTTTCAGGTTAGTTCTGACCAGAAACATGAACAATAAAATACTTAGTATTCTAACATTTTAGAATGGGAATATTTTTAATAGCATCTCTCAGTCTATCCCTCCATATGGTCGAATGCACTAAAGTACTCACCTTTAGAAATCGCTGCTATCTCACCTTTGTCCACATGGGTTCATGTCTTGGGCTTGGCCATTGTGAGTTTATGAGAAAGCTTGCTCTTAGTTTCTCATGGGTCAGTGGTTGATACTGGGGTTCTGCCAGGTTTTTCCTTCACCAGTTTCACTGACTAACATGTACAGCCTATCATGCATTGAAGGAGAAATGGTGTTAAATCCCAAACAACACTGTCCATCCCTTTTGATTGGTCTCTCCAAATGATTGGTTGAAAATTCACTGAAGCATTGTACATGGGCTGTCAAGAAGGTAACTAAGAGGAGGGTATAGTTGTGGAATGTTCTCCAAGAGTTATTGGGTGGGGAGATAGAAGGTCATTTTTTAAAAAAACTGAAATTAGAGTGATTTTAAAAAGTTTGAAATGTTTTTAAACATGAAACCTTTGTAGACGGAAAATGTATATAGCAAGTTTGGAAGTAATAATCCTGGTTGGATCAAAATTTAGAAGCAGAATGTTGTGGTTCAGAGAAGGTATTTAAAATAAGAAGTCAGTGGATTTTTTTATCACATGCCTTGAAAGTATCCTAATGTTTTTAATGCCATAAATTGTTTTATTTAATTTGTAGATTGCCTTGCGACTGCATCATACCACTATGGCAGGAAGAAAAATCAATGTGGAGTTCACATCAATCGGAGGAAAAAGCAAATTGAGAAAAGAGAAACTCCAGCAGAAAAATGAAAAATTAGCTAAATTCAAAATGCCATTTGATCAGTGATGCTTTCCAGATGACCTATATTGTGCATACATTTAGTATATGTGCTGTTCATTCTTTTGAGATGTACAAAGAAAATTGTTTCTACATTCATGACACAGTTATATATCCTGTTTATTAGTTATTGAAAGCAAAACAAACATATCCCTCACATGTATGTAAAAATATGTGTCCCCATTCTCTAGTGCCAGCACAAAAAACTCCATGCATCTCTCCTTATGTTTGTATGTTTGTTCCTTCAGTCTGTTACTACATTTCCTTCTAAAGCACCAGTTAGAAATTTAGGAAAGTTTGTTGATACCAGCATCATATTCCTGTGGTGACCAGAAAGATTTCATTCTTGGTATGTTTATTCTCTCAAGCTTTTTTTTGTGTAGCTCAAAAGAGGCAACACCGTCTCAGAAAAGTTAAATATATTTCATGTATTTTTGTAATTTCCTATTTCTCCAATTTAGTTTTTGTGTCAATAAGGTTTAGATATTTTTAGTAGCTTGATTGCAAATTATAAGCAGATATTGCAATTGGAACATCTTGGGACGTTTCCATTTCATGATAGTAAATGAATCTCATGATATAAATAGTGTCCATTTTAAACTGTCATCAAGACTCATTGTTATTACATCATAATGACCATATTGTTGTCATAATAATGTGATGATATTTCATCACAAATCACTATTTTTGCGATAGTTTCAGGCTATATAAACTTAAGAATTTGGGCATTTTTGTGAAATGTCATTCAAAAGTTATGTCAAAATTTTGTTATTAATACTGCTTTTTTGCATTGGTGGTTCAAATATTGTCGAGTGTTGTTCTTGACCTATTTTTCATTAGGAGGATATGTTCTTTGGATATCAAGCCGGGACATAAATTGTGGAATTATCCTAGTTACATTCCGAGTCAGAGTGATTTAGATCACATCGGGAAGAGATTATTATATCTTGATTGACAGGTACTGTTGTGTTGGAAACATGAATACAATGAAACTTAATAAGACCAGTAGGAACTCAGATCTCTGAACACAGGTGGTTCTTTAAGAAATACATGTCCCTAGGACAAAATATAGAATATAGTTTTGTGGTCTTATAAAATATGGTATTTGATACATGTTTAGGATCACGCATCCATCATATAATTTTCCAGTTACTGGAGTTTTAGAACTTTTGAACATTTTGTCAATAGTTATTTCCCTTGCAGTACAACAAAATTGTCACTTCCTTCCTTGAAGTGTAGGTTAAGCCAAGTCAGTTGCAAAGTGAGTGGTTGTGTTAATGCGTATGTACTGCATAGTGAAGCAACTAAAAAAACTTCATTTCCTGTTTGCTTTTTCTGGTTCTGTAGTATTTACAATGTTTGATTACTTATGTGCATGCTAATTCCAGATCAGTCAGAGCAAACTGGATTAAAATATAAAATTTACATTCTTTTAATATTCTTTACAAAATCATGATCAACAAGTGTTACAGCACGTTATACAGAGCAATAATGTTGATGTTTACATGAATATATTAAAACCATACCGTATTTTCTGGCCTATAAGTCGATTCGGAGTACAAGTCGAATTCACCAATTTTGTAAATTTTCCTTCGTCCATATATAAGTCAATTCAGAGTATAAGACAAGCTAGGTCAATATCTTGGCTTTGTATTTTACATTAGTAATTGTATCATTGTATGATATTCCATATTACCGGCAATTGTGAAATTGCATTACTGATGCTAACATGCTTGTGATTTTACTTCTGAACAAATCACTGCTATATTCTGTTATCAATTGACAGCTTAATAAACATTCCATGCTTGTTTTATTATAATTGAAAGCACATCCATGTTGTAGTTCATTTTATTACCTGTAGTTACAGATGTAACTTATATAAACTTTCAATGACACAATCCATATATAAGTTGATTCAGAGTAAAAGACGAAGACCTACCATTCAAGTAAAAAAGTATCGACTTATTGGCTGGTAAATACGGTAATATGATATTTAAGTTGTTGGCCTGATAGGTTTTCTTTAGAGGCAGAACATAGACCATAGTGCGGTCATTGCTTTGACTTCATAGTCTTTAACTACTTTGTTATGGATTTCGCAGAACACTCTTGATTTGTGGTCAGTTTGCTTGGCCAGCCACCATTTTGTATGTAACTACAACAGCAGTTATGGGCTTGCACAAAAAGTCTAATTTTGAGTCGATGCTGACCACAAAAAACATTCCCTTGCAATATTCTCTGAAAATTGTTTAGACATTAAACAAAACTAAGTTACACGATTTATTTTCATCTTAAATTGACAAAATTAGAATACATTTTGCTATATAGACATCGTGAGGAATATTTATGTCGCTGTTAATGCCGATATCCATGTACTTTTTCAAGGTTAAAGAATAAAATCCATTTGGTCAAAGAGTAAAGTTTATATCATTTGCAAGTGGAAGTTGAATTTTAAATATTTGGTAGCTTTGTGGTCGCTAGAAAATATATACCACATACACATGAGACTAATTACAGAATATATAGACTGAGATCAGCAAAAATACATAGACCGACATAGATACATTATGTCATGCTACATCTGGGTCTGTGCAGTATTATGCAGTTGGAATTACAAGTGAGTATAGATGGTATTGAATACATAAAGATCAAATTTTCGTGTTTCTTGTAATAATGTTACAGTGAGGCTGAATATGATGTTTATGGGATTTGGGGGCTCAATTTTCTTTTGCTTGAACCTAATGGATTTTATGTCGACTTTCCTCTACTGGGTAAGTAAGATTTTAGCCATACATTTTTTTTTATCACAGCAGAGATTTCATTTGTTACCTGTGCATCGTTTACCCTACTTACTGGTGCTTATTTATTCATTGCATGTAGTAAATTTAAGTTATAATTAGATTAGAAAAGTTAATGCTCCCTCGCTCTCGTTCATTCCTTTTGTCGAATCTGCTTGTGGCATGTTAATCTTTGCTCCTTATTTGGTAGCTTGTAATGAGAATGAATTAATGCTGGTAGGATTCAGTTTTTTTGTTTTAGACTGCAATGCAGAATACTTAGTATGTTGATTATGATCTTAATATGATCTTGATATGATCTTTGTACAGACCCTGAAACTGGTAATTTTACTAATGAAACTACAGTGGAACAGAAAGGGTATGCAGAACATTTTTCCAATTTAATGCAGAGAATGAATGCAACTGTAATGACACAGGCATTTTAAAAATACAGAATTCAAAACATATAAACAGATAAATTGAAATGGAATGAAACTCTTTCATTTTATGAATGGATTTAGAAATCTGTTTTTAGATAGACACCAAGTACAGTGAAAACCCATTTACATGAAAATCCGTGTTATCAGATTGTTTACAGTGACAGTTTTTCATTCCTTACAAGGCATGGCATTATTGTTGTTGAGGCATAAAATGTAAACTGTAATCAATGGGATATCATTATTACTAGTAGTTTTATCTGTAAATTCTTTATTTGAAGAATTTTATTTTGCCGACAATTATTCTACAGCTCTAATTTTACCCCTTATTGTGGCTAAGGTTATGTTGCAATTTCAGTTTTGTCTTTTGCGTTTTATGCATTAATTCTTTCATTCAAGCACACTTGCAACAAAAGAAGATATAAATCCATAGTACTGGAACTTTAAAACTATCAACACTGGACAATCGGACTTGATAAATGCATATTTGATGCTGTCCATGTTAATTACAACCAAATAAAGTGACAGAAAAAAGATGTAGATGCTAAATTTTTTTGACTTTCAGAAACCATAAATGAATACCAGTAAGATGGAAGTTGAATTGCAAATTTGGTAAAATTTTCCTGTTACAGGGTTTGTAGCTTTACTCATTCCAAACTTGATCTCTTTTGTACTTCTTTCAACTCTTTTAGATAGGACTGCTTTGTGAATGATTTAAAACAAAGTCTTGTGTGATTTTCTTGCCCTTTTTTTGGGGAGTTAAAACTCTTCTTTCATATAGCATTTCAAACTATTAAATTTGAATTGGGAAGATAATCCTTTTGATAATGTCTCGATTCATATGAAGTATTCAACTACATCACCCTTCTCCTTTTGCTTTTTGTGCCATAACATTTTAAAATGTTTTAAAAACTGTACATTTTGAAATCTTTTTGTACTTTATAATTATGGTCTGCATTCTTGTGCCATTTGAGTAAAACGTTTATGTACAGTTCAACTTCATTTTGGTATAAGTTTCTTGAATCTTGGAATAAAGTTTCTACTGAGAAGTCTGTATTGTATTTTTGTTTAAAAAATTACTTTCACATTATAATACTAAATACTGTCTGTGCTCACTTTTAAGCCAGGTCTAACTTCAACTGTACAGACCCAGATGTGCCATCATATAATGCAATGACAGATCCAGGTCTATGGAGTTTGCTAGAAATAAACAATCTTGACTTTGATCGGCCAACACATTGCTTGATGGCAGATCATGTTTATGTTGTTTACAATTGGACTTTTATACACGAGTATATATGGTATTAGAAAAACCAAAACAACCCAATGCCAAATACATGTATTTTTATTTGTTTTCACATCTGATTCACATTGTACACTTTTGTACCATCTTGAATTAGGGGCCTTGAATCTAAATCACACAGAGATCTCATTTGCCACATTAAAACCTTCTCATGCCTGATATATCAAAGATAATTTTACAAAGTGTTCACTGCATTATTTATATGACTTGTACAGATTTCACTAATTAAAGTTTTTCTAACTAAAAATCTAATTGTTGCATTTTGATTGATCAGTTTTGTCATGGTAATATTGTTAGATAATAATAATAATGAGGACTTTGTAAAGAGCATAATCTTCAGAAGCTCTAAGCGCTTTACAATATCTATTATGATAAGACTACACTACAGAAAAACAAATAACAAAAACCATGAAATTGGAAAACGTGCTGAAAACATATAATATACAAAACATTATTAGGTCTCTAAGTTTGTTCCTGCAGTCGAAAGAGGTGAGTTTTAAGAGCACTCTTAAAAGGGACCATTCTTGTCTTTGTGTCTAATTTCAATGGGCAATTCATTCCACATTGCCGGGCCCTGGTAATCAAAAGAACATCCATATTGACTGTGTTGTCATAGTGGGAACAATGAGTATATGATTGTCAGAAGAGGAGCATAATGATCTTGCTGGTGTATATACATGGGTGAGGCTGGATAGATGTAACTACCTTCCTAATCATTACAACTAAAATTATAGTTGGATTAAGTCATAAGAAGGCTGCTTGTCTCAAAATCATAAATTGACAGGCATTGGTTTTGATCAATTTTTCAAAATTTGTCGTCAAATTAAAATTTTACATTATCATGTTTATGATACTTGGTATAATATCAGCATTTTGGTAGAGCTTGTGGAAAGGATGAAAATCACTTTTTAGTCAGTGAATCTATAAATTAATGAATGGGTGCTTATTTTAAAATATTAAATTGCCAGCCATTGGTTTAAATAAATTTCTCATAGTTTTGTAATGAAATTCATATTTTACATCATCTTATTTGTAATATTTGATATAATATCAAAAATTTGGTCGAGCTAGTGGAAAGGATGGAAAAACACTTTTTAATTATAATATTGAACATGTAAAAAAAAATTGTATTCCTAAAAAAGAGTAGCAGAAATCGGATTTAAGCAAAACTTCAAACATTTGTTAGAAATAAAGCAAGACTAATCTGAAAAATTCAATATATAATATTATGACTGTTTTATTCCATTATGTTTAGTGTTAATTGAAAAATGCATTGTTTTCAAGATATTAAGAAATGATAATTGAATTTTTTTTTAAAAATGTATATTGATAAAGGACATGGACTTAGCACTTTATGCAGTTTCAGGTCAAATTGTCTCGGTTTTGGTGTTTTTTTTTAACAATACTTATTACACATTATCAACTATATCATGCTAAGTAAATGGTAGCCATGTCCACTTCTCAAGGCCACGTTGAGGCAGCTGCCCTGGGCAAGTGTCCAATCATGCCACCCATGGGTTGCATGTTTTAATTAGTAACTTTCTGATCACTTGTTGAACACTATACACAAGTACTTCAGTTTAATACAAATTATAAACGTTTGAGCAGAAATTTTGTTTTTATATATTTGAGAATAAAAACTTAAAGTCTTGCGATCTACCAAATAAATTTTGAGGAAGTTGAAAAGTTTAAACTTGTGGCTAATTACTGTCAATAGTGGTCATCAATTTTGGATCCAGTTTAATCAATGTCTACGAAAGTATGTGAAGGTAATGAGTTTTATCTATTGTATGGATTACACATACCTCCCAAGCTCCTGAAAGGTCTTGGGTATTAATATAAGATTTCTAGTTCAGAACCCAGTACAATACCCATTTTTAATCTATCAAGGGTCATAACTCTGTATATTTTGGTTGAAATCTGGTCGTCTCCATATTCATCCAAGATTTTGTCGAGTTCAAGCATTTCTGCTGATTTGAATGGGATCCAACAAAGTATGGTTTTCATTCTAAACTACATGAATGCTCATTACAACAGTATCAAGGGCCATAACTCTAAGGGACTAAAAAACCGGAAAGAACCACCGACCCACGAGAAGCTACTGGCAAACTTTCTCACATAACTACATTTGCCGAATCTTAGACTCGAACATACGCAGACAGAAGTGAGACGGCAGTGATCCGTAATGGAAAGCGCTTTAGACCACTCGGCCAATCGGGGCCCCTAGGCTTTAGTAGTGTCAGTGCTAAGATGAAAAATGTGCAGAATATGCCAATCATTGGAGTAGAGTTTTTGTTGAGGTGAAGATTCAAGGCAATATTTGTTTTAATGATAAAGTGAAATCTATAGTGTTCACAGTCGGTGCATAATCAATGCCTTTTCATAGACATTATCAAGGTAACAGCTCTCAAAAGCCAGTACAGAATGTGTCCATTATTTGACTCGATTATTGTTATCTAGTTTCACTGCATATTTGGTTCAGATGTATGGCTGATGCAAGGACAGTCACAAGATGGATTAACAGAAAGACGGCTTGACGACCCATTCTGTTTCCCCTCCTTTCCTGTATTGGAGTCTCTTTGAGGGACTCTTGAGAACAAGTATAAGCCATTTGTGTATCACGTAATACAGGACAGTTTCATGGCTCCCATGAATATCATTGCAGAGTGGGGAAAATATTCTATCAGTGGCTCAATTGTAAGGCATGTCACTAATTCCTCACATTTACTTGTCCTCCTGTCCATCATATAATCCTATGAACTCGACTCTTGCAGGAGTTAGCTCCACTGGTCATACACCAAAAGAACGTATGGGATGGCCTTAAGTCTATCGTCCGTCCGTTAGCACAGGGTTGTACCACTACCACAACTAAACTGTTTGCAGATGACACATATTCATCCCTTGGTCTAGATGGTCCTAAATGAAAATGATGCCGCTAAGACATTAAGTTTGGCCACCGTAGTGTCCATTTGGAAAATCTCGTGAAAACTACTTATCCTAAACGGATGATCATATCAGCATGGAACTTTAGCCAAAATACATGTATATCTATTGAATCCGAAATATGAAAAACAACGCCGATCTTATATCCAATATGTCTGCCACAGCAACCATCATAGAAATCGTGTTTTAGCAACTCCAACTCACCATATGATGTCTGTTTTGGAAACGAACGATAAAGGCGCAGATCCGACTACTTATGTGGCTTCTGAAATGGCCATCTTGTCTAGATGGTACTCAAAGGAAATTGTGTCAATCTGATATCCAATATGGCCAACATGACACCCATCGCGAAACTCGTTTAATCGTTAATTCTCCAAATGGAAAGTTACGTTAACATGGATTTGCTCCTGAAGACTTCTTATAATGTCTTGTTGGTCCTGGATGAAAGTGGTACCAATCGGTGTCACGTTTGCTAAGCCTCAGGTATAAGGTCACGTATAAGCTATGATCAACCTGTCTTGGTATTATTACTGCGACCTTGTGTTTGATCTCTAAAGATTGCCGCGGAGATAGTATTGAATTATTGCGCAAGGTTACGATGACGAGCCAGAGACCGGAAACTTGAGTTGGCGAAGATGACCGGTCCCATCACTTAACTAAGGCTTGCTGTTATTACACCTATAAGTTAACGGTTAGTTTAAGGATCAAAATGAAGTCGGCGGGGTAAACGATGTGTTTTCTTGTCCGTCCCCACGATGACAGACAGCGAAAGTGATTTTGTCCGCTAAGTTTGATTGGATCAGTCCAAAGTGATATCAAATCACAGATTGAGTTAGAGGGCGTGATAACAATTCAAATCCGAATGATACCATCCGAACTCGTAAGATTAATTCATTAATCGCCAAGAACGATTGCTGATCAATTCCGAGATAATAAAAATAAAACCACTCGTAATTTGGCAGCACAACTTTGAGGTAGAGTCTAAATAAAGACTAAGCTTCGAAAGGTCAGTACGTTATTTGCTCGAGTTTGCAGAATATTATGGCATCATAATTATAATTATTTGTAGTATGTACACTTATTTACTAGGATCGTTTAGTATGTAGAATTATCTTTGTAGTGTTTCATTTACACGTGCATTTGAGAAAAGGGCTTGAGATTAAGTAGAGAATTATTAGATACGAGGTGGAATTATGTAGATTGTTAGCTTGTGGTCAGAATTAATTTTGTAATATGCTATTAGGTGACTTCGTAGTAACCAGTGCATTTATTAATGTGTTATATTAGAACTTACACATGCTTGAATTGTGAATTCGGAAAATAGTTCAAGCATGTATGATTAGTTACTATGGACGTATACATATATCAGAGCAAGGATATTTGAATATTTGCGTAATTTGTATGAGTTGTAAGGTAAAGAAATACGTCTAAATACTGTGATACTATTTAGTACAACGGGATTAGGAATATGTTCTGATTTGTAGTCGTGGGAGAGAAAGTCTTGGAGGAGGAGATAAAGGAATTCGGATAAATGTCGGGAGGCAGAGGATAAAGAATTGGGAGAAATAAGAGAGAGAGAGAGGATACAACAGACGAGTAGAAATACAAAGACAGGTGGAAATCAATCTCACACTGCTAATTAAGTGATGCAATAAGCTTATTAAAGGGTCAAGCGGAAGGAGTGTAATTATTGAATTTAACCTTTCAGTATATTTAACTATCTAACCGTCGGCATTGTTGACTGGGAGCCCGGAGTTTACATCTATCTTTCAATAAATTTAACTTCCAACAAAACAGCCAGGTGGGACTTGTATAATAGTTTAAATAAAATATTGGGAGCACCCCACCAAAACCATATACTTCGTCACAATATGGCATCCACAAAGTCCACCACAATAGCTAATTAGAAGACCTTGTTATCTATGTATATTCTTAAAAAAGACGGTTTATAAGCTCTGCAGTTAAAAGAAAGGAATTATATTATCTTGAACTACTAGAAATTATTTTCAGCCAGAAGCTACACTTATTGATTACTTAATTTATCTATAGTTTATAGTCATCAAATGAAGATATGCATATTGAAAGCTTTGCACTTCTATGACTTTTGTCTGTTATGTTCCTGCTGACTACAGCTGAATGCCATCTATGAAAACATTGTGTGAGTGTTTATATATATATATATATATATATATATATATATATATATATATATATATATATATATATATATATATATATATATATATATATATATATATATATATAACACTCACACAATGTTTTCATAGATGGCATTCAGATTTATTCAATAAATTTTCATTTGCAAAGAAAAGCTACACCCTTTGTATCAGTTTGCAGATTCAAATTTTACGTACAGAAATATAACAGTTGATTGAACGATAGTGGACATAATTATCTAAACAAGTTCATAATTTACTAAAACTAAGCCTGATTGTTAAAGGTATTATGTGGGCAAAGTATGTTGTTTGAAACAAGATGTTTTGAATTTCGGAATCCAAATTTGGGTTCAGAAATTCGTGTTTAAAAAGTTCGGATGCTTATGAGAACTTGAAGTCCCAAATTATTCTTCAGAATTTCATACATAAAATTTTCCTTTTCAATAAAGTACCCCTTTCATTTTTCCTGACTCACTCAATCTTTTCCTCATATCTTTATTCTATGGCTTAACCATGATCAGTCCTTTCTTCTATCCACCTTCTCTTTATCCCTTATCTGTCCCCGACGACGCTGTTTATTTATAAGTTTGGCACGCGTAAGCACTCTGTTAAACAAAACATGGATTGGTGGATAATGCAATTGATCGGCCAATCCAAATCAACCATACTGAGTGTTTGAATTCTTTTAATTTTAATTAATTTGTAATATTAGACAATATGATCAGTCACGACTAACCTTCTTGAATATGTTATTCTAAGACAAAGTCATATGGACAATGTTCGTTTGCACACCAGGGCCCAGCAACGTGGAACGAATTGCCTATTGAAATTAGACACAAAGACACAGTGGTCCCTTTTAAGAGTGCTCTCAAGACTCGCCTGTTTCGACTGCAGGGACAAACTTAGCGACCTAATCATGTTTTGTATCTTATATGTTTTCAGCATGTTTTTATGTTTTCCAGTTTCATTGTTTTTGTCATTTGTTGTTCTGTAGTGTAGTCATATCAGTATAGGTGTTGTAAAGCGCTTAGAGCTTCGAAAGATTAGGCGCTATACAAAGTTCTCGTAATAATTATTAAGAGTCGTGTGCAATAGTCCAATAAATTAGACACCCCCACCCGGTATTGATATTAAGGAACGATTTGAGGGTTAAATCTCCGTCTGCTCAAGAGGAATTGAACGATTTGTACAGAATATTCCCAGATTAAATATATGATGGACGGCTTGTACGTCCACGTGGAATAACATACGTCTATGTCATGTGGACATTTCCTGCGGCCATTTTGAATTTTGTTACCATATACCGATAAGTGTCTAGCTTATACGCTGATGTGTTCTCAGCAGATATGCATACTGCAAAACGGAAAGTTTTAATTAACAGGTGGCATCAGATTCTCAAATCGTTCATCATTATCAAAACAGGTTTGGGGTGGACACGAATTGACGAGACTCAAAGAACAGGTGTGCTACAACTGACCAATAGGCATGTGATCTCCACTCCAGTTAATTGCTCAGAACTAAGAATAATAAACATCATGCATGTAAAGACCTTGACCTTGTTTAAACAGAAGATGATGATATTGGATGAGAAAGCCTACAAAGAAGATGATACCGTGAATACTGCATGTGGTTTTGTTAAGCACGGTACTGATGTTCAAGAACTAGTTTCAAAGAATTAAACGAAACTATCGTAATTTTGTAAAAACGGACTTTGTACGCAAATATTCAAGTGGCGCACAACTTTCGTCAGTTAGTTCAGTTGAGACACTTTGGATAGTTCAGTTTTATGAAATAACAGACTAAAAAGTCTAAACAAACCTAGCGACACAAAAGAAACACAACCTAAATATAATATATAACCTATTAGCATTGTACCATGGAAACCAGCGCAAACATTAACATCGCGATGAACAGATAATATGACTTTAATAAATAAACAAAGAAAGAGATGATAGTAAAAAAAAAATGTAGTTCAATATTAATAAGTCGAAGGTAAAATATAAAATCATAATTAATTGACAATATCATATATTTATATAAAGAAAAGGAAAGGAAATTCTTTTAGAGAAAAGACTGACACAATAATAAAAGAAAACAGTGTACCAATAGCTGTAATAGATCAGTATTAACAGTGACACTTTCTTTTGCAAATTGGATAAGAAGTACTGCAACTAGTGGGTGGGGTAGTATCTTAAATTAATCTTTTGTCGAGAAAATAAAACTTTAAATTAAGAATTAACCTGATTTTTGGGGGTTTAGCATTAAAGCATCATCATCATCGCATGGGCTTTTTGGTCGCCTGATAGGGTGGCTATGCAAGAATGCTGATTAGATTGGTTCTTTCTTATCTGACTAGTTTTGGCATTAGTGCGCATGTTATGTTTAGGTCTATAGGTATGCTTGTATGCAACCACCTGCGGCGGAAAATACCAGTATATAATGTCCCAAACCCAGATTATCCACCAGGCATTTCCTTTGTATTTCTTTTCAATATCAAACGTTAACACCCACGTTTCGTTACATTCAAGAAACCGCTATTTCTGAAATTGCCTTAGCAACACAAACAGACGAGATAAGCAACAGTAAATGATCGACAAATTTTTTTTATTACTCTCCGTTTGTTCGTAGAGCGATATTTGGTATCTTTAATTATCCTAATGCGTGTTTATTGATTTGCTCAAAACATTCTACAATCTGTTTTGTTACAGGATATGAAAGCATTTTCTGGATCGAAATTATTTTTTTAATCCCATCTTGTCTGCTTCATTGATATTATGATAAATAATATACACATTTCACTTCGTTTCTTATACTCTGCCTCCTTCCTTCCTTTCCATCTTCCCCTCTCTATTTTACCTCAGAATACATTTAAATTATTAGACTTGTCATATATACTAACTTACGTGTGTGTATGTGTGTCTATGCGTGCCTCCTAAGGTATTGTTTCTAACACCGTATAAGTTGGACAATCAAAATTTAATTAGCTCCAAGCCCACAGTCGGTCTTGTATAAAAACAAAAGAGTTCAAGGTGAAGGGTATAACAGTTTAATAAAATATATCAAATATAATCAACTATTTCATCGACAAATCACTCAATCTGAATTTGTTTCGATCAAATACAAACAATGACCTTTTCACAGTTGCCAATTACTATTTCTTTTTTTTTTGGGGGGGGGGGGAAAGGGCACCAGACAGATGCCCCCCCCCCCAATAAAAAAAAGTAAAAGTTTTTATATATGTTTGTGTACCCCAAGTATGTTGTTTGTTTGTTTTTTATTTCTTATTAAAAGTCCCATTTAGTTTTTCCCATCGGAGTTATAAAATTTGATTTGGGGTATTTTAGTGTCCCTAGTGTTCTTTCAGTAGATCCTTACTAGATAGGATTTGATCTACCCACTCTAGTAGTCTACTTTGTTTTTTATTTTGACCATGGCTAGTGGTCGCCTATTTCCTTGTGTTTGCTATTTGTGTTGATGCTATATGTCTGTTTGCTATATAAGGTATATACCTTGTGTTTGTGTTAAGGAAAGCCATTTCTTTCAAATTTGTACCAGTTGTCTTACTTTATGTCTTTTATACATTAAAGACATTTTGTTGAGTATTTTAATTTTAATTTAAATTTGGAACTTTGTATAAATTGAAGTGCATTATATTTAGATATTTAGTATTCTTCAATTTATCTAGTAATATTTATTTCTCTAGGTCCGTCCGCCTTGAGAGAGGACCTGTACAAATTTATTTGGCTGTACAGTTCCTGTCTCAATTTGTCCGGCCTTTATTTATTTAATGTATTTACGAATTAGGAAATGCCCAAAAAATTATTTAATTTCCCTTAAACGGGAACCATATCTATTTCGGGAGATAGATATGGTAGGAAAAGTATGGACGTAGAATCCAGAGAAAAAAGGAGTGTGCACTTAATTAATGTAGCAGAGTAATCGTAAATATTTGGGTATTTTTCCAAACTCTACCACAGGCCTGTTCACTTCGCGTAGCGCCATGTGATATAGCCCCATGGCGTCCTCATATGTACTTTCCCCTCACAAGAAGTAATTAATTAAATTAAAGTATTTACAGTATGAGCATATGGTAATAATTTTTATTTTTTTATTTTATAAGAGTAAATTAATTCAATTTTAATATAGCTTTAAATTTTTTTCCATAACCTTCATTATTGAACCACATCTTATAAGCGTATTCGTTATGAAGTCAGTTATTTGTCTAACCAATTGTTTGTTAAAGTTTCCGTCTAGGAAGAGTAGTTGGCGTCTGTCATATTTGTCTACCTTCATTATTTCAATTATTAGTTTGATCCTTTCTTCCTTTGTTTTGTCGCATTGCGTAATTGTGTGGTATTTTGTATACGGGGCATTTTTGCATAGAGGGCAACTAACAGGGGTCCTTATTAATCTTCGTTTAATTGCCATTTCGCCTGTTAGCCAGGCGTTGTGGAGGTACGTGTACATGATACTTTGTACCTTAAACGAGTTAATGCTGGACCAATATCTCCAAACTCTGTCCCAGTTAACGTGTGGGTGTTGTAATTGTACCTTAGTTCTATTTTTGATGGATTCTATTTCCAAAAGCCAGTCGTATGTTTTGTCATTGTTCAGTGCCCATAATTCTTTATTGTCCCTATACCTATATAAAATTTCTTTGATCCCCCTATATAAGTGTGGTGCGTCTATTTTTTTTTAAACAGTTTGTTGTTCGTGTATGTTTTGTTTATTTCTCATTCCGAACCCTAGCCAAAAAATGTATAGTGCTCCCATGGTGTCTGTGGTGCGTTGCTTAATCTTTTTAGCCTATTTAATATATTTTTACATTTTATTAAGGGGGGGGGGGGGATTAGGTAAGGCTATGCCCCCCCCCCCCCCTTGAGTTTGGTTCTATATAAAGTTTCCTTATTTATGTAGTATGTTTTGTAATTCCATATGTAATCTACTATTTCATTATCGATAGATAGATAGATAATTTGTTATTTTATAGTAACCACCGGCCACTAAGGGTCATATGGGCTACTTTTATATCCAGCATATCGCTGGACATTTATTTCCCGTGGGAAGGGATTACTCCCCCTCTCGGGCGTTTATTTTTTATTTTTTTTTGGAGAGGTCTCTTCCCCCTGATCTTTGCAGACCATTTTTAAGGGAAAGGCTCTCCCTTGATGTTAGTATGATTGTGTGCTATATATGTTTTTTTATTATAATTTTTTTTAAATTTTTTTTTTATTTTTTTAATATTTTTTTTTAAATTCATTATTCATCATTTTTTTTTATTGTATAACATGTATATAAATAAATATTTATTCCAAAATTTCATCATTTGCAAGTGTACAATTTCTTTGTTCTATTCTGTCCTTCCTTCTTTTTTCTCTCCTCTTCATGATTCTGTCTCTTTCCTCCTGACGGCACTGTGCGTATTTACGTTTTGTTTCTTCTTCCTGAAGTTTCAGCACTTGTACAATTTCTGTTTCAATTGTCATTTCTCCTGTTGTTTGATCTTGTTTATTTGTATTTTCTCCTGTTCTCTGTTGTTCTGATTGCTGTAATGTGTTGTTATTCATTTCTTGATGATCTTGATTTTGACTGCCGATTATATTATCCGCTTTTTGTTTCTTTTTCGGTTGTTTCCTAGTTTCTTGTTGTTCTGTCTGCTGTTTTTGTAGTTGTTTTGTCCTTGGATCTTGGTGGGTTATTTGGTTTTCGTCTCTATTTATAGTTTTCCTTATACTTTGGTCTGGAGGGATTGGTAGTTTCTTTATGGGTAAAACCGTAGTTTGCTGGTCTGATGTTGATTGTTCTGCCAGTTCTTGGTTATTTTTCCTTTGTTTCGAGGTTGAAGTTGATATTTGTTTAGCTTGTTTAGTTTGAAGATCTAGTGTTTGCATTACTAATAAGTAACTACCGGTATAGATGTAAGCCCTGGGGTAGGTAGGTAAGTGCCCACACACACCTCCCCCATATCAACCAATCAGTTTGCTACATGTACAGGAAGAGGAAAAGGCGATCTGACTGACTGACTGTGATTGTTTTATAGCTGCAACCGCCCTCTAGGGGCATATGTGCAGCTTTTATAGCTACCATATCGGTAGCCATTTAGGTGGGAGGGGTTGTTATTCCCTCCCTTAAAAGTGCTTAATTGCACTATTAATTAAGGCGTTCCCCTGAATTACTAAAAAGTAACTATCAGGGGAGATGAAAGCCTATATTGGGGGTGGGTAGGAATAGTACCCCCCACACACCCACCCCTATCATCCAATCGAGTTGTAAGGTAGCGAGGGGAAATGTTTCCTCATTTCGCTAGTAATCTGGCGAGTCGGAGACGGCAAAGGCGGAAAAGGTCCAGGTCCAGGAGGGCGTTGACACAGCAGCACACACCAGAGCACGCAGACAGAAAGACAGCACAGCAAAGGACGCAGCCCACACCTGAAACAACAAAGTCATACTAAAGGTCAAATTCAGTCCAGTTATATTAATGGACAAATTAGCATCCAATAATGTGTTAGCCACCTGTGCAATTTTTCAAATATTTAAGTTGAAGAATTATTATTTAAAATCCTATCATTCAAATAAAACTAGTACATAAGCGTACATATAATAAGTCCCTAACGAATTTAGAAAAATTAAAAATGTCTAAGCAACATATAATAGTGTAGTCAATGGTAGGTAATTTTGGTCTTGAATTTTATTGGAGGCGGTACCAATAAGGTCAAATTAGCTTTTTAGGGCCACGGAAAGTTGTTCAAAGAGGGGTACTCGTAACCAAATGAGTCCCCTATTATTCAGGCGAATGAAAAGATAAATGGCATATATCTTTTCGTTGTACTGCTTTATCCGAGTAATCCGATGGTGACGACTTTTCCGTAGACAGCTGTATTTCCATCAATATGTTGGCTATCTGAGGTAGAGTTTCGCTGACTTGATAATATCATCCTACGGCAACCTGCGGGATACTCGATATTTTGACATCACCAGTCAGCGCGCCTCAGGTCCGCCATATTACTTAAATTCCCATGGCTGGTTGTAATATGGTTCCAGCAACTTGATGCAGGAGCAATCCAACTTTAAAGTCCGCCATTTTTCTTCTTCACGTAGTTTAAGTAGGCGATTCAGTTTCTGCATATCTTCAATCTCTGCCACTTGTTAAGGGACTTATAAAATATCCAAAATGTTTCCACTGCATCGTCCACCGCTGTACATGTTGATGTTTCTCTCTGTAGTTCGTCCACCGCTGTACATGTTGATGTTTCTCTCTGTAGTAGTGATGTGATAACGCTTCAGTTCGTCCTTAGCTGTGAAGCCCGGGAAACATGCTCTCGCAATCCGCCGTGACGTCATCAGATCGCCTGCTCCAGAAAAGCCGTCCTTTTTTTTTTTATTTTTCATAATACTACTCGGTCTGCAGTCTTCGCCTGAATGATGTGGAAAAGGCGATCAATTGTAGCTAGTGTTTTATTGTTAATGTCCACAGCGTTTATAAGGTATGTTAAATTTGAATACATATATGTTTTTTCAACCTGTGAACGTTCCGTTAGACTAAGTGGCTGGAGTGCCCAGATACTTATTACTTCTTTTATTTTCTTTTTAACTTTTAAACAGTGTTCCTTTTCTTCATTGCCCCGAAGAATATCCCCAGGGCTTTCACTCTGTTTTTAATTAGGTGTGGGAGCAAACCAGGGTGGTTTCCCTTCCAGTTTCCTATTTTTACTATTTCCGTTTTGTCGTGATTTATTTTTGATCCTGATGCTCTCCCAAAAGCTTCATATTCCTTTTGCAGATGTTTAAAGGAATTTTGATCATTGATGAAGTTCGTACAATCATCAGCGTGTTGTAGCATCTTAAATTCATCTTTTAAGTTAGGAATTTTAATTCCTTTGATATTAGTATTGTTTCTGATCTTTATACTCAGAATTTCAATCAGTGGCGTCGCTAGGGGCGTGCGGGGGGTGCGGACCGCACCGGGTGACACCATCTCAGAGGGGTGACACCAAAATGAAAAATTGCAAACTTGACAGAGCACACACTGCTCGGTCTAGTCGGATTTCATAAGCGGATAACCGATCATAGTTAAATACATGACTAGCAGGCACAGGGTACCACCATGCAGTCTGCAGACATAGTTAAATACATGACTAGCAGGCACATGGTGCCACCACCATGCAGTCTGCAGAGCGTCTGGTGTTTATTTTAATGAGATTCAGAGCTGGTCGGAGCAAAATTTGGAAATCCATGGTGGAAGTCTGGAGGGGTGACACCATGAGTTTACCGCACCGGGTGACACCAACCCTAGTGACGCCGCTGATTTCAATTGCTATTACATATAATAGCATTGATAGTGGGCAGCCTTGCCTCACTGATCGTTGTATTTCAATTTTTTTGGTTTTCACCCCATTTACTTGTACATTTGCAGTTATTTCATTGTACATTATTTTAATCCAATTAAGGAAATTATTCCCAAAGCCAAATTTTTCCAGTACTTTTTGTGTATAATTGTGTTTTAATCTGTCAAAAGCTTTTTCCTGGTCGAAAAGTACCATAGCACATTTCGAGTTTGTTGTGTTTATAAAAGTCTATTATGGTCATAATGTTAAGTATGTTGTCATGTATGCTTCTATTTTTACCACCGCATGTTTGATTAGTGTTTACTATGGTGTTTATTCCGTGCTTAATCCTTTTAGCCAAAATTCTACTCAGTATTTTGTAGTCCGTGTTAAGGAGGGAGATGGGCCTCTAGTTTTTTAGGTCGGTTTTGTCCCCTTTCCCTTTGTATATTAAGGTAATCAGGCCCTCCCGCATTGTTTTGGTCATTTTGTCATTTTTTAGTAAAATATTATTAAATAAGGTTTCTAAAATTGGTGCCACCTCACTTTGGAATTTCTTATAGAATTCCGCAGTGAGGCCATCTCTACCTGGTGATTTACCTTTTGCAAGTTCTTTTATTGTGGTTTTGACTTCCTCCACAGAAATGAGATCATCGCACCGTTTCTTGTGCTCTGATGAAATCATTTCGCATTGTGTTGAATTTAGATATTGTATGATTGTGTCATTGTCTATGTTTTGAGAAGTATATAGTGTTGTATAATATTTTTGAATTTCATCCATAATTTCAGCTTTGGTTGTAATTTCAACCCCATTAGTGTTTAGTGCATCTTTTTTTTAGTTCCCTGCCCTGTTTGCATATATGATGGAATTTTCCCGCCCTGATTTCCATTCCCCTTGTTTTATATTCTCTTAGCTTTTCTAGTTGTATGGAGTAGCTCTCCTTATCCCTTAAAGGTGTTGCGTCGTTATTTATTAGTCTTTTTAGTGCTAACTTCTGTATTTTTTTAATCTGTTTACGTTTAGTTGAGTGATATACTGCTATTTGTTAACTTTTGCTTTAAACTTATCCCAATCTGTAGCAATATCTGATATATTTTTTCCCTCTTCATTTGTGAGTATTTTAGGGATTTCCATTTTTATTTCATTTATTAATTGCTCATCATCTAGTATTGAGTTATTTAGCCTCCATTCTCCAGAGCCCCATCTACTATTTTTTATCACTATTTCCAAATTTATTTGTTTGTGATCCGAAATTTTGAAATCTAGTATTTCTGCTTTTTTGTATATTTTATGGTCAAAATCGGTTACATAAAATTGATCTATTCTACTTGAATTATTTATTCCTAATCTTATAAAATCGTGTGTATATTCTGTTCTTAGTAGATTTAGTTTTCTATACACATCCGTAAATTTATTTTGTTTTAATAATCTATCCATAATGCCAAATGATGATAGATCATTGTTTGTAAGTTTGCTGGTGCGATCTATATCTTCTCCCACCCAATTAAAGTCCCCCCCCCCCCTATAATCAGGTGTTCTGCTGTGTATTTTTTTAAATATTTATTTAGATTTTCTATGAAGTCGTAGTGACTTTCTCTCTGTGCAGGGGCATACATGTTTATAATGTGCAATTTATTTAATTTTATGTGAATTACCTTCCCTTTAGACTGCTATATTCTGTTATTCTTTCCTAATTTGGTCTATTTCTGTTTCTAATTATCATTGCCACCCCCGCTCTTATATCGTTTTGTTGTGCTTCGCTAGTTACAACTAAAGCCTTCATTTTGGATTCAGTTTCTGATATCATTGTATTTGTGAGTTTGTTGTGTGTTTCTTGTATTAGTATAATGTCCTGTTTTAATTTTATCAGTTGTGTAATTTTATCCTTATCTAGTCCATTAGTGTTTATTGATGCGATATGGAAGTTAAGTTCTTCCATTTTTGGTTATCCAGGTGGCTTTTGTGGTCTTAAATAAGTAAATGTTTCTAATGATTATTTTTATTAGTAGTAGTTTCTATTTCTAGATAGTTAAATAGTTGCATTTTGGGGCATTGGCCCCTCGTCTGTCTCTATAATGTCGTATGTGTCTCTAAGGTTTGGTTCCTTAATCAGTTCGTTAGTTGTGTCATATGTTGTGTCGGTTTCTATTGTCGTGCTTGTCATTATGGATTTTGGATACAGTGGGGTTAAATCGAAGTCCGGGTCCAGTTCTTGTTCTTCTGAGTTAGATGTTGATATTGATAGGGAGTTTTCTTCCACCATTTTCCTTCTCCGTTCTCTCCGTTTGGTTTTGGAGGCTAATTTCAGTTTGGGCAGTGGTTTTTCCGTTACCGTTATTGGTTCATCGTTGGTCGATGAACTGGTCAGGGTATGATTCTTTCGTTTCCTTCGCGTATGTATAGGTGTTGAATCTCTATTTCCCGTGTCAGTCCTAACTATTGGCTCCGGCGGTGCTACCCCTTCAATCAGTATTTCATCTTCCTCCACCATGTCCTCTTCTATTGACAATGCTTCATATCTATTACTTGTCTTTAGGGGTGCTTGTGGGATCTCTCTTTTTGTCGTCTTGGAGGGGTTTTTAAAAAATATCCTCCTGTGGCATGATTTCCTCTCTCCTTTCAACTTGTACCTTCCTCCCTAGCTCTGGTTCCACCTGTAGTTGTTGTTGTGGAGTAGACTGGTCTTCCTCCTGATTTTGGTTTTGTGGTTGTTGTTGTTGTTGTTGGTCGTTCGCGGCTCTTGCTGCATAAGAGTTCGGGTCTCTCGGCTTTATTGGTTGGGTGCAGTGTTTGACCCCATACCCCACAACCTTGCAGCGTGGACAGGGTCTGTCCCTGTCACATCCTCGATACCAGGACTTACATAAAAAAAAAACCATTACATAGAAATAAGCTGGTACCTGTTTTGCCTGTTCAGCTGGGATTCTTACTATTCTTTCTCCGGTTTTTACTTGGTGTCCGTAACATAAAGCTGGTACACTTTACCCAACGTGGATCTTGTGGATGGCCTCCAGCTTGTCCGTCACTGCGTTTGTTGATATCTCGTGGGGTATGCCCGAAATGTAGAGATCCATAGCCCTGGGCTCGATGTCTCTTACTATGGGCTCTGTATCGTAGATTCTTACTCTTTGACCCCCTATTTGTAATTCCGATTGTTTGATCATTGGTCTTTGGCTCTTGGGGTAAAGTATATATTTGTCCCCCCCCCCCCCCAAAAAAAAAAAAAAAAAAAAAAATTGCAGAGCATCTATGTCCGATAGGTTGATTCCTAGTATCCCCATCTCCGTCAGGACATCGGCCTGTCTTGGGAAATTTGTGCTGTTCCCGAAATCCAGGGTTTGACAGCCCTCTCTATGGTATATGACCAATTCCCTATTTCCTACTTCGCCTTCCACCACAGTGTTGAAAAAGTGCGAGATCTTATGCTTATTTGGATCAATTCTCAACTCTTCAGCCATTGTCTTAACTGTCAGTTCACTGTGTCAGTCAAAGAGGGGTAAATAATAGCAATATAATGAAAATAATACAAAGAAGTGCTCAAAATTAAACTAAATAATATGGTGATGGAAAAAAGTAATACAAATTTAAATAAATTGTGCAAATTGTGAAGATTGGAAATACTCCCTGTCATGGAGTAGAGTGAACTATGTTACTTGCAAGAGCAAAGTACTGAGAGTACTGTCTCAATTTCTGAGCACAGCTCTCTAATGACAACTCAGTTTACCTTTCTCTGTTTTGGTGATCCTGTATATTCCAATTATAAGATAATACTCCAAATAGTATGAATATAAAGAAACACTTTCAAGCAGTAGATTTCCTTGCGGTTTGCTTGGTTCTTGCCATTTTTGTGATTGCGATAGACACTAAGTCAACTTCTCAACTACCAATTACTATTTCATCATATGAATTTAAGGTCTTAAATGTTTCCCTTCAGTAATGTTTCTGTCACTTATCTGTCCACCTCTTGTTTCTCCTTTGTTACTTTTGGTCCCTTGACTAAGTACTCTCGTGGCACCACGAATTCGTCCTGGCAGGAAAATGGAAGTAGTCCGAACAAACTGCTTATTGAGACTCCGCCTTAGATGTTAGTCTCTCAGTTTCGATTGAATACGGTCTGTTTACCTGAAAACTGTCTTGGGTAATTTGGCACTTACAAGTTCTCTATGATTTCCGGTCCCTAAAACCCCAAGATGGCTTCCAAGCTGCTCGTGATATCACGACTGATTGTAAAACAGATGAGTCCCTACCTGAACTGATAAGTGTTGGAATTCCCTTTGAATTTAACCGAGAACGAATCGTTGCGTAATGGTTAAACAACAGACAGATAGTTTATTTGTGTCCAGAGTCAAAATTCATAACCTGAGATATTGTTTATTGACATTATTCTAGATGCTCTTGCTTCTAATTAACTCTAAGAAGACACACACACACACACACACACACACACACACACACACACACACACATATATATATATATATATATATATATATATATATATATATATATATATATATATCAAGAACAAATTAAGCAACGTTGACTACAATTCTCCTTCCTGGTAATTATTCTGTTTTTTTGCCATATATCGGTAATTCTGCCGGTCTGTATGTCTGTAATTTACTAGTTACGTACATATACAATTGAGGGCATTATCACTTACCCTGACTCACCAATTTATCTCCAGTAGAAATACCAGTAGCGGGAATGTGTTCACGAAGCTGTCACACCATGTTTAAATGATCGTACGTTTGTTCTATGACCTTCCAGAAAATCACGTGATCCCTTGTTTACGTAAAAAAACAGAGATATAAATTATTGTTTGGGAGAGAACAGTTCAGCAGTTAGTCTGGGCTTTGGAATATTAAGTTGTGTCTTCTTTTTGAGTTATTTTTAATTACTGTGTACTGGAATTATTTTATTATTTATCTGGAAAGAATATGTGCTCATAGATTCTCATTTGGATTACTATAAAACTAAAACTGACTTCATCACGTGACATCGTCGTCAATATTGGATTAAATCGTCAAGATTCAAACCGGGAACTATTAGGACATTTATTTATCAGGACTCTTGCAATTTCACTAGTGGATTCTTTTGGATTATTTTTGGACTTGATTATCTAAAACCGTAAGTTTATTTATTTTCTTTTATGAAAATATTTGTACTTAATAAATTGTATATTAAATTTTACAAGCTTGTTATTTTCACTTCTTTCTATGTTGCTGCTTATTTGAGCCTAAGCACGTAACAATATTGATTTATTCTTTGGCAACGGACAGAGATCCCTCCTCTGACCGGAAAATCTGCGGCATCTACATATTTCTCCTTTATTAATATGAAACAAGGGAAGATTGTTCATACCGGTCTAACGCGGTTAAGCTTTTAGCCATTATTTGTCTGTTAGGCAGACACGGTAACAGTGGATAATGGTTTCTTTTTAATATATATTGACCCACACGAAGCTAGCATGAATGCTTGTAAGCACATTTTAATATTAATATTCATGCTTCTATACATCAAAGAAATGGAAAGAAGACTATGATATAGAAGCGTTCCCCTATAATACTTTTCTCGATTTCTTACTCACGCACAACTCTGTACGGACTGCATGTCTGGAGATGCGTTCTTTCATAACTTCGCTTTTTGTAGTGGTTATGGTGAACGTTGTATATTGCTCGGAGAGTTTGAATTCTGGAAAATACAGGTTTCTTTCAAATGCTTCAAAGCTCGATTTGCAGAGAATGGAAATACTTTATTATGTTTCTAACACTCCAAAGTTGGTATGCGCGGCTGATTGCATGGAAAATACGGATTGTATCGGATATGCTTTATGTTCGGAAACTGAACGTACACATACATGTTTTCTTTTAAATTCGATAACGATGATGGAAGCAAGTTCGACCCCAGGATATTGTAAAATATATTTTAAGGTAAGACATATAAAGTGTGCGAAAATTATATTCACAAAGTGTCAAAATCATATATTTGGTACATTTGATCTAACAATATTTGAGTATGAATACAGAATTGTGATAATATATTATTTACAATGTACAAAACATAACTGACACCGTGGAATAAATAGCTGACTTTTCTATATTGTGTCAGTGATAACCTCGGTTAAGTTGTGTCCAATTGCAATCCCCGTTGATTCTGATGTGTTCTTGCATAATATTATTTGTCCTACTCATGACTCCTAAAAGATGTGTATAGAGTCTGAATTGAAGATCTGAATTAATTCAGACTGCTGCCGAACATAGCTTATTCTCAAATGAATACCGTGGTCAGCAACTGAATTAGCAAACGCGAGACCCTTTTTGTATCATTTTGACGAAGTCTTTTGGATTTACGCGGAAATAAACCTTAAACAAGTTTTATATGATATTGAACTTCAAGTTTACTTCCATCGCTTTTAAATTACTTTCTACCTTATATATATATATATATATATATATATATATATATATATATATATATATATATATATATATATATATAAGTACTATCGCACGGGGCCCCTGTTAGCCCGGGGCTATCGGATCAAAACGATCGATTCGTTCTAATGCGGGCTATAATTTATAATTTTAAATGGTATATGTACTCTTCCAAATTGTCCTATATAAGTTAATTAATTTAGAGAATTTTAGATTATATCGTACTTTAAGTGAAAATATAGGTAACAAAATCTGTATGATAGTACATACAAATTATAAAAAAAACCACATAATTATTCAAAGATGATTTTAAATATTCTTAAACCTGAAAAGACTACATTTATTCATTTTCCTTTTAGGAATCAAAGACGTCGGATGTATTCGGACTAAACATGGTGGGGCATTCTTTAATTTCACCGACACATTCGTCTGTGTTGCCGAGTTATCATCGACAGTCCACATTCGTATGCTATACGTTATGGTCGTCGGAATTGTTGTCGACAATTTGTTGTAAAGACTCGCAGGTAGCAGATAACCGCGCATCTTTAGCGACTATGCCATTCACTGATGCCATGCCTGTATCCGTGACGGCATCACATCCGATAAACGTTGAAGATTCCGATCTTGAAACAATTACAAAACCAAGTCACATCATAATGTCAAGCCATAGTTTTGAGAGCACACAAATTACTTCCAGTTTATCGTTGTCAACAGCAACGTGGACGTCCTCAAAAGCAATTTCTGACAAACATCTTACGTCTGAAGGGATCACTTTTTTTGATGACGGAACTACATCAGCATTTACTGGCGCAGATGCAGGATCAACATATATAACATCATTGCTCGAGGCAAGACATTCCAATTCTTTTGACTTATACTCATCTGAAATTACAGGAAGCATGGCTCATGCTATTTTAAGTATTGCAAAAACACAAGATATTATGCAATGTATTAACGTAAAAAATGCCGATACATTTTATTCGCTATTGTCGCCAGCAGAAGCAAATTGGGATTCTTTTGAGGGACAGACCATTTTGACAAAACCACTGAGAGACGACAGTCTAAACGCGATAAGTATTTCTTCAACAGACACAGAAACGTACCCCACTGACGACGTCTTGATAAAGTATGCATGTGTCGATAGGAAATGTCTCTATATTCAGCCAGTTGGTTAAAAAAAAACCCCTCAAATAATCTGGAAGATTCAATTACGCTGCGGCGAAGTTCTAATTAAATTGAAAATATTAATATGGCTGCATCGTCTGGAAATGAGCTTGCCTTTGTTTTCCCAGTTGACTAATACACCAAAGTATAAAAGAGGCATTTATTCTAAGCATTTTTAAACATCCAAATCTCTCTGACTAAACTTATATTTGTACATTTGATGTAGATTTGAATTGACATATGTCAAAAGACGTCATCTTAATCTCTGTCACCGTCTAATAAACGGATATTTTCCGGACTTATTAAGATAGTATCCCTTACATCGGGTAGGACTCCTCGCCATGGATAAAGATGGCATTTCATATTTCGGTATACACTGTAATCAATGCTGTAACGTATCATCATGAAACCTATATATGTTAACTAAATTTTATATATAACAAAGCATGACACTTACGTATCACCAGATTTAAGATGTTATACCAATTTGTCCGTTAAGAACTTTATTCGTAGATAACGAATTCTGAAAAGACAAAGGATCGATCGTAATGAGCATGAACAAAATGTTTTTTATATGTAAAGAATATGCTGTATTGCAAACATCGAATTATCAGTTTAAACTGCATCACACACACACACACACACACACACACACACACACACACACACACACACGTCAGAACACATAGCCTAAACCACCATCACGGAATCAGGAGTTAAAAGTTTATGTTTTTAATTCGACTGCTCTGCAAGCAATCAGCCTTAAACAAAAGGAATAATAAATTCATGGCGGAATTGTTTCGAGTTTTATTTGCTTCATTTTTTTTCAGCTTAGCATATAGCAGTGCACACAACTTCTAATGTGAGACGAACAGTAAAGAAAAATAAATCATAAAAAAACTGATATTTTTACGTTGTTTTTTTAAAACATTTTGTGTTTGTATTATAACATAATTTCAAAAACGATACAGCAGAACCTTCCATAGGTCTGCTGATCTTCTGGACCAAATTTTTCCTATTCTCTCTTTCTCGTCGCACAGAGAAATGTTTATCACAAATTTGTGTGTATGTGCTTTACAAATTATCTGGTCTCAAAGACTGCCAATAACCGGCCCACTAGTAAATATGTATACAGATCCTAATTCATTTGGCGGTGTTTATACGGACACATTATTTACTTGAAGCTATAAAAGCTGATAAAAGTTTCCTTCTGTATACACATTTTCATGCAGTTACAAATTCTGCATCTTTGTTTCTGATGTAGTAATATTATATCTATATTATTGTTTAACCTGACGGCTGTTGAACATCTGTATTTTAAATCTATTGTGTTCATTTCGTAAAACTGAATCACCATATATATTTACCAACATGAAAAAGAAAGAACGACGTTTATACTATTCCTTTCGACCATATTTTATAGACAAGAGCGTTAATTACTTTCAAATCAGTTTCTATTTACTTGCAATGTATATTTATGTTCTATAATCGGATAAGTTCAAACATAATCTTTCTCTCTCTCTCTCTCTCTCTCTCTCTCTCTCTCTCTCTCTCTCATATATATATATATATATATATATATATATATATATATATATATATATATATATATATATATATATATATATATATATATATATATATATAAACTAAGAGAGACCATGCATTAAAGTAACTACAATACTATTGCAATAAGACAATTAACTAGTGCAATGAAAACTCAGCAACAAAATACTCTGAGACAGCATTTCAGACATTGACAGAAATGCACAGCACTGGACATACTGATGACGAAAACATTGACTTACCTTCTGTCTGTCGACAGCAAGCCAGGGTGGATCCGTTCGATCCTAAAAGTCCATAATGAACAAATTTTGAGAAGCCAGAACATGTCTGGAAAAATCACCTAGCTGAAAGAAAGAGAAAAACATGTCTGAGTTTGTTGAAAATGAGCATCAACTCTCGTAAAAAAATGTCCTCCTATATCAATAAAACATCCAATCGTAACCTGACGGAAAACACCATCTTAATAATTACGGATGATTGCTGTTTTTAAATTTACATTTCGCATGACAAAAGAGTATTCAAGTATTCAAGACTGCAAGGAAGCATGCGATATAGATTGTTCCATTTTTAGCATAGATCTTTCCCTCAAAACAGTATTCTTCATCAGACATTCAAACCACGTTTTAAAGTTGAACAGTTTGGTGTCCAACGATGAGTACGTACAAAAAGCTAACGGCAGTTTAATCGGAATAATAGCAATGGCACATTCATGTGCAAACATTTTTCATGGAGAGGATTGGGGTTTTGTAGCCAAAGATACGTGATAAATCCTGACATGGATGAATAGTGCCATGCAATATCTTGGCGAAAATCGGCTTTTGGAAGACGGTGAACAAGAATAAAAGCATCATCCGCTGTACAATTTTTATTTATTTCGCCAGCCGCTACATCTCTACCGGACCGCAATCCCTTGAGATCCCATTAATGAGATTCATAGAGGATCCATGCACTGAACAACACCCGGGCTGGACATTAGGAAGGAAAAATATCAGATTTTACAGTTAAGAAACGGTCAAATCGATATAAATGAGCAAATCTAAGTCTACTGCAGATTTTGTATACTCTCTAACAATCGCATTATCCCCATTCATTCTTTGTGTTCTTTTTCTTATTTGATGATACAAGAGTGCTTGTTTATCGTACGTACTTTCTTTTTCCTTGTTGTTGTATTTTTTTTATTTATTTTTTTTTTTTTTTTGGGGGGGTCCTTCTCCTCCTTTATTATCATCATCATCATCATCATCTTCTTGTTCTTGTTCTTGTTCTTCTTCTTCTTGCATACCGATTAGAAGAGTTGGAAGAGTTCATATTATAGCTTCCTCTGTACAGACAAACTTACCCGGGATGAATTTCTTTGGAGTAAATATAGACAGCGAGAACGTGTTTTCCTCACCGCATTTCTATTTTATTGTCCGTCAATTCACTATTTTCTTTCATACTCGCCAGTCAGTATCTTTGTTTAGATCACTGGGAATGTCTTCATTTAAATTTAAATGTATTTTTAATTAAAATTACTATCACACCTGTAGCGCAAATCCTTGTGAAGCTTTCCCCCCCCCCTCCCCAATTTTTGTGTCTTTTCTTCATTTGAAATGTATACTAGTGTTCTTGCAAATCACATCATGTCGATATTTAAAGATGTTTCTGTGTTTTCTGCTAAGTGTCTGCTTTAGTCTTATGTGAAGTCCCCTTCTTCTCCAACGACGTGTTTTCCTAGCCGGAAGCGTTGGGTAACTCTAAACAACTTCCTTAACGTTACCAGTCTTTGTGTCACGTTGTTACTGTTCGTCCGTCGTGTCGACGAGGACCACTCTAGTCATCCGATGGTTGGAGGGGCTGGGTCTGTTCTGTGTGTGCGCAGGTGTCTGATGAGGCCAATACTTGCAGGGAATGTTCGCCTGCATAAGGGATAATGGATGAGTGGGACATATCCAGAAGGGTTGATGGCACGCGCTTTTCTGGCTTGCTTCTGTTTCTGCAGCTGCAGTCCTGCTTGATTCGCACAACTTGGAGCCTTTGTGCACGGAGGAACGCCAAGTGACTCGATCACTCGCTGTTTGCTCCCAGGATATCAGGGTTTATATTGAATTATTTCAATGCGTCATATAAACCCCAAATCTAAGTCATTGGTTCACCCCCACCCCCATTTAGTTGTGTCCTTTTGAAACCCATGTATTTAATGAAAAATTAGCTGATACTTTCCTTCAGAAAAACATAAATAAATAGTTGTTCCTCGCGGAAATACAGTCCTGGTCACTAGAAACAAGAGAAATTATATACTTTTATAATCGTTCTAAAAGTTCATTAGAATTAATAACTATACTTTATAACGTTTAAAAATTTTAATAAATCTGGGGTATGTGCATTTGGTTATAGCGCCCGTTTTAATGAATTCTTCGATTTTCGTGATTACTTGTTTGATTGTGGGAACTCGGTCCTGTGGAGATATTCCTTAGCCCGAAATAATTAGCCAATTACTAGGAGCAAATATCACGGAGTGATGTTTTAATGAGTTTCCATTATGTCATGGTGTAGTGAATTCAGGGCAGAGCCGCATCAGTGTCCCTGTTATTCTATAGTCCCTATTAAAATATAGGGGTGTATTTTGGTTGTGTGACTCCAGGTGCAGTAATTATGATTAGAGACTGGAAAATTACATCATGGAATAAAGAAGAAGGGACATTACGTCGTCGTCGGAAACCATTTATGTCGCCATGGTGGCAAATGTGATGCAACTTTACAGGCGAAATGTGACTCATAACCAGGGACGTTATTTTAAATTTTTAAAGGTGTGTGTGTGTGTGTGTGTGTGTGTGTGTGTGTGTGTGTGTGCAAACCTTGACGGGCATATTTATTTTTGTATAGCAAGTTTATAGCACATGCAAATTAGAGGTGTGTGTGTGTGGGGGGGGATCTACCCTCCCTAAATAACGTCCCTGCTCAAAACCCTGATTTGTCTGGCCTAAGGTGGCGTATAAAAAATAGTTCTCTCTGTTAGGGGAAGTTGTATAGTTTATACGGCGTAAAATGCTGATGGTATGAAAAGCTGATGATGAAAACCATGCAGATGTGTGGTTAATATACAATTGAAAAGTTGTGAGATCTGTGTTTTTTTACTGATTATAATACAAATATAAAAATATTTATAGAATAGACACCAATGGCTTTCTAATTTACAACAGAAATTATATGGAAGTCTTAGAAATTATGGGAAAAGCATTACTTCTAGTGGAATCGCGCCAAGGTTGGACACCACTGGGTCAAGCCAAAAGCTCCGTGTTGCAACACTATTTCGTCTAATTCATCATATTGTCAGTTCAAAACAGGCTTGAAGCCTTGCCTGTCTTTTCTGAAGTCTTTCCTTAACTACTGCGACGTGTGTTAATGACGCCATTTGTTGTGCCGTACACAAATAACGCTCTTCCTTAACATCCGCGCATAGTTTTTTTAATCTCTGTAAAATACCTTAAACTTCGGGGTATGTCATATATTGAATCTGATTTTTAGAATACTGGTTTGTCTGTCTCCGGTGGCAACGGATTAGAAACAAAGCCAATCACATATGTAATAAAGCAATGATATATATATATATATATATATATATATATATATATATATATATATATATATATATATATATATATATATATATATATATATATATATATAAATTCTTCTCTTTATCATGTATAAAAATGAATATCAGATATCACAATTAGATAATAAGCAGATAAAAGTAGCCTTTCATATATTGCTTACCAAACAGCATTTATTTATTAATAATTCGCCATAAAATCTGGCTCCATTATATGGTGAAATTGCTTCTGCTTACAAATAGCCTATTTTTTCCGCCGTAATCTTTGTCGGCGTGCATGTCAAGTGTTGTTCTAACTGAGCACGTTTTCTAGGTCATTGTCTCGCAGATCAGCCCATTACCGTATTTGCAAACCGTACTTAATCTTTTCCAGCATGTGTCAGTTATTTAGCAGAAAAAAATATTTCATTGCTAAAATTGAGTACGATTTTACGTGCACGCGAGCTCGCGCTTGTGTTTGTGACGGGTTAAAGCGTTACATTTAAATGCTATATGATAATTGTCCAGTATTCAGAGTTGAGGGGATTAGGTCCCGAGTCATGACCACCTATACATGAAAAATATAAACTTCGACAATGACGGAAGATTATTATTATTATTATTATTATTATTATTATTATTATTGCATGACCTTGCAACATAAGCAATTTCTTCTAAGTTTAAAAAAACGAAACAGAAACATTTGAAATAAATTTAGTTTCACAGAGGACTGATGCTCATTACTTTCATTTTAAATATATGCTTTTTAATTTATATGTACATATTGTAATAAATGTTGCTTTATTAACTGGAAATTAGTATTGCTTTATCTTATTTTGATTACTATATACCCATACATAACACTAAATGAGTTTTCACTTATTTATGCAGTGGTGTCCATTTTTTCAGTTATAAGAGACAACACTAATTTGCATTTTCCGTTTATGCAACATCATTCGAACCGAAGGAGATAGCTATTTCACTTTATCTATGTTGTCAACTCTCGATAGAAAAAAAATATTTTGAGATTGTTTGTTTAGAACCTAAGACAACCAATATGTCCCATTCAGGTTTAATACCTGACGATCTCAATGAGGATTAAAAAAAAAAATTCACCTTAGTCGAAAATGTGGAATCATCCGAAAAGATTTTACGTAAAATCTGTATCATCATGGCTGATTGATTGAAGTCGCTCATCTGTGAATGAAAATGACTTGGTGGCGTTCTACCTATCCTAAATAAACGAAAAATGGAATGAAAATGTCAACGTATGAAAACTGTATAGAGTTAAACAAAAATCACTTAAAAGTATAAAAGTCATTTACTTTTGTGTGTTCTTTGATATTTGATGGAGACAAGAGCATTGTCCCTATACGCAACCATACACCGTCCATTAGACAATGGCAAGGAAAGTATCGCCAAAACCGCTGAACGTAGTAAGGTAATGTATATTTATTTAAGAAAAGATTAAATCTGGTGTTGTTTTTTTTACCTCTCTTTTACATAGAAGTAAAAAAATATATCTAAACGCAAGTGTTAAACGTAGCAGATACTACAACTGATCAACTACAACACACCTTTTTCCGTGTAAATGATATCGCACCTAATCAAACCAGTTATGGACCGGACTCATCCGGCGGACCGTGTGATTTCACACGCCCAATCGATATATGACATGTTTAAAGGACGAAAAGGGAGGTGACTCCGCATATACCAGAAATTGCTTAATATTTAATGTGATTGTTATTGGAAATCAATTTTTTATGAGTCAACATGGTGCTGAATCATCAAGAAGCATGGACAGCTGAGAAATTTCTTCCTTAAATGTGCCAGATGGAGCAGATGGGTTTGATTTCCGTGTTACTTTCAGATTTCAAAGTGAGTGTTAGTCAGCCTTTATAAACATTGTAGTGGATTGATGTAATCTCTTTGAAGGATGAACCAGTTCTACCTACCGACCAACCAGTATTATTTAATGTAGAGTTCTGACCCGTTATGACCTGTACCATACCGGTATATATATCTGCCTGTGTACCTTAACCAAAGAACGATGAAACGATGCGTACCATCCACTATGATTAAATATTAGGTATGTAACTATGCATTTGCAACCATTATCTGACTGGCCTTCGTTTATGATTAATTTCCAAAACGCAAATGGTCATTCACTAAATGTTTTTTTTCCCGGCCACTCCTATTTTCGTGGTTTCATATATACGCCATTATAATGCAAGATATACATCATCTAGAATTTTGGAAGATATATGTATAAACATGATAATAAAATTGTGTGCGTGCGTGTGTGTGTGTGTGTGAGAGAGAGAGAGAGAGAGAGAGATAGAGAGAGAGAGAGAGAGATTTGGATGTTTAACGTAGCTTTTAAAATTTGTTGAGTCACATCACTGCGATTTCTGCAGTGTGGCAGTTTATAGCGACGTCTAGCACTGTGGCATCATGTAACATAATGTCTCAATGTTATAAAAAAAGTCATAGAATGATAAATGTCATGTATATACACTTACTCATCTTAAATGAGATATAAATCGTTCTAAAATTTGGTATTAATATTGTTTAACCAAAGTCTTTTCATTATTATTCTTGACTTCTCTAGAACTTAACTGTCATCAAAAACCTTCCAGACCAAAATTAACGATCGCTATTGACATTTACAATGGTGGGCAAATATTAAGAACATGTTTAGTATAGTCTTCACAAGACAGCGTAGTCACAGCATAGAGTGGTACGAATTTATTTATCAAGATGCGTCACTTTCATTGTGACATCATAGCGCACGGAATTTACTCCGGATTATACCGGATAACACTTTTAGGTTGCTCTCTTCCAGAACTGTCCACGTACTTCAACATTGATTTTTCCGCATGTACTTCTCGGGGAGTTTACATAATACCCTTCTAAAGGTATATGGATATATGGTGATCCAAATAAAGTGAATAATTGTAGTTTAAAGGTTTGTAGAATAAAATACTAAACATCAATACCCATTACTGAAGTAATCTGTGTTTAACACATACACGACCTCCATAACATTTACCAAAGGGATTTTGTTTTCGAGCTTCGAAGTTGTGAATCCATAAAAAACAGGACTTATATAACGTTACCATATCTTTGTTAAAACAGGGGACCAATCTAATTTTCGCTGTATTGATAATTTCGACAAGACATCATCCCTGGCATTCATCCAATTAAACAGCGCTATCTGACGAGTAGTTGACTGACTCAGTTTTTATTCTTTCAGACCTTTGTCTTTGATAGCGAAGAGAATCCTTCTAGCCTGTTTTTTGTTGTTGTTTTGTTTTGAAACAGGTTGAAGTGTATCTCCAATCTTTTACAAGATTCATTCTAGAAATTGTATAATGGCGACACTTGTAAGGCAAGATGAAGGATAAGACTTTAAATCTCGCTTGCATACAAATTGTAGTATATATTTAAAGATATCTAAACGAAATCAAAACACATCGTCTGAGCACTGTTGACTTTCTTAACTGTATTTGATGTAATCGCATTGCATTGTATAGCTGGTTTTCATTCAATTTAGATAAAATAACCCGTTAGACACAAATTAACCACAAAAAAGTGGACTTTTGATAAGGAACATCAATTCAATTTTTTTTAGTGATTTTTTTTTGGTGGTCGTGGTGTTTTGGTGGTTGGGGACAAAACAAGACGGGCTTGTTAATTTATGTATATAGGCTACATCAAATTTACAGCAAATTTAAAATCTTCATATAAAAAAATATAATATATCGGGTCAAAAGAAAATTTAGTCACCCCCACCAGAAAAATGAAAGATCCGTAAATGATATAAAACGAATTCGCTATGATAATTGTTGTGTAAGGTGTAATTTAAAAATTGTACTCTAGTGGAATGATAAAGCTTACACTAAAGCTGACACCATGTAAAGGTCACTGTGCGGACATTTGCGAGCTTGTTGATTAAAACAGGAAGTGCTGATACCAAAGCTTTCAATTTACAAGCTATACTAGTTACATACTAGTAAGCGGAACTTTTATTGAGAAACGAATACCCGAATTAAATATTTACCAGAGAGGGAAATTAAATACAAAACACACTCACAGAAAAAAAACCCAGAGGAAATATTTAGTAGAATTGAGAAATTACTTTAATATCAAACATTAAAAACTCCTGTGCTGAGAACCTTAGGATGATTCACAGTCTCACAAAATACTGGTGAAGGTACGTAACACATTAACATACGCCATTAATGTAAAGTGTTAAAAATGACCAGTCCCGGATTACCCATTAGGCAGAGTAGGCAACTGCCTATGGGCCCCGCGACTTTTATGGGCCCCATCAGAGGCCCCCATGAGACCGTGACCGTGGGTCTGGGGCCCCAAAAGTTTGACTGCCTATGGGTCTCCACGGTGCTTAATCCGGCGCTGAAAATGTTTCCAAAAGTTGGATTTGGCTCGTATCTGTTTTACAACATTCCATTCAGTTGCCACATTGGTAGACGTGACACGTGACCAACATGTAACTAAAGGTTAATACAAAATATAAGTTTATTTGTAATATTCATTATACGACATATATAGCTGTTTTAAAAATAGTTTTTGTAAGTATGTTGTAATAAAAATTGTTTAAAACATGCTGTTAATATTATTAAATTTGCAGAAAGATTTCTCAAGAATTTCCGTGATTACATTTCAGCAATATAACAGGGTTCATACTCAACTATGACTGATAAATTCAAAGACTTTTCCCAAACTTTCAAAGACCACAAACAGAGATTTCCAAGACCTATTTTTGCTAACATTGGGTATACAGGTTATAAGAGAAAACAACGACTGCCAAATACCACAATATTTTTTACTGATTAAAGTCAAACTATACTTAATTGCCTAAAATTGCATTATAATGATCTAGAAAATAGGTTAACATTTGTTGTTTTTTTCTCCAGAAATATGTAACATACGTGTCAGATTTAATACAACATAAATTGTTCTCTTAAAAGACATCAGCACTGCTTTAAATGCATTATTTTATTTGCTTTTTTTTCTCTTCAATCATTTTGGAAAGAGATGCCACCACTGTCATCTTTTCCTCTGCTCTTCTCCATAGAGCATTTGACTCTGTGACAAGCACAATGAGTCCTTTTAATTCTGCCTCTTCTGCTTTCTGTACAGAGGAAGCATGTAGGCTGGCAATGTCAGCGTCAAGACACAGCTTTTTGGCTTTAAGTTCTTCCACTTCATCCAAGGCCAACTCCCGTTTCTTTCCTTTTGGGTTTTTCTTCTCATCCTTCTCCTCTGCTTTCTTCTTATCCAGATAGGCATGGTACTTATGTCTTGCAGAGGAGGCATATGTCATCATTTCATTGCTAATGATGATTTCCAAAGGTCCACCAGCTTTTCTCATTGTGTCAATGATTAACCTTTGAGCTCTAAGGCTTTCTCTGCTGAAGTTCTCAACAGATACCTGTTTGTTGATAGAAAATCCCCTCTCTTGCCTGCCCATGTGATAACAACAACATTTTCTGGAGAACATTCCAAAGTTCAACATATTCATTTCTTTTGGAAAGGACAGAATAAAACACTTCATCAAGTCTGTCATCTGTTCTACTGAAGCATTTCAATGGATGATTGTCCGATTGGATAACTTTATCCACTAATTTTCCGTACTGAGTTAATATTAAATCACATCGGGACTCTACTTCTCTTCCTGCCTCACACATAATTTTTAGGACCCTACGAAGTTTTGTTTCTCCCTTTTCCTTGTCTGATCCTGATTGCATAAGTCCAGGGTCAGCCCAGGACATGTTTTTCCCCATTTTTTGTAATAAACATCTTTAAATTTAGTAATATTTCACGCACTTCAAAGTACTGGACAAAACAGGTTCTATATATAGCAACCTGTTTGTTTCGTTGAGGCTTTTTTTTATAATTTTTTTTTTTTTTTTTTACTCGCAATTCAAGAACAAGAACTCTTGTTTAACTCTAATATAGTGTACGCATGCGCACTTTGAAACTGTTTATCCGTGAATTTAATTTATTACAATGGATGTTTTTGTATTAAATCAAGGAATATTGTTATGTAGAACAAATTTTTCGAAAATGATTTTTGTTCCTCAAACGTGTTAAATAAACCGACGGTAGAAGTAAATTTAAACAGGCCCTCTTTTGCTATATCTCCCAAATCATCAAACTAAACGATCTTATTTTATACCCGACGAGTAATGAATTACCATTATTTTTCTAAAAACTACCAATTGCTTATACTTCTGCATCTTTGTTCCACTAAATGAACATGTAGTTACTAATTTGCAACCTACCTTTGGCATGACTTGTAAGGGCTCCTTCTCCCATTGAAGCCAAGTTGATCGTCTTTTTACACAGCGTACAAAACGCCTTTCGTTTGCATAACTTATTCTTTTGCAGCCATTCCTTGTACTTCTCTTGTTCAAGCCAGATATCGTTGAAAGAGCAAAGACCTGGCATTTTTAAACACTGAACTTGCAGACGATGTAAATCGAATGAAGAAATTTTGAATTCTCGAGCGTATAACTTTCGCGAACTTTCTACGTAGAATTAGTGTAATTAACATTTTGATTGGCTAAAACTGATGGACTCGTCCAGTCAAATTGAACTATTCGTCAAACGAAAGAAGCCAGGAAAACCAGCTGCATCCGAAGCTAACGACCTTGGGCAATTTTATTGGTGACTTCCTTTGATGAAGTGTGTAGCGGCACCGTATTGCTTTGATGAAGAGTGCATGTGTGATTGAAGTCGCCGCCGCGGCATACTTTGGATGGCCAAACAAAACAAAGCCTCTTTTGTTATTGCGGCGGCAATAAACTGAACGGGTCATAAAAAGAAAGAAACCAGGATAACTAGATTACATCTGAATCTTACAACCTCGGATAATTTTATTTGTGATTCTGGAAAGAAATTTTTTTTTTTTTTTTTTGGGGGGGGGGGGGTTATTTCAATTTTCAAAGACTTTCAAAGACCTCAGGGTAATATGCTCGATTTTCCCAAACTTTCAAGGCCTTGAAAACGCTACCTCATTTTTCCCAAACTTTCAAAGACCTTCAAAGACCGTACGAACCCTGTAAAATGTATGAGCGGTTTCAGCCGTTTCTATTGTATATTGGTGAATATGGTATTCAAATTTATAAATGTTGAAGATTTACATACTTTTTAGTCAAACTCGATAGAAGACGACACGTTTTTTTTTAATAAAAGAAAGATCGACTTGATCCAACACAATTACACAAAATAAACAGACATACAGGGAAATATACCATTTTTAAAGAATGCGTTGATTACACCGACATTAAGATAGTCTGATAAGTAAGTGAGTATATATATATATATATATATATATATATATATAGAATACAAATCATATGGCATATAACATTCCTTTCAAATCCACTGGATCCAGCAAGGGATCACGTGTGTCAGGGATTGAATACGATAAATGCAATAAACTGACAAGCAACAGTGCAAAAACTAGTATCACTCTAGCCTGAGCGCTTTCGACTCTCAGTGAGTCTTTATCAAAGGCAAATACAGAACATAGACAAGACAGACAATTAAAATACAAAAACCGTGTTTACAGAACTTTACATGTCTGTTTCTACAGGAATTAAGCCTTGAAATTTATTATGTTACAACAAGTTGCGGATGCTGTAAAATGTGAAATCGATGAGCCAAAGCGACACATATGTTTTGTATGTAAATTTATGTACGCGCATTTATATCCCAGATATTTTATATTAGTAGTTAGAGGCTATTAAGCAAATTTAGAGAATTATTTAAAAGAAAATGTGTCAGCTGGAAAAGATAATTAAATTTGTGCATGGCTGTCTTTTTCTAGTCTTCTTGGTTTAAACCGCTTGGTTTTAATGTTCGAAGGCGTCGTATCCAGTAAGATTCCTTTTCTTTCCTGATTTCGGAACTCCAGTTGTGGTTGTGAGCAATTGCAATAAGCGTTATATCACTGAAGGTGTGGTCAGGGGAAGAGAAGTGCTCTGCGACCGGACTTCTGTATAGCTTCTTTGCTATCCAATCAGATCTATGAAGGTTGATCCTTTTGTGTAGCCTCTCAGTTTCTCCGACATACTGCAGGCTACAGATCTTACATGTGATGAGATAAATTACATTCTCTGTTTTGCACGTTTTGTTTGGACCATGTATGTTTAGTTTTTCTCTCGTCACTGTGCTAGAAAAAGTCCTGGTTTCTATCATGTGTTGAGAGGTTTTGCACCTTTTATCGCGACAGGGGCCATATTGACTAAGGTGGTCTTGATTAGTGATTGGCGCTAGCTTCGGGCTGACTAGGATTTCCTTGAGGTTTTTTGGTCTCCGGTAGGCTATTACAGGTTTGTTCGGGAGGATTAACTTTAGTGCATCCGATGATTCTACGATGGGCCAGTGTTTCCCGATGATTTTACCTGTTTTGGGGTTGTCTGGATGGTAGGTCAGGATAAATGGTATCCTATCAGCCTTTCCCTTCTTTCCATACTAGTTTTTGCACTGTTGCTTGTCAGTTTATTATATATATATATATATATATATATATATATATATATATATATATATATATATATATATATATATATATGCCATTAAATGTAGTTTGAACCTTGTAAGTAACAGCATATGAATGTCTGACCCTTACTATCTCCGGTACATTTAGATAAGTACAGTTATCAAATTATATATGAATCATAGGATCCGTGTACAGACGACGCAATCACTGGAAACAGAATATCAGATAGTGAGACACTTATGGAGGAATATTATTGCGAATATTCTAGGAGATTTTGTGTAGGAATCATTGAAAGGAAAACAAAGTTTTCATGTGGAAAACGTATACAATTTACATTTTATTTTCCTGAACAATCTGAACCGAAGTCTAATTTTCTGAAATGCATAAAAACTATAACAGGCAAACTTAATCAAGTGACTGCTGTACAGAAGAATTGGAGGTACGAAAGACTCAAATAATTTTGGTTGTCGCGGATTTAGGTAAGTCGCGGAATTCGGAATGGCGAGTATGTCATAGTTTGTTGGTGAAATCTACAAATTACAATAAATTTTTATTAGCGTACAACTCATCCCGGATACGGTATCATATTGATTCCGGTTCCAATTAGCGTAGGCCGCAGTCCCTGACGCGGATGTATTATAATGTCATATCCACTTATCATATATTTGATGTAAATTTTATGTCGAAATGAGACCAACCGTTCTTTTCGTGGCTAATATTCATATTGGTTTGTTTAATTACTAAAGAAAATGTCAATTTTTAACGACCATCAATTGTAACTTTTTGTATAGGTGTAAAGATTATATGACTGACGTGCGAAGATACGTAAAATGAAAGTACAATGTGGTGTTGGATTGATATTTGTGTTCCTTCAAATGCAGCTAGCACATATCAGTTCTTCAAGGATGACTGGTAAGTTGAATATCTATCTATCTATCTATCTATCTATCTATCTATCTATCTATCTATCTATCTATCTATCTATCTATCTATCTATCTATCTAGTCTTGTCTGTCTGTCTGTCTGCCTGCCTGCCTGCCTGCCTATCCACCCATCTATCCATCCATCCAAATCCAGCCATCTATCTATCTATCTATCTATCTATCTATCTATCTATCTATCTATCTATCTATCTATCTATCTATCTATCTATCTATCTATCTATCGGGTTCTTCCTCCGCCAATTTATACAGGCCGCCATTAATAGCATATATTGTGCTAAAAATGCTGTTAAACTCTACAACAAGAACAACAAAGCGTCGGATATGGAAGGTCGCGGGTTCGAACCTTTGCCAAGTCATACCAGAGACTTATAAAAATTGTATTAGCAGCTGCCTCGCTTGGTGCTCAGCATTAAGAGGATAGTGTTTGGATTTCTCGGATATGGGGCCGATCCGGTGGCCTAGTGGTTAGAATGTCCGCCGCGGAAGTGGGAGGTCGCGGGTTCGATCCCCGGCCGAGTCATACCAAAGACTTATAAAAGTTATACTAGCAGCTGCCTCACTTGGCACTCAGCATTCAAGGTCAATGCTACGACTTGTCGGACTGGTGTCAGGATAATGTGACTGGATGGGACATGGTGCCACAGGACTGCATCATGATTCCCCAGTGCTAGACGATATATACATCACTATGAACTGCCACACAGTAGACATCGTATTGATATAGCTCAGATTGTTAAAACTATGTTAAAAATATTAAAAAATATTAAACACTGTTTTCACTGTTTTCATTTGTGTATTGCCTTGTGCATTACATTTTGCTTAGATATAAGGATACTAAATAACACAAAGATCTATCAAGAGACATGCACACGTACTAAATAATATAAAGAACAGTTTCTATACATACATACACACTTAATAAGATCAAGATAGTCATTATTACATATAACAGGGGCCCCGAGTGGCCGACTGGTCTAAAGCGCTTTCCGGATCACTGCCATCTTACCTCTTTCTGCGTGGGTTCGAGTCTATGATTTGGCTAATTAGTTATGTGAGAAAGCTTGCTAGTAGCTTCTCGTGGGTCGGTGGTTATTTGTTTTTTTTTCTCAGGTTCTTCCTCCACCAGTAATACTGGCCGCCATGTTTAGCCTATCGTGTGCTGAAAAATGGCGTTAAACTCTACAACAACAACAACAACAACAACATATAACAAATTGATTTATCCTTCGCTAATCGATCGTCTAATTCATATATCTATCCCTTTATCCACATATATTTATTTATTTATAAATTAATTAGTAAATGGATCGAATTTGGTAACGATATATCCTTCGAGTAACACTGGTACGGACATGTGATTACAGTGGGTGTACGTATATAATTTCGATGAAGACGATTTTAAAATGACATCAACAATAGGTATAAAATTAACCCTAGCGAATGGGGTGTCGATCCTCTTTGTTCCGCACAATCCCCTGTTATATATAGAAGCTGAAACGGTATTTTGAGCAAGTGTCCATTTGCGGATAAGAAGGATTAGCTAACGAAAGAAATTAACAAGTGAGCATGTTCGTCACGTGACCTGCTTGGTATTCAGTAAGTTAATTTCCCACGATATTCACAGGCACTGACTAGAAATTTAAAGTTGCTCTAATGTTTAAAGTGGAGAAACTTACGAGCGCCTCGTGTCCTTGTGTACGGACACTGTTATATTTATTCCGATCTCTCCATTTACATGTGACAGTGGATGTGACGGGTCCGTTCCTTTTAACTGCATTTAATTATTTGAACTTGCTAAAAATTTATAACGGTTGATGTGGAAACGAAATCAGTGGAAGACATCTGGTTTCCAAGAATGGGGATATAATCTCGAGCCCCGCGGGAAAAAAAAAATACACAAATAGAAACACTTGAGTGGCCAACACACACACGTTTGTATTGCATCATCAGTTCTGTACTAATTCTAGCAGTCTTCTAGTGTATGCATAGTGTACTTTTCATTTCATGAGTGATTGTTGCTTTACCATTTCTTTTTTATGCACAGGGAATAGTACCTTTTATAGCAGAGCACCAAAGCAGATGTCATGGTTGATGGCACGAGAATTTTGTGCCAACGCATCAAACAGCCTTCTCACTAGCATCAGGGATATACATGCATTTAACTCTCTCACTGTCGGAGAATTCGCTTGGATAAACGCAAAGGAGTACTCATTTTGTTACCCGAGCAAGGGTATGAATTACATTTTGGTACATTTAATCTTTCAAGCAAATTTGTACACTCGGAATCCGTTTAATTTTTTTTTTTTAATAACAGAGCGTGCTCCGGTTTTATATTTGAGATGTTATTGGGCTTTGGAAAAAAAACAAACCCATAGGGGTTTCTAAAGATAGGACGATGAGATTGAAAATCCACATTATAGTCTAGACCTTCAATGCCACCATGCTGTAATGGCCGTCTCATTGCAACTGATCATTCCAAATTGCTTTTTTTTTAGTTTTACAAGCAATTTTAAAAAAGATTCATCAACATACAGTAATATAAAATTCATGCAAAACATTAACTCGCCCGCAACAAAGTGCTGTAATGACTAAATATAGGCTACAGTTACAATGAGCAGGGACAATTATTACATTAAGACAAGATATTAAGCTGTGACTATATATCATTAAAAGTATTTTTCTGCTACGACGATTTTTGTAAACGTGTAATAATAAATATTTTATTTTTTATGACGTAACTGTTATTTAAATCGTTTTTTTAATATAAAATAATGGACGATCCTACTAAATGTCTCTTAAGCAACTTTCAGAGAGAGAGAGAGAGAGAGAGAGAGAGAGAGAGAGAGAGAGAGAGTATAGTTATCCCTTATCATTTGGTATCGGGATATATAGGTAATACCAGGTTTTTAACTTACATTACTATTTTATTTCGTTATCTACAGACATAACTACAAACAATGTACAAACTAGTTAATCAGCCAGGCTAAAATAAATTATTTTTATGAGTTTCATGCATCCACTTTAGGAGGCAAACATTATACGACTGGTCAGTTTGTCTGTTAATCTCACCATCGTTTTGTAAATAGATAGCACGTAATTTCTATTTGATCCTTCCATTATAATGGTCATCACTGCTGCCAACATATTTCTTTTCATTCCAGCAGATAAAAACACAATTGAAGGATGCATATATATCACAGTTGCACTAGAGGATAAGAGAAGCAATCAAACATATATTTGCAGTAAAGGTTTGAGCCAATAAATTTCTGTCTCTCTCTGACTCTACATCTATCTACCTACCTACTCAACCACCTGCCTATCTACTTACCTACCTACTTGCTATTTTTTTCTCTCAGGAATCTCTTCTCATTGACAATGTTAATTGCGGTTTATACTTCTCTTTTCTCAATGTGGTGTAATACCTAAATCAACAAACCAAAATACTTGGCGCTATTAAGAACTAAATTCCTTTTCCAATAGTAATACTAATAATGATACTGTAAAAACATGAAACAAAGCTAGAAAAAACACGAGGCAATTTACTATGTTATAATGCCATAATGGTACTGTGAATGGAATTTTTCATGCAAAAACATTGTGAAATTAATGGGTGAAGATTTTTTGTTGTTCAACGTTGAAATTTGAGATGAAGTTTGAATTATGAGACTTTGGCATCTTTGATCATGTCATTGTTATCTGTCACTGAAAACATTTACCATATATGAATTACTTCTCCCGTTCCTGAACGTATGCCACCCACCCACCCTTGTTAGATAGCCATTTGCATCTTTTATAAATGTGTACGCTGTGTTTTATACTAAATGTGCTCTTGCTCTGGTCCTCGTAATGTCACGCTGTTGTCATGAGTATTATAACAATCGTCAAGTAATTCATCTAAAGACATCAACAATTCTACAAGCCTTGGGACATCATAATGAGATAGATTTGCCATCCAGGAACCTAAAGATCCCAGCGTAAATTTGGACCGCATGTGTGGTGGAAAATGACCCTTGTAAATTACTGGAAAAACGTGAAAACGTGTAAAATTTGAAAACAAAATGGCTGATTCTCTTGATCCTGAAGTTGTATTTAGAGCTGACATAGGTGAATCCTTGGCTGGTCAGGGCGATGTTATACAATAACGGACAATCTGACCCTATTCTAGAAAATACCCTGAAAAAAGTTATGGAAAACCTAGATAAAATTGAAAAGAATAATAAATCTAGATGGGAGACGAAGCCTGAAACTCAACCATTTAAAAGCTGATCTCGCTGTATGTCATTCTTCGGATCACATGTTCCGTAAGTGCACGATTTACGAAAAGTGTCAAAGTCAGATGGAAGCTGGAAATTCTACATACAAAGGAGCGAACACTCAGTAGACCCAGTATAAACAGCAGGGAAACAGCAAACCATCAGCTCATTAGGCCAGGGGTTGATGAAAGGGCAATGGTCTATAGAAAATGATTTGACTAAAGCGACGAAGGAAACAACTGTAGATAACAAATGTTTAGGTCAGGTTGGAGAAGTTATAGGAAAATGGGACGATGGACTTTATTCAGCTAGAAGTATTCTAGGTGTCGAGGGAAATTTTCTTGTTGACAGTGGTTCCACTTGTACTCTTTTGTCACACTCTGTGTTTCAAAAGATACCTTTTGAAAACCATCCTGCTCTTGTGGATGCACCAGAAGAAGTTCAGGTAGTAAATGGTCAACATCTGCAAGTTTATGGACAGGGTCTACTGAATATTGGATTTAATGGTGTTCCATACGCACAGCTTGTGATTCTATGTGACATTATGCCTGAAGGTATTCTTGGACAAGATTTTATGCTTAAGTTTGCCAGTAAAATTGACTGTAAGAACTTGAGCATTCAGACCAATTATGCTGGTATACAATGTTGGATTGAGGGAGAGGTTTCAATGTCATGCAGAGTTGTTGTAAACTGTACAATTACTATAATTGCTAACTCCTACATGTGGCTACCAGTCATTATACCAGGAATTGGACACCTTTCGGGCATGGGACTTGTCGAATAAAACAGAGAGCTCTTTGAAAAAGAACATTTATATATTGTTCAAGGCGTTATTGACACAAGAAAATAATACAAAGTATTCCAAGTCATCAACGAAAATGACTCGGATGTTTAGTTTATACCCAAATATGAAGCTGGGCTCTTGTGAATCCGTATACATGGAAGAAACGACAGAACAGAGATCTGATACAGTTCGTACAAACAATAAAGATGATGCTCCGGACAATGTGTCTGGGCATCTAGAAGAATTTTTGCGAAGAAGCTCTAAACATTTGAGTAATGATTAGAAACATACCTTCATGGAACTACTCATTAAGTATCAGGATGTTGTCTCCAAATCAAAATATGATCTAGGGCGCACTGACAGAGTGTTGCACCGCATCAATACCCTTCATGCCGCTCATATACGACAGCTACCAAGAAGACAATTAGTTGGAAAAATAAAAGTCGAAGAGCAAGAGATACAGAAAATATTTGAACATAATATTAGTGAGCCATCAACTAGCCCTTGTGCTTCACTTATAGTTTTGGTTACCAAGAATGATGGATCAACACGCTTCTACGTAGACTATAGGAAACTGAATGATGTAACTGTGAAAGATGCTTATCCATTACCAAAAGTTGATAAATGCCTAGACGCCTTAAGTCGATCAAACTGGTTTCATTGTATGGATCTCAACTCAGGATTCCGGCAGATTGGCTTAGACCCAAACGATAAAGAGAAAACGGCATTTTCAAAAGGCCTTGGCCAATACCAATTTACTGTAATGCCATTTGGACTTGCTGGGAGTCCTTTAACATTTGAAAAATTAATGGAAAATATATTAAGGGGATTGTAGTGGAAGGACTGTTTGATATACGTGGACGACATTCGTGCATCGGTGATTTCCTTTTCTCAGAGTTTGGAACGCTTGCAACACATTTTCAAGATACTGTTGGAGTCACATCTGACGTTCAAACCATCGACATTTATCTTCTTCCAACGCAGTGCAAATCTTTTAGGCCATATTGTTTAAGAAGATGGCGTGCATACTGACCCGGATAAAATTTCAGCTGTTCAAGAGTGGACGCAACAACCAAGGAATCCTCAGCAAGTTGGAAGCTTCTTAGGTTTATGCGCTTATAAAAGAGGGTTTGTGAAGAACTTTGCTGACACTGCTAGACCTTTGCATAAGTTGTGTGAAATAAATGTCAAGTTTGCTTGGACGGAGGGGTGCCAGGCATCCTTTGATGCTTTGAAACTAGCCCTAACAACTACACCAATCCTTCTTATCCACAACCTGGACGTCGATTTATTTTAAATACAGATGGTAGTAAATATGCATTTGGAACTTTTCTTTCCTAAGAGCACGGACTTAGAAGGGCAATTACTTACATGAACAAAAACTTGAATAAGCATGAAGTTTCATACTGTGTGACCAGAAATGAATTGCGTGCTGTAGTCTTTGCACTTTGGAAATTTCATCATCATCTATATGGGCAAGAGGTCCTCATACGCACGGAAAATTCAGCAGTCAGTTGGATACAAAATCGGAAATGTCCAGCACGGCAAGTTGTAAGATGGCTGCAAGAACTGGGTACTTACATTCTTAATGTCAGCCATAGATCTGGTAGGAATCACTCTAACGCTGATGCATTATCTCTAAATCTATGCGCTGTTTGCCGGCGGCAACAAGAACCTGACGAAATCTATGATGACGATGTTAACTCTCAAATTACAACAATGAGTCACCACCAATGTTTCAGGTATGCAGTACTCCATAAATTAGTGACTTTAGCCGTAGGGTGGAGTTTTATTACCACCAGAACAGTAGAGATGCAGGGTAGTGATGAAATAAATGTGCTCAGCCGAAGAATCACAATTCTCTTGTCAGATGTTTGTTGAACAGTAAGTTAGAACCAATGCTACTGTTCATTTATTGAAAGTTCTTGGTTATGTAGAACTTGTTGTTTTATTTTAATGTGAAAAATACATGTAGTATGCATTTGATAGGGTCTATTTCTTACCGTATTACGACTCATTGGATCATAAGTACGCTGTACTCACTAGATTCGCATCGACATTTACTTGTCCGTTTCGTTCAGTTCTACGTAATCATATGTATGTATACATAAATAAGATTAGGAGTAAAAACGCACACCACGGACATTGAGAGGACAACTTAGTTTTGACTAATTTGTGTGTTCAGAGGGATTTTTCATGCAGTTTGAACAGTTGACTTAGTTACCGCCATGGATAGCCATGAGAAGGACAAACATTGATTGGCTAACTAATGTCATTTGATGTGAATATGAGCCTATAAAAATATGAGTGCATACAGTTCACTGGCAGATAGCTGTCAGAGCGGCAAAGTATGAACATCTAAGTAGAAAAGAATTTCGGCATTGTATTCTAAATCCATAACTGATATTAACTTTGGCGTTTTAAACCTCAAAAAGTGAATCAAATTGCTATCTATCTATCTATCTATCTATCTATCTATCTATCTATCTATCTATCTATCTATCTATCTATCTATCTATCTATGTGTCAGGAATTTGGTGGTCAGACATGTAAAAACAAACTTTGGTATTAAAACTGGGTGTCAAATTAAACTTTTGAAACACAAACACATATACAGAGTAACAAACTATGCAAAAACATTTATTTATGCAAAATGTTGATTTGGATAGTTAATATTTTTTATTCATCATGTTTGTGTTGCCACTGTTCATCTTTATTGTTAAGCTAATACAGCATGTAGTGTGTGTGTGTGTGTGTTTTCAGCAGTTGAATCTGAAGTATAAGTGTCACATATTATGCTATTATATTTTAAATACATGTATTTAAATTAGAATTAGAATTAAGTAGAGGAGGGAGTGGACATGTTGATGTATGCTTTCATAAAGTATATAAATGTCAATGGCTTACATGGAATTGACTGATTAATGACCGATTAAACTGGAACCAAATATATCTGGACATTGCATAAATGCTGCTCTTGTATTATGTTTAATGCATGTCAGTAATTCTGACACGGTTTAATACCAGGTTGTAGTACATCCTTAGATGCTGGCACCTGCTAATCATTAGTGACAGTTCTTGTCAGGTGTGAGGAGTGTCTGGTGTGTGGAGTATCTGGTGTGGAGAGTGTCTGGTGTGAGGAGTATCTGATGTGGGGAGTGTCTGGTGTGGGGAGTGTCTGGTGTTGGGAGTAGCCTGGAGTCATGCCGAGCCGACTTTGATGGAGGTCATTCTTCAGCTAATTTTTAAATGCCAAGATTTGAGGAAATCTCTGCCAGCGATATGGGGATTTTACATGTATTTTACATTTTGATCATATGATTAATGACTTCTTGTCAGAGGGCCGAGCAATTAATTTTGACTGATATAACCCAAATAAGGCAGTGTCCACATGGGAGGGTGAATGAATTAAAGAATTGTACATGTAATATACATTAATATACTCATGCTAAAGGTGGATGGATATAGGATGCTTTTATTGGTTTGTAAAGATGCATACAATTGAACCGTTCAATTGTTTTATATTTTTTATTACTTTTTAATTGAATCGGGAGATAATGTATGTTCTTATCTCAGATAACAAGTTTGAAACAACAGAGGATAAACTACCTTTCTACGATGCAGTCCAGAGGTGTTCGAAAACCAAGCATGTTCTTCAGGTCGTGAACAGCTTTACCCTGCCACTGATTCTTCCCGGCAACAAGACAAGTTGGATAGAAAGATTCGATATAAAATCCATTATTGACAGCCTCAGTAAGTTTCAACCATATCTAGATTTCAATTTTGAAACTTAAATTATAATGGTGTTGCTAATCTTTATAAGGTGACTTTATTATTTCAGTTTCATAATAGCTTGTCATACCAACGCTTGTTGCAGAATAGCATGTCAGACTGCCATGTTCATTTAATTGCACGTTTGTTAGTTGCTTTTAAATTAAGTTATTATTTGCTATCCATTTTGTAGCTGATCCTGTCTAAACTCAAGTTCTTTGACCAGAATCATTGAATTTTATTTAATTCTGTAAACAGCTAGTATATAGCTAATATTTTGTCTATGAATGTGGGTTTAATATTGAGATAATTATCAATAGAAGTAAACATATTTGTCTATGAATGTGGGTTTAATATTGAGATAATTATCAATAGAAGTAAACATATTTGTCTTGGTCTGAGTCAAGGATTTACCATGTTCGTTATTATAATTTAGTAACAGACCATCTAATTTATCTATAAATGAACTTTGGCCCTCATCTGGATTATTCTTTTGTGTCATAGGTTTAAAAAATATAATCTTGTTTACTGAAAAATATTTATTACTTTGATGACATCTGGGCAGAAATCATTTATATTGTTGCATTCAGATTTCAGTGTCAGTGAATTTGACATTCTCTTGAAATACGAGGTACTATATAATATTCTTGGAAAGACAGTTGGTTAATTTATACAGTTCACACCTTTGGTAATTAGCACATTAGAGACTACTGGCCACTCAAAGCACATCAACACTTTCAGCATTGGAAATAATTTGTATTACCACTAATGATTATTCAGAACCCTTATTTATTAGGACTTATGTTAGTAATTTTAGGATTATCTGGTATTTAAATCACAATAACGTTAATTTCTTTACATTACATTTACGTTTTGTCTTCCAATGAAATAAATTATTTGTTGAAATTTACAAAACTTGTTGTTTTTTGCTTTTTTCTGTTACTTATTTTAAGACCATATTGTCGCAGATATTTATGGCATGTCACACTAGTGTCAGAATAGCATGTCATACCAATATTTGTTGCATGTCACACTTGTGCCAGAATAGCATATCATACTTGAAGTTATTGCATGGCACACTAGTGTCAGAATAGCATGTCATACCAATATTTGTTGCATGTCACACTTGTGTCATAATAGCATGCCATACTTGAAATTATTGCATGTCACACTAGTGTCAGAATAGCATGTCATACCAATATTTATTGCATGTCACACTTGTGTCATAATAGCATGCCATACTTGAAGTTATTGCATATCACACTAGTGTCAGAATATCATGTCATACCAATATTTGTTGCATGTCACACTTGTGTCATAATAGCATGCCATACTTGAAGTTATTGCATGTCACACTAGCGTCAGAATAGCATGTCATACTAGTATTTATTGCATGTCAGACTGTAGTAAACAAACAGCAACATCAGCAAAGTTGTATGTAATGCATAGTTCCTGTGTAAGTATGTCAGTTATAGTATTGCAAAGTTGATTTTTTTAAGAGACACCAGATTAGTTAAATGCCGAGGTCCGAAACCCAACGTTCACTAATTGGGTGTAAGTGGGATAGGCTACGCATGAATTATGATTGGTCGAGAATGTGGAGGGTTTTTGATAAGTTAACTTAACCTTACCAAACAAAGATTACCCCCACGTATAAGTAGCTATTGTGCTGTGCTGAATATAAGGCTGTCTTTCGCTGCTGATTGAGTTAGATAAGACGGTAGCAGTCGCAGACCGGAAATGTCTTAGGTTCCAGCAATTTTCAAAACAGATTGCTTCTATATATGCGTGGTTTAAGTGGTTAGAGCGTCAGACTCGGCTGCGGGATGTCGCGAGTTCCAACTTTGGTCGAATCATACCAGAGACTTATAAAATGGCACTAGCAGCTGCCTCGATTGGCGTTCAACATTAAGAGGTTAGTGTTAGGACTTATCGGCTGGTGTCAGGATAATGGGACTGGGTGCGAAATGGTGCTACTTGTCTGCATCATGATGCTTCAGTGCTAGACATCACTAGAAAATACCACACTGCATACATAACTATATGATTACAAGTGTCAAAGCTATGTTAAAATTCCAAATCTCTCTCTCTCTCTCTCTCTCTCTCTCTCTCTCTCTCTCTCTCTCTCTCTCTCTCTCTCTCTCAACACACACTATTTAGGCATTATCAGATCGCGGACTACATGCATGATTTAGATCTTCAAAATTGAAAAGCTTGACAATGTGGAAAAACCTACGCACCTTCGAAACTGAAGAGTTGAGAACCGAAGTGTTGAATGAGCATGGTCAGTTTTATGCTATATCCTTGTTTACGATCCCACATCCCTCACTCTTTTTAGAACCTCCACTTTTTGTAAATGAGAATCCCTAAATTGTGTGCATTTTTTAAGATTTATTTCAGTCTTCCGTGATATATATTAGTGTCCACTTTTCTATTTAGGTCTTTTTTACTGTTATGACAGCTTCTGTTTTTGCTGGTTTTGACTACAATATATATATATATATATATTGCCGATAAAATGGAAGCTAAGTGCCTTTTCCAAGGACGCTTTGAGAAGGTGGACGGCTGTCATACGCAAACCTGTATCAAACCCGCGACCCTTGTATTACGAGTCTGTCGCTCTTCCAAGTGAACGACCATGTGTTATTATGCTAATGTTTGACTTTCCGTACCGTAAATATCAGTTGGCTTTATAGGGACACAAAGGTTATATATTCAAATTAGAACACAGAATACAAACTGTGGCCTCCACATAAGAAAAATCAATATTTGTTTATTTTTGCGTAACTTGTGTTGTATAATTTGTTCATTGTTCATTCCAGTTTTTCGTCCATATGTCACGAGTGAATTTCTTAACCTGATGTCTAATTGTCTTGTCAAAAGCAAAACGTTTCAGATCGGCTGGTACGAAAACGTTTGAATCAATAAGACTTCATTTTCAAAACAAATCCTTCATTAAATGACCGGAACTGCAATGATAAAGTTTAGTAAGATATACGTTCAGTCATTATGTGTCACTAGGTATGTTCGCATGTACTTTCTAATTGTTGATATTGCACTTGTATATCTATCTCACATGTTCGTTCTTCATCTGTATCAGAAGAATTGATACCAATGACTTCCTGTAAAGTTCACATTAATTTCCAATGCATATTTTAAGATTTCTTTCTTTTTGTTATATTCCTTTACATTTGCAAATTAAATTATATGGAAAAAATATAGATTGATTGAACGATTGATTGATTTGTTTATCGTCGTTTACATAATTGTTCCATGTTGAATTTGTGTTCTTTTTAATGACTCAGTAGTAACACATTGATTATAGTCAGTCATTAAAGGACGAAATGCAGATAGTTAGTCATATGAAATCTTCACATTTATTTAAAACGTATTCAATAAGAATTTAATTGCTGTTGAAGAACATGTCCTTATAAGTTATTTTATCTGATCAAACATTTTCAGAATCAAATGAAAGGGTGAATGAAACGTGTCTTGGTGTTATAAAACTTTCCGATGAAAGGTTTAATATTTGCACCACGTCATGTTACGACGAGCATACTGTTCTCTGCGAAAAGAGTAAGTTCTTTTGAACTATATTATTGCATTTCCTATGATAAGTAATTTATACATGTATTTATTTACAATTGCTTTTCTCGAGACAAATTATTTCATGCAATAAAACAATACATCTGGACGTCATTTGATGATACAAAATATAAAGTATGGTTGGCTCGAACGCAAATGGCCTGAAAACTCCATATAGCTGTAACGTATTTTTGAAGACAGACCACCCCATCGCGCCACCAAAAATAAATTGAAAATTATATTATACTTCATTGACTCGGAACTACTGATCCCTTGAATTGAATTTACCAGTAAAGTTCATTTTGGTTGTTAGAGCAAGTTAGATTCATTTGTAGCTTTAGCTCTCGGCTCTATTCTTGACTCCGTTCCTAAATCAATTGAAGTACGTAATGCTGTTATTACAATGTTGCCATGCAGCTTGAGGCATACATACAGTGCCAAAATATGACGAACAAAATTACAAATCTGCCAACTGTTACGTGCTTAGGCTCGAATAAGCAGCAACATAGAAAGAAGTGAAAATAACAAGCTTGTAAAAATTTAACAAACAATTTATTGAGTACAAATATTTTCATAAAAGAAAATATTTAAACTTACGGTTTTAGAGAATGAAGTCCAAAAATTAATCCCAAAGGAATTCACAATATAAAAAACTAGTGGAATTGCAAGAGTCCTGATAATAAAATGTCCTAATAGTTCCCGGTTCGAATCTTGACGATGTAATCTAATATGGACGACGATGTCACGTGATGAAGTCAGTTTTAGTTTTATAATAATTCAAAATGAGCACAAGTAATTTCTAGATAAATAACACAATAAATTCCTCTTGATCCCAAACGAATTTGAAATAATTTACACTTAAACAATAACACACATCTTTGTATTCCAAAGCCCAGACTAACTACTGAACTGTTCTTTCCCATACAATAATTTAAATACCTGTTTTTACGTAAACAGAAAAAGGGTCACATGACATTCTAGAAAACCTTAGAACGAACCCACGCTCGCAAAGTCACGTACTCACCATATGAGAATCAGTTATGTCCTTGGAATCAGCCAATCATTTTAAAAGCCTGTTTATCAGTCTTGAAACAAGGCCAGAAATGAGGTTAACATCTGGTGTTTACTTGTAAAGTATATAAGTCATCCATTTCTATAATATCTATCCCAACTAACGAATTTTAAACCCAAAATATCAAATTTGAATCTGACAAACAAAATTAAATGCTTTAAATCAAATGTACGTAACAGCAATATTTTCACTACTCAAACAACATTCTGGCGGTATATTTCAGGTAATTATTTAACATCGTTACACCTTTGATATTCCGTACCTTTTCGTATATTTGGATGACGTGTCGTGAATCAGTACCTGTACCATTAACATAGTATTATTATATCATGCATCATATTTGTATGGTGGCAATCAATACAGGTTAAAGACGAAATAAATTTCTCACGTACAGAAGGCAAAGTAATTGAAAGAAATTATCGACGTTGTTATTACTAATATCATTGCAAGATCACTGTTAATAATTCGCAACTTAATTTATGGTGGCATGTTCTGCTGGGAACACTTGAAATTCGGTTTATTTAAGCGCCTCATCGTCACTGTTAGGAAAGCTTTTTTTATGACATATCTTTGACTTCTGAATATTTATCACGCTATTGTGGATTTGCATCATTTTTTAATAGGTTACGGTTGGCTCACTCATATTGACTTTAAATTGTTGGTGTACCCACTGAACAAATTTTTGTCGACAATGAAACTGAGGCATGTAAATAAAAGAACATAATAATAACGTCGCACAGAAACGCACATTCGTGAAATAAAACGCAAATAAATTGGTAGACAGGGTATTTATATTGCTGATTCAGCAAAACCTATACTTTTTGCGCATGATAAAATAAAACAAAAATAGTATGGAAGCAAAACGCAGAAAGATGCAGAATTTAAAATGTCAATATGTTCATAAATTAGATATTTAATATTTTACATTTTTCATTTTCTCTGCAGGTAAACTTGATACAGCTGAAACATTAACACGTAAGGTAAAAATGTTGTCAACCCTCGAGGAGATAAATAAGGATATATTAGTCTTACGAAGTGCAGCAGAAGATGGCGATAACGGTAGAATATACATTACCATTAGCTTTACGGATTGTAATCACCAAACCTGTTGTCTGTCTGCATTTATGTTGAACATTTGGATACCATAGCTGCAAGAGCTATAACACAACATAAGTAGTCCATTAATGACGTAAAGGAAAAATTTTAAATAATGAATGTGTGAAAAAGGTGGAAAATTAGTAGGGATTTCGTTCATTCTGATTACATGTTATAAATTGTCGCTAAGGTAGATCGCTCAAATTGTCCTAGCAAAAAACATTTCCATTGTCCATGTAAAACATGTGTTCTATCTATCTATCTATCTATCTATCTATCTATCTATCTATCTATCTATCTATCTATCTATCTATCTATCTATCTATCTATCTATCTATCTATCCATCCATCCATCCATCCATCCAACCAACGAGTCAATATAATTTCAAAGTTAGAATTCATACAGTGGAATGTGTATCCTGCAAGTATTATATATATATATATATATATATATATATATATATATATATATATATATATATATATATATATATATATATATATATATATATATATAAACCCTGTTGATAGTTTTTTCTATACTATAAAGGGTAAATGCTGTTATGTGCCTCAAAACTACAATAGGTGGGCTGCAGATTCAAATCTTGCCAAAACCAACGCTGTTTGGTTTAGATAGCGAGTCTCTTGCAAGGCATTGTACTCCGATTTCCTTGCCAACAATAAGCTGTTCACGTGAAAGATGTGCCATTAATTATGAACAAGTCAATGAGTTAGTTTGTCATTAGGAAGAACTTTGCTGGATCGCTTTTGCTCCATCAAAATGTAACGTTTAAAGTATCCAATTTTTAGCCGTTGATGGATATTTTGTTAAATGTATGACTTGTTTCCCTTTGACGACTCGATGCATTTCTCAATATTTTGAGTTCAAGAATCAGAACATAAATTCATTGTTGTTGCAATTCAAGTCGCACACAAGATTTCTGTACGGTGTCTCCTTTTGCTAGTTTAGATAATATGGCCGTTTATTTGTAAAAAAAATGATTACATATACTTATTACGATTGTTTTCGGTACGCAAAATGTACAGCGTAAAATAAAGTTAATATTATTTTTCTCATCACAGAAGTTATAGGACACATTTTATGAGCATCCGCAAACGCTGAAACGAATAGCTTCTGGTTTAATCAAATAGTATGTTTCATATTAAGAAGAAAACAAATGTGATTAAAATGTTTACAAAATGAAATTGAAATACTACTGTGGGGTATCGATTAATGAATGCATTGCTGAAGATATTACTGAGCTAATAAAAGGTGAAATCACACTACCCACGATTCAGCGAGTTGTAATCAGAAATACAGGCACTCCATGTTTATGTTATTATTATCTATAAACTAAATTGCAGTCCTTGATAAACCCGACTTGTTGTCATTAGCTAATAATGTTGATATTTATATGTACCATCTTGTGATTTTCAGGCAACATGGACCTGATACCGGTTGTGATCGGCTCATCCATTGGTGGCGTCATTCTTTTGGCTGTACTAATAGTCATAGTAACCGTCGTTTTTCGCAAATACAGCAAAACTCAGTTCAGCCAAGTTCCTGCCTGTCGTGTTTAACACCGTTCTGGAAATTTTGTCGATTTCGTCGCAAAAGAAAGATTTTGGAGTAAAATGGACTTAGACTGAAGCTTCTTCTTTCAGGAATAATACAAATACTCCTAGTACTTTAGTTATGACAGTATATTGACTGTTACTACGGTTACCACTGCAAGTCTTCGTTACCTGTCAATGATGCAAAAGCTCCAGTTAAGCACCTTCTGACATTCTGATACGAACATTTTTGTTAACCACTAGCATTTGCTTATGTTGTATCCACACAGTCCCATAAAATGGAAATACATTTTGATATGAACTGAATGACTCCCACCCCGAATGGTCTAGACGAAAAACAAATGCAAAGGATTGGGACGACATTAATTTTCAAACAAATCTGCACTGTTTAGATATTCATGTGGTAGCAAACACCAACCAATATTTCTATCAGTTTTGAAAGGATGCTGTGCTACCCGCCAGTTGTCACGTGGAGATCGTCAACCGCCTTTGAGTTCCGCATTGTCTGCGTGCAATTTGAATACTGAAATAACATAAATATTTCGGTGCACAAAAACTAATGAATTAGAGCGTCAGTGTGAACCACGGCAAACATATCCCTAACGAAGGAGTTATCAAATTGCTGAAACCGGCACTGAGTAAATCCAATGTAAATACAATAAGTCGTAGGCCATTATATATATATATATATATATATATATATATATATATATTGTGGATTAAGAAAAAGGATATTATATCCATATGCGTTATGCTACGCATTATTACCTATTGATAACCTTTTGACGCCATAAAAGAAGACCCGTGAAAGTATTTGAAATAAGTGCCTTTGTTTCAAAACCAAGAAAAGGTAGATAGCAAAAGCATATTTAGTATATATATATATATATATATATATATATATATATATATATATATATATATAAATTTATATATATATATATATATATATATATATATATATATATATATATATATATATATATATATATATATATATAGTACGTTGATCTGTTGATTTTTATCATCTCAAAGTGGTATGAAAGTAATACAATCAATGCATCGCGTCTCATTCTAATTTTTGAGATTGGCGTAACTGATTAATATAGCATTTTTATTATTGAACTATTTAACCTTACTTTATTTTGTCTGACGTTCGAAATATGATAATATCGCAATGCCGTTTCGAAAACCCATAATAAAACTTTTAATTTCCAAACCATTCCCATCTGTGGTCTCTTTCAATGAGTATCTCTCGTGGCTTTGTGTGATCACCACGATATTATGGTCTGGTCATATGCTTCACTCTAGCTTTTACCGATAAAAAACGCTTTAGTTAACATAATAGTAGCGATATTTGTAAAGACTGATTCAACATTTTTTTAAAAGACATGTTCTTTGAAATTATTCAAGTCCAAACATTTTATTGTAAACTTAGAATGATCTAGTTAAACAGTACATTATGTATACAGACGCCGATACTGGAGGGTGTCTCATCATCAGAATGACTTACTATATTTTTCGAGCTCATCATCCAATCAAATCGGTTTTTCGAAGTTTGGGAAAGCCTCGATCTGGCATTACAAAAAAAACTAAATTTTAATCGGAACACCGTCTGCGTTTCCTTTGTGTACTTCATAATATCTTCATTGATCTTAATAAACCAATTTATTTCGATCATTACCGATCTCGTCTACGAAACAAATTAATGAATTAAAAAAGGTTTTAATTTTATGAGAACATTTAAAACTGTAAAATAAAAACAATATATTTATTTAAAAAAGACTGTTAAGATGGAGGATTAGCAAAGGTAAACGTTTATTTTTCCAGGTAGGTAATTGCTATATAATTAACCATGGAATGATTGGTTAAATCTATTAAATATTATCAGCATCGCACGTTTAGGACTTGCACTATAGTTATATGTATTTTGGTGTGATAGGTTTTATGCTATTAAGATCAGAATCAAAGTGTGATGTTTTAGATGAAAACCGTACATTAAACTTTACTCTAAGGCTTAAGTCTCACATACACGTTAGATATAAAAGTATTCATTATAAGAAATATTTACGTAATGAAGTCACATTTAGAAATGAGTTTATATTTGAAAGGGAGAGGGATGACTTGATTTTAAACATGTTAAAAACATGTTTTCATTCTAGATCAGATGTTCCGACTGTACTAGAATAATAAATGCTATTAAATATTTACACAGAAGAATTATTAGAATTCTTGTAAAGTTGCAACAGCATGTTATAAAACCAATGAGGCAGAATAATATATAGCATGAGTAGAACGGATGTACAAATTATTTTCAAAACAATCGATAATATGTGATACCTAACCGTCGTTCGGTATTGGATTGGAACAAGAGTTTGAAAGTATGTGTGTCACTGATTGTGAAAATTCATTCACTGTTTCATTCCAGAAACACCCCGTCTTTAAAGTTATGATGTCTTCAGGTACGAATTCTGTATAGAATGCTTGTCACCAATAAGTGTTTGAATAAAACTTTAAAATTGTACACGAATTTTCTATTTACTGCTTAGAAATGAAGTAAAAAAATTGTCACATATATATGGACCATGCTAAAAATCTGCTAATGTTTCTTTAAATGAACACACACACACACACACACACACACACACACACACACACATCCTGTTGATATAGGAATGAATGTTGATATAGGAATGAAATACCATGTATTGCACTTTTCAGAAAAGTCTAAAGTTTATTTATTTTGTTTGAAAAAAAATGCAGTGCACATACGCCAAGCAACTGGTAAACTTTGGTTCTTTACAGACTGCTTTGTTCCTTGAACACTAGCACCTATATTGTAATGTAAGTACCTGAAGACCCCTACCCCCCTCTCCCCACCCGCGCCGCTGTCCATGGCATGGCTTATTACGTCTTTGTGGGAATAAAATGGACCACCTATCCCAATTTGTTTTCTTCGGTATTAAAGGGCCTTACAGATCAGTTATTGTGTCTACGTAGCTAAGTTTCACGTGATGTTATTATCGATTCATGGAGAAAGGCTTCAGAATAAAAATATATCATCACCTCCGGTTCGTTTATCTCTTATCTGCTTTGTTACGAGTGTTTCTGCAAGAAAGGATGTAGAGTATTGCATTATTGTTTTCTTAGTAGATAAGAAGATTAGTCAGAGAGTATGTTTGGGACGTTGATGACGCTACAATGCTAATTGCAATATTCACAGTATTCCTTCAGTTTCAAGAGACCATGGTGTATTCTGAAACAATATCTGGTAAGCATATCTCTTCATCTCCCTTTAGGTCTGTCTTATGTCTTTCATATTTTTATGAGACTATTATGTCATTGTGTTATTCTCTTTAACCAATTTTATTACTCAGGTTATCCAGCATTTACAGTTACTAAAACTATGCATAGCTGTTCTGGAACAAGAAACATTTAGTATCGATTTTTGAGTTTTAAGGTTTGAGGTCAATATCAATGGATGAAAGGAGAATCCACATCCTCGAACAATAACATGAATCCTCTACTGCTTATAGTTATCAGACCACGTGGAGAGCTTTCACTGATAATAAGGATGAACCCTGTCGAATTCTGTTTGAATAGTTCTGAGGGTAAGGTTACTGAGACCGAAGGAAAACAAATAGTTTATGCACAATAACTTTAGTTCTAAATCATCTACAGTTACCAGACATGAAAGACATTTATTTGAGTAGCTCTAATACGCTAAATCACATTCAGGTAAACGTGTTTAGGGGTTAATAAAAAACCATTTGCTTTGGAGAACAAATTACTACTTTAATTACTAGAAGAGCCGCTAAGATAAAACCTTTCACCATTTGTTTTTTTGAAACAAGGTGGAATACTCAATCTATAGTTAACATTTTCAAGAATCGGTCATATGAGCAAAGAAAATAAGTTGCTATTATCTGGTGATATAGGTGACATTAATATTCCCAAGCATTCTTGTTCTTTAAATCTTCATGGCCAGGGAAAATGATTGATACTTGACAAAAATATTTTGAACATTAAAAACTGTTTAACTGCACGAAGTACACAAGCAAACTGAAAACAGTTTTAAAAGCAGACGCGTTTAAGATGTTTCAGGAATACATAGATGACTTGTAAACGAATGGACAATATAACTAAATATGTTAATACATATCTTCTAAGTAATGTTTTCTCATATACGGCGCCTCTAGAAAAACCTGTAAAGAGAGAAAGTTGGGTACGGTTCGATGATGGAAAAGAACGTGACAACTAAGAGATTAAGGAATTACTAAGGAAAGAAATGTATTTTCCAGTTACTCAGATATAACAAGGAAACATTTAATCAAACGATTAAGGATAGAACGTGGAAATAATTTACTGGAACTAAAATCAGAGAAAGGAAATGTATTACCTAGCTTGATTGATGGGTGTACTATATCATGCTTCAGACCGATATATATATATTTCACCAATAAAGGCCACTGATCTTAATAACTGGTTTAATGTATGAATTAAATTATTTGTTATATTATATCAACGTGTCTGTTACACACACACACACACACACACACATATCTATATATATATATATATATATATATATATATATATATATATATATATATATATATATATACACGAACACACACACACACACACACACACACACACACACACAGAAGAGATTTAACGGACATGTACTTTGAGGAGGCCTATATGATATCAGTAGCGAAACTTTAACGATAGACTTGTACGACAAGACAATGACGTGTTTCAGATTGATAGTTGTTTGAAAAACTAAATAATGGTAAGCCTATAATTTGTTAAAATTGAACAGAATTTTATGATTCTTTAACAGGTGGTAGCTATCGAAAGATGTAAATTTTGTAAAATCTTTGTACGGGAAATTAAATTACACGTTTGCTGGGAAACAAGTAGAAGTCACATAAATAACATAGCTGTTACATGAATTCATAAAAAGTAGAACAGATTTTTTTTTACATTAGAGAAATTTATATGACCGAACATTCATAAATAAAATTATACAAAATGTATTACTATAAAAGAATTTGCATTGATAAAACGTTGTTTAATAAATGGCTGCACAATTACCAAATGAAAGTCCAAATTTGGATGATATTTTGATTGAAAGTATGAAAGGAAGACATCTATACAAATTAAATATATCCAGGGTTTAGAAGGAAAACTATATTACGAAGAACTCTTCTAAAGGGTCAGAGTATGAAAAATTCAAAATTACAGGGATTGAATAATTTATTCTGTTAAATTTGTAATTTTATTTGGTGAAATATGTTATGACAGGTTTTATTGCATGTTTCATTATAATGGACTGCAGCACGGGTTCGTGTGCTGTAAGACGGATATGAGTTTGTATCACCTGCACGAATAAACCAGACACAATAGGCTTTTATTGAATAAGAACAGCGGCCTCTCTTTTGAATATTCTAGTATTGCCGTCGTATTGTATATCTAATAAACGGAAGAAAGTTGTATTTAACAATATTCATGTCGATCGAAATTGTTTTATAAGTATTATATTTATTGCCAAAAACAATAGATATCTCATTTTATTTGAAACAAGGAAGCAGGAACTTCCCGGTAAAAGTTTGACTGCAGGCATGGGGATCGAATATCATTCTATTCCTATTATGTGTTGAAAGTTTATGAGAAATGCTTAGAAAAATAGAATGTAAAATAAACATGCTAATGATATGTTTAGACGAGTCAGAAGAAGCACTAAAAGCACCTTGAAACACTAGATAAGTTCTAAAAAATGAATGTTATATATATATATATATATATATATATATATATATATATATATATTGATCCATACAAAAACAATATCTATATTGCAGTAGATTTTCAACATTCACTGTTTTATATATTTATATAGTACAGGCTTATAATGTGCTGTTGGTTGTACTTGTTTTGTCGGTAGGTATGATGTCTTCCTTAGTTCACGTAAGTCTGACTGTTTGATTGAATGACATTATGTATGTACACACACACACACACACACACACACACACACACACACACAGAGCTGTGTTTGTTTCTGCAGAATAGGGGGCCCCGAGTGGCTGTCCGTTACGGACCACTGCCATCTCACCTCTGTGTATGTTCGAGTCTAAGATTCGGCAAATGTAGTTGGTCGTGGGTCGGTGGTTCTTTCCTGGGGTTGACCGGGTTCTTCATCCACCAATTAATACTGGCCGCCATGTATAGCCTATATTGTGCTGAAAAATGGCGTTAAACCATAGAAACAAACAAAACTTCTGAAGAATAGTGATAAACTATCTAAAGCATGAAAATCACTGTAATGTACTGCCTACACAATGTATATCTTGGCTAAATATCTGGTGATATATTCCACTATCAAATTTTTGTTTAAAGTTGGCACGAATAATGACAATACCATAAAAGGTAAATTTAACATCGTGTTACAGCTGTTTTAGTTTTAACATGTATTAGATAATGGTGCCGTATTTTATATATTAAGACGTATGTTCCCACTTTGGTTAATAATCTGTATTTTGGCCATATGTTTTAAAAATAGTAAGGTATAAACTATATATTGAAATTAATCACATCTGTTGGAAGCTAATATATTATGTGAATAGATAAATTATATGATCGATTAACACATGTCCTCACATGAAGTTGAACTCAAAATGAATGCAATGATGAAGGCAAGATGAATGCATGCAGTGTTACATTGAATAAGATTCCTTATTTCCATCATTGTTATTATTTATTAAATGATTTGGTTGCTTTACGAAGGGAACAAGACATTGTACGTTCGAGGCCTTGACCGCTTGTCATGGATAGATGCACAGGCAGTCTGTGCCAACATGTCAAACACCATTATCCCTGGTAGTCGAGTGAAACATGCACTAAGCTCGTTATATATTGGAGAGGTTGCATGGATGGATGGAAAGGAATATACATTCTGCTTAGAAAAGAGTAAATTGAAGTACATTTCCTTGTTTCTTCTTCTTCTTCTTCTTCTTCTTCTTCTTCTTCTTCTTCTTCTTCTATATAAGCAAACTGTACTGATCATCATTACTCTACTTTGGTTATTTTATTCCTTTTGGAGCTCTTTAATTTGGAATCCGACATCTCCTAGAACTACATGCTTTCCATTATGACAATAATCACTTTATCATTTTTCACCTCGTTCCATCTGTTTCTAGGGTGAAGAATTAACTATTTTACTGCAATAATATTACTAATCAATGGTCTTAAAAAGGATGAGAAACAACAAGTTTTGTAAAATTCTACAAATGCTGTATTTCCCTAGAACATAAGGTGAGCAATGTAATAAGCACTTACGGTTTTGTGTAATAAATCCGAAACAATCCTATAATTACTAATACAAGTTCTAAAGATTAAACTCTAGTGGTAAGCCATAATAAATCCAACGCTGCTAGTGTTGATGTGTCTGGAGTGGCCCGTATCGTGATGATGTGCCAACAGGTTTTTGTAGGATCACACTATTACCATCCAAGTATATATCCTTATTTGAATTTCATTGTTAACCCACGTCTCTGTTTACAAGAATGTTAATTCTGAGAGCAATCGCTTAAATAATGAAATAATTGGAATAAATAGATTCAAGCCCTAATGAAATATTTAACATTAAAATGATTCTGCCTCAAGATCGTATAGCACGAAATTAAATTTTATTGTTATTCATAGTATGAAGGTTCTTGAAAGCATTTTCGTTTGGCACAAGAGCGGTATGGATTATTCTTCATTCTTTCGCAGACGCAAGAGACGACAAAAAGAGAATACAATCATGTAGATATGTCACTGTGAGAAGAGAGGACAAAAGAGAAAAACTGGCTTACATTTGCGGCAATGGTAAGAATCGTGCATACGACCTCAGTTGCTGGCGAAGCAAATTACCTTTCATGTTCTCTTAAATTCAACCCGTTGGGTTGTAAGTAAAAGTAAACGAAATATTCATTACTGTGCGATGTTTCATTTATACAAATGAACACAATTTGTTAGAATTGTTTTTGACATAAAGACCAGATGCTATTTCATTTGGATAACTTTGTTACCAGTGGTCAGATTGTCTCAAATTAAATACATTGAAAAAAATCACGAAGCTAAACGCATTTAATTGTATAGTTCTTGAATTTAATATCCTCCTAATCAAAGCTTGGGCATAACAATGAAAATGCAAGTGGTAACTAAAACTTGCATGAATAGTACAAGCTGTAAATAAATATTGGGCAGAAAGTATCTAAACATTATATCCATGTCACCCGATGTTGCTGATGGATTTGTTGTAGGGTTTGAAGCCATTTTTCAGCACACAATAGGCTATACATGGTGGCCAGTATTAATGGTGGAGGAAGAACCTGGGAAAAAACCCGGAAAGAACCACCGACCCGCGAGAAGCTACTGCCAAGCATTCTCACATACCCACATTAGCCGAATCTGACACTCGAACACACGCATACAGAGGCGAGATGGCAGTGATCCGTTACGGAAAGCGCTTTAGACCACTCGGCTACTCTGGGCCCTTATGTCACCTGAAGTATCATTCTGACTTCCTAAAACTTATATTCCATTCCTAATAATATAAATGTAATATTGGCTATATAATTCTTGAAACAAATTGCCGTCTGTTTTGATCACCAAAAATCTCACAATATTATCCTAACTTATTCCAGCCGAAACGTTTAATGCTAAAGATCAAATTATGCCGTACGCTGATGCAGTGAAGGATTGTTCCGTGTCAAAAAAATCACTCCTGACTGTGAACAGATTTGTCTTACCCATGCTTCTTCCGGTCAACAGAACATACTGGATAGGAGAATACATGTATCATGATGTCCGCCATGTCAATAGATTGAGTAGGCATCCAGTCCCTATCGCTTGTTTAACATTTAAACGTAATATTTGCGGTATTTATAAGTTGAATATTTGTGATACATACATACATACATACATACATACATACATACATACATACATACATACATACATACATACATACATACATACATGCATGCATGCATGCATGCATACATACATACATACATACATACATACATACATACATAAAGACATACTTTTAACATTTTTTAAAATTTCAACTCTATCTTTTCTCGCTGTTAGATGATACATGATACAGCGTTTTATTCTAACGATAATGTCAAGCGTCCCAGAATATGTAGATAGTATGACGTGGAATGTATATGTAGATAGTATGACGTGGAATGTATATGTAGATAGTATGACGTGGAATGTATATGTAGATAGTATGACGTGGAATGTATTTTTTGTAATATGAAATATTTATACTTTTCTGAGCAGTATTGAGCGTGTATTTTTAACCGAAGAACTCTTATTCTAAAACGAAGACAATTTCAGTATGCAGATATTAAAAAATTGTGAAGTAAATAAATAAATAAGCAGATAAATAAACAAGTAATGTAAGGAATAACTAAGTAAGATTTTACTATTTTAATGAACACATTCTAGGGTTTACGCGCATAATTAAATTTCGCAATATTAAGAATATTTCTACGTAATATTTCTTGTCGAATCTTTTACAGGTCCTGGTCAAAAGGTGACAGAGAAATGTATCGGTATAGTGAAGCTAGACCTTGACAAATTTGAGTTCGGTACCGCGTCATGTGATGAAAATTATACCTTTATATGCGATGCGAGTAAGGTTTTTCAACTAATGATGATTTAACTTTCTTCTTTATATCATTTGCTAACAGCTTAGTTCCAAAATAATAATAATAATAATAATAATAATAATAATAATGATGATGATAATAATAAGAATAATATAATAATAGTATGAAGAAGAAGAAGAAGAAGAAGAAGAAGAAGAAGAAGAAGAAGAAGAAGAAAACACAGGAAATAATAACCTTGACCGGTGGTCAAGTTAGTCGGTATGGTTATGTAGGCTAAGCTGTACATTTAATTAATGTATTGTCAGTACGGACCTACGGCAGATTGGGTCGGGAGTCGGGGTTCTGAATGGCAGGCTGTAAGTACCTGTAAGAATTGCTAAAGTTAGCAAGGCACATTATCTTAGAAAACATAAACTATGAAGCACGTTCATGAGCTGATGCTATCTAATTCTCATCAAAAGATAATTGCTACTTTATATCATTTGGTGGAACATTAGTAGAAAATTCAGACTGAATAGAGAAACACCATTAGTTATATGTGCCGATTGGCACTCAAACCGGAGTTAATATTATACCATAGGTTAACATGTATATGTCACTTGGTGCTTAATCAGGAATTAACATAACGCCATAGGTTTATATGGATTTGTCACTTGGTGCTCAGTCGGGAAATACCATTACGCCATAGGTTTATATGGATATGCCACTTGGTGCTAAACCGGGAAATAATATTACGCCACTTGTAATATACCTGAATCCATAACTTTTCGAAAAATGTTTGAACATTGCAGATGTGTATTGCGGCCCATTTTCTAAAACTAATATTTCTGGTATACCATGTCGCGCAAAGATTGATTTGAGGTGATTGACAATTGCTTTAGAACCTGTGCCATGCAATTTTGCTATTTCAGTGTATCGTGAGAAATAATCAATCACCAAGAGATATGTTTGACTATTCAGTTCAAAACAAGTATGAAGCGACTCTTTGCCAAGGTCGACATGGAAATTCATTTGGTATCATTGGTTCAGCTTGATCTCTTGAGTTTTCTATGCAATTTTGGCAAGATTTCACCAAGTGTTCTAGCTGAGTACTTAATCCTTTCCACCAAATTGACGTTTTGGCGCGTTCTCGGCATTTCACTATGCCTTGGTTAGTGAACTCTCTCAAGGAGTTCTTTTTGAAGTGATTCTGGTAGTACCAGGCGTGTACCTTTCATTAAAAGACCATGTTGTGGGTTCGAATCCCACCGCTGCCACCATGTAATGTTATTTGTTATTGAAGAATAACTGTAGAAGGCGTAATGTAGAATTTATTCAATACAAGACATTAATACAGCTTGGAAAGGGAGTAAAGTCTGCCTTGAGAGTATATTTGCTATCGCTCTTAAACCCTAGTGAATGTATTACATAAACCAGCTGTTGGTGTGTATCAGTTCTAGTCCAATGTGGGATATCTGATTACATTTACTGTCAAGTGATATTTCAAAGCTAATTAGATTAAGGCTTACACTACAATAGGTTTATATGGATTTGTCACTTGGTGCTCAATCGGGAAATACCATTGCGCCATAGGTTTACATGGATATGTCACTTGGTGCTCAATCCGGAATTAACATAACGCGATAGGTTTATATGGATTTGTCACTTGGTGAAGTGAAGACGACGACTCTAAAAGAGGGATCGTTATCGGCTACGCCAGTGCATTTCTCAAACTGATACAAGAATCTATCAGCTATCTCTGTTGGTATTGAATTCAAAGGACTATAGATGCAATACAAAATTGCACCGTTCATTAGAAAACATCATTTAGAACACGTGAAAAAGAATGAAGCAAGACGATCGTTTATTAAGTCATATTAAATTGTTGGTGGGTAAAATTTGCGTAACACGGACTTTTTGGCATATTCAAATAGATATTTTCAATCAGTGGACGATACACGGAAACTTTAAACATGTTGAGATTGTCTGTAAATAATTGTAAATTACTTAAAAAGGACTAGTCTGGTAATGTTATCATTGCATTATACGTAAAAGCCAATGCCCCTTCAAAATTGAATTTGTGTTAATACGTTTACACGTATGTACAGACAAACACCCGTAAGACCTATTTGTCAGTTTTGCAAGCGGGACAGCCCCGAACTATTTTGACCAAAGATACCAATGTCAAGACCAACAAGGACAAGTGCATACCAAGTGCAAATTCTAATGATTCACACTTACTTATTTTACCATCGAGTAAAGTTATGAACTTTGATGTCAAGACTTTCGCGTGGAATCATTGCCACAAAAGGTTATAAATTTACAAAATCACCAAATCCCTCAATCGACGTTTCATAAAAAAGTATGTCAAATTGCTTACCGGTAACAAGTGCGGCTTAAAGGCCAAAACACTTTACCATATCAACGCTTCATTGCTGAATTGCTAATATTGACATTGAAGTAAAAAAATGACGACTTAGGAATTGAATGAACCACATGTTCAATTCTGAGGCCAGCACACTTTTAGTGATACTGACGAACTCGACACAACAACCGTGTGATGGGATTACTACTAACTTCAAGTGGGAAACACGATTAGTCTAACTTGCAGTAGAACAACAGCCAAGTATCCGTTACGACTCTTGGATATGAAATCCGTCATCATTGCCTCTGGACATTTATCCAAGATCAACGAACATATTTTCTAAGGATAAGTAACCAAACGTTTGCTTATTGGCATCATCAGTAATGCCTCTCTCAATGGAGCCATCAAACGTTTCAGTTTTAACACTCCAATGTGCCCAGGATAGATCCGATATTGAGTTCAAGATCTTTTGAAGCGACCTTTTCTCATAAATATTATTTAAGCTCTTACTTGATACTGTTTAAAGCCAAATGTCATTTAGGTTCCAAAGCAGTATTTAATATGACAATTATACAGATGGATATGTATTGTGGGGATTTCATTTTGCTCCAGACCAAGGCAGGGACGAGCGATATTTCTACTCTATAAAATCGGGTCAACTTTTTTGGAACTACAATGTGTGCTAGCTCTGCGCAGAACAGTGAACGTAATCTTGCAATGCTATGGAAATCAGCAGTTTAAGAGAAGTGATCTTAGAATATTAATAGAGAAGATTGAAGATACAAATCCAGGGATGATGTCAAGAGGACCAAGACATGAGCACATTTTAGTCACCTGATTTGCTTGTGACATGGCTGCAATAATTACTGATCTAACTTGAAAACATTATTATAGATGTCCAATCGAACGTCCTACTAAAATTCCTCACACAACATAATGAAGAGTCAAACAGAAAAGCAAGAAGAGTATCCGGACTCTCTTTGCGATTTTGAGGAAGTTGCATCAAGACTTTTGCGTCCATTCCTTACTTTCATTGACTTCTCTTGAGAGGAAACGTATCGTATTCTTGCAGCAGAGTGTGACACTACCCGTAGTTGATAGACCGTTTACTTGAGAGAACATTTCGAAAAAAGGTCTGGTGTGAATAGATGACTTATCATTACTTGTAAAAGCAGAAAAGAAAAATAATTTATATCTTGGTACTTCATTACCTTCAGACTCACAGTTTGTATTAAGGTTTAGCAATCGTGTGATGTGTATTACAGTTGATAGTCCCCGTCACAAGCCTGAAAGATGTTCATCAACACAGACAACACAGACAACATTTATCTACCATGAATCCCTTAGGTAGCTGTCTACGTTCGAAACAATCCGTGTCCAATAGTTTGATTCTCATGGATTACCTCCTCTGAAAGATGTCACTGACTTTACGAAAAAGATATTCAATCGGCCCAATGCAATCGTGTGATATTACAAGGATTATATTCTATCGTGTGTGGAATATATATTTTCTTCATCAACACGGTCTTGAGAATCCATTGGATCAATTAGTGACTTCTTTTGATTGTGGGTTCCTTAGTTGTGATGATAAACTAGACATATGAGTCTGAATACTGTGATACCTATCTGTTTTCTTCACCTCAGTAATGTAGTGTGTATCGATGGCAAAATCAAGTTTGACGTCACAACTTTGTCAACTATGTAAATGCGTTTATGTGTAGTATTGGTTGTTTATGTGTAGTATTGGTTGTTTATGTGTAGTATTGGTTGTTTATGTGTAGTATTGGTTGTTTATGTGTAGTATTGGTTGTTTATGTGTAGTATTGGTTGTTTATGTGTAGTATTGGTTGTTTCAGATACCTGCTGTGAGATAGAGAAGACTCGCCTTCTTTTTAGACATGTTGATGTCTCAAAAAAATGACGCTGTTTTCTTTTTGTGTTAAAACCAGTTTGAATTGAAAGGAACGCCATCGCTCCCAAGCCGGGACCGAAGAACAATACAAAAGAAGAGGGTGTGTATGATGGTTTGTTAGTGTATTTGTACGACACACTTTAAGACCTTTTTGTTTGGAGTTTACGATGCGTGTTTGGACAGTTATCAAAGAGCAATAGATAACATAAGTGGCTAGTTTGGTTGGTAATTAAAATATGTTGTGGATTGTATGCTGTATGTTTGGATATATATATCTTCATGTGGATTGTAAGCAAAACCATGGCTGACCATTTTAACATACAATTTCCAGTATATGCCTATAGTGATTTATACTGAGGTAATTTCGAACAAGGATACAATGTTTCCATTGCCCCAATTTGGTTATCATATGGACCTTTTAAAATCGGATTTCCAGTTTGAGTCCGAAGTGACCTTATCATCCAGCCGTATTGCGTAATGTTAATTTCTGTTTGAGTCCCGAGTGACACATATTACTACTAACGGTGGCAATCAAGTTACTTTTCGTGTGTATAATGGATGTGAAGAGATTAAATTCTAGTCTGGAAGTCAATAGAGCTGTGCAATGTCCCAACCGTGATATGCAGACAACATAAACATATTAACCGTCACTCTATTAATATATTTGATGGCCTTTTTGGTTGTTTCAAGAAAAAAGAAACAACAACACACAAGCACGCACATGATTTCTTTGCTTCGTTTGTCTGGTTGGGGTAGCTTTAAGCAGCACAAAAGCTGTAAATGACGTTTGAGTGATTAGGAAACGGGAATACAAGTTATGAGCTTTTGTTGCAATAGGTTACTTCAACCCAATAAAATTCGAATTGTTCACCTTTTCAGCTGGCGTTGATACCGCTCAAACAGTAGCAATTAGACATGAAATGATGCCGAGTCTTGAAAGCCTGAAGGATAAAATAGCTTCTTACCAGGAGAAAGACGATGGTAAGAAGACTGACAGTTGGTCTATATTATACACAGTTAGCACCATGTTAGTGCTCTTCTTTGTTCACCAATGAATTTAAGAAAGGTCGCTTTAATTGGCATTGTTACGTACAGCTGAACAAATGCATAGACCAAAATATAAAGTACGAAACAGTGTTAGAATGTTAAGATTCAGAACAATGTTGAGAACAAGGTTTGTCAAGTATTATATGCACAATTGTATAGAAAATGTATTAAATTTGTATTTTATTTTAAGGAAATTGTGTTATTTGCATTTTAAAAGATATGAATGGACAAGGTATTTGTGTCATGCTTTATTTAAATGAATGCCAAAGTTTCATTGCTGTTCTTATGCATACAAACACTGCTGTGTTTGGTAACTAAATGAAAAAATAAACATGATGAAAAAGTGAAAATGTATTGTCATTTGATGAGAAATATGAACGGGTATTAATTTGCTAAGAAATATGTCACTTAAGAGAAAAATAATTCTTGTCGACGGGCTTTAATTTAAAACAATGACATGATCAAACCTCCTTGAGGACAGCAAGGAGTTGATGATTGAAATGTACAGTGTTCGTATTAAGGAGAGACAAATTTATCAAGAGTAAATACTTAAACTTATTCTTGTTATGAGGATCTGATAAATACCTTGATATGAAAAATAGCTTGACAATAGTAACTGTCCACAAAATCAAGGTTTCTTTAAACATTCCGTCAGCTATTTAAAATGACTTTAGGATTATATAAAAAATGAATTAACAAATTAGGTACTTTGCAAATTAATATCAGTTTAAAATAGAATCGACATGAAATGAAAGATTAGAAATGGAACAATAGTAAGGAAATAAAGTATTTTAACAAATAAAATGTTAAAATGTTGCCTTAACGAAACAAAAAAAATATATTAGATATTAACATTTAAGACTAGTCATTCAGATCCATAAAAATGTAGTTCGTTCCTATTTATAAGCTTCACACATATGTACAAGCCCCATATTAGGATTGTATCAAAATGCATATAAACCAATCCATGTTAGGATTGTATCGAAGTGCATTTATATTAACCCGTATTAGGATTGCATCAAAATACATGTATACAAACCCAAATTAGGATGTTACCTCAAGGCTTTTTTAAACAATCTATATTAGGATTTTTTCAACTACAATGGGGGAGGGGGTAAATATATGTGTACAACTATTAATAAAACTAATCTAAAAGCAAAATCCGCACAAAGAGTGGCAAATGTTGTGGATTGAAGTGTGATGGTATCAACATGGTGGCTTATATTCATAAGTTTTACTAAGTTAAGCAAACAAAATAAGATGAAATGATATTGGCATATATAATAATGCACATCACATTCTTCGTGTATTTTTGTTCATTTCCATAGTGTTCTATACTATGCATATTCAAGGGTTATTCACAGTTTTATTCATCTGTTATTTGTTTCAAAATTTTGGTTTAAACTTTCAGATTCTGCAGCACGATATGTTTGTTCTCAATAAATTGTAATTGCTTAATTCCAGCTTAATGTTGACGTTGGTTGCGTATTTGTTATTTTAGCCGTCAGCAGAATTTGTCATTGTTCTCAGGAATTAAATATGTATTTTCACCAACTAAAACAAAATTCCAGTCGAATCTAGCATGTTTGTTCATAGTCCTAATATATTATTGTTAGGTTTTAGTCATTAGTTAATTTGTTCCATTGTATTATAAATCTATTTATTAATTCAACAAAGAGTTCAAAACTCTTTCTAACTGAACTCCAACTAGCGTTATGGAATCAGCTGTCTACCCATTATTCCTAATGTATACTATTTGATATTTTAATTAAGTTTTGATTCTTTTTCCATTTTTCTGCCTGAGATGTTTTGTGTATATACATTTTTACCATTTTTTGAATAAAATATAGCATCTGTTTTGAGTGATATTTTAAATAACTTAAATCAAAGCGTACAAATGGTAAATTAAAATAATCTGTACGCATACACTACTTTGTTACATATGTATGTATGTATGTATGTATGTATGTATGTATGTATGTATGTATGTATGTATGTATGTATGTATGAATGAATGTGTGTGTGTGTGTGTGTGTGTGTGTGTGTGTGTGTGTGTGTGTGTGTATGTATGTATGTATGTATGTATGTATGTATGTATGAGTGTGTATGTATGTATGTATGTATGTATGTATGTATGTATGTATGTATGTATGTATGTATGTGTGTGTGTCTGTGTGTGTGTGTCTGTGTGGTGTGTGTGTGTGTGTGTGTGAGAGAGAGAGAGAGAGAGAGAGAGAGAGAGAGAGAGAGAGAGAGAGAGAGAGAGATAGAGTTGTATAAAGTATCCTTGCATGTCAAATCATTGGTACAATATAAATTTGAAAGAAAACAAACGTAACTCAGTGCATTTTACAGCCAAGACAACGTAAGTAATTCCGCAACGAATATTATACTATTGCTATATTTAAACACGAGAAACAGAATATTAACATGTTTGGGTCGTCCATTAATTATTTCAGCAAAGGGAGGGAGTGGGGAGGGGGTTTGAAGAAGTTTGGCATTTGTTGACATGACATGGGGAGGGGGAGTTCAAGACAAATTGGAGTCAACAATGTTATTATTTTTTACAATAAATTTAATAAATTTAAAAAAAGGAAATTAGTCGGTACGTTGGTATGGCACACACTCGCTCACCTGTCAACATCCCACACGTTTAATCCTAAATTAATGAATCAGCCACTATGCCCATTATAACAATTCCCCATGGAAATATGATATAAAATATAAAAATATAAAAATATAAAATATAAAGTCTCAATTTTTTCATGAATTTAAAGTGGTATAGTCAATTTGAAATTTGTTAAACAAGTTTAAAAAAATGTATTAAAATTTATTTGCAGACCTTTTAATTTCCATAATTCTATTTTTAGCATAAAACCAGCCGTTTAAAATAGTATCAGTCTTGTAAGGGGTGGATGGGTGATAAAATAATTGACATAATTTTATTAAGCGGGTCACTGAAAGTTTAACAGTTGTTGGCATGAAGGGGGGAGTAGGGTAAAAAAATTGCCAAAACATTGTTGACATAATTCATGGACGTCCCCTTTATCTATACAATAATAATTCTCTTAAACATTTGTATAAAAACTTTAAACATAATTTGAAGCTAGAGATGAGGATCTGTAAGAACGAAACCAATAATGACCTTTGTGTACACAATATGTAATACGTCATTAATGATGAAGGATAGTTTTCAATATATCTCTCTTACTCATTGTCTATGATCGAAATCACATGAATCAGTGTTTAACGTTAGGGCAATCCAAAGTTCTATAAATCCTTGTACATACGGAAACAGGACATAAACACTTTATCGAATCATACATGTTACACCGTATTGGTTAGTGTAAAACACCTAACGGCTAATAATGTGGCTGGAGATCGGATTATACGTTGTTCGTTGAACTCGCGCGTTTGAGCTGACAGAGCAAAAGCTAATTTACCAGCGCATTATTAGATTAAAGATGTGGAAATCACTATCTCTAGTCGCCTATCTTTATCTTGTGATTTGGATGGTTTTGTTAGCGGTGTCCACGACGTCACAATATTTTGCATGATTTGTTGATTACTCTGATCCAGTCATCTGCGAAAGGATGGAATCGAAGATGTACCACCAAAAAATTCCTTCACTACGCTCTCCAGTTGTTTAGTCGAACATTTGCTGAAATAGGAATCCGTCATTGCTTGCATTGCGAGACTGTTGAATATTCCCAGGTTATAAAAATACTAAATCTGAAAGTCAGATTAAATATACGTGGACCGCTTTACGTATTTAGCAAAATGTAATTTTTAATTAAGGGATCGTGAGGCAAGCATGCAACGATGTTCTGAGAAATTGTAAAGAAAAACTGTGAAATTGGTGTCGATATATACTAATGACACATATCCAAACGTCCAAATCTGTATGTGAAAGACTAATGATATGTCCTCAGCTATATTTGGCTACAAGTCGGCGTACAATATTTTCGTTCTATTGCCGATTTGGTGGGAACAAGATGTATTATTTCGGGTTTTCTGTCTGCAGTTTGGCACACTAGTATGAACGGTGATTAAACTGGGGACTCAAGGACACCACGGTATTTAGGTCGTCTTGGATGACTCTTGATTCTGTAAATGACAAGACCATTTCTTTGAAAATGAATTTATTAAATATTAATCATTTTCCAGTTATATTTACCATTAGTTTCCTGTTCAACTCATCCACTTTGGTGCAAAATGGTTAGTGTTGTGAACACTCGACTAAAATCCTGTCCAGAAGGGACCGGTCCTGCCACCTTTGTATGTCTATGGGTAAAGCTTTTTACTCCGATTGCGTAGGCCGGTCATATCAGCGTGGTATGTGATTGGGTAAAATTATTTAGTTACATTGCATAGACTTTTTCTGCAGTTGTGGTTAGTCCGTGGTTTATTCTTTACTCCGATTGCGTAGGCAACACACGCTCTTTACTGAGTTTAAGTTCTGTTAATACTGAACACCCACTTTAAACTTTGAGACAACGTTATTTTAAATAATGTGGCGTTGCGACCCCTAATTTATTGCTCCTGTCTTAGTACATGCTTTTGGCTTATTGTAACAAATTGAGTGTGATGAAAGAGGTGGCGTGATTTAATTCGAACTTATTTTTGAGTACAAAACACTCTTATTGCTGAAATAAAAAAATAAGAGAGTTCTTTTCTCTTCGAGTGAATCCATTACTTATTTTCGACATGCGAATAATCTCATGCTTGATGTCTATATTTTTCATTTTGGAGTAGAATTGGGTAGCTGTCATTTTGTTAGAGATCTTGACTCGCATCATGGCCTTCAGTTTGATTTCTTTTAGAGAGAGAGAGAGAGAGAGAGAGAGAGAGAGAGAGAGAGAGAGAGAGAGTTTTGTTCTCATGCCAAATAGCATTAATAAAATTGTTAAATAAACGCGTAATCAGACATTCGTAATTAAGTAAGTTAATGTATGCGCTATGCAATTTTTAAAAAGGTGTTCTTATTCGAAACCTGAAATAAATCTGAAATAAATCTGCAGAGTTAAATGTCTGAAGCCACTATTGTTTTAAAATAAATGGCAAACAAATGAAATGGGATGACTCTCGCCATTACTGTTTAATATGATTCTTAAAAACTGAAGAAACAAATTCACTTTCTGAATTATCAGTCTTATGTTCCGCAGACAATCCCTAGAATTGTGTGGGAAGTGGTTGTTTGCTCATGTAATCTGCACCATAATTAACAGTTATTTGTAATTAGTAATTAGTAAAAGTAAATTAGTAAAAGCATATTTAACTTTTTAACTTCTGATTCGTTAACACTTGATGCCTTGTTCATGTGGTTTCAGTGATAACAGTTGACTCATAATATAAACATTTGTGTTTTAAATATTAACGGTAACGTGCAAATACATTAATCTCATCACAAGATGTATAATGAACAGAATAATGCATGCTGTAAGAGTCCTTATATTCAATTATTCACACGTGCCAACGATTGTAAATCGCTATTTCCGTGATCATGACCACTCCTGAACTGTTGAAAGAGATGTTACTATGCAAACATAATTTATTTAAAGGGGTACATTTAGGGCCAGTCTTAGCGCCAGATTAAAGGTGTACATTCAGGACCGGTGTTAGCGTCAGATTCAATGTTCACATTCAGGGCTAGTCGTTGCACCAGATTAAAGGAGTACATTTTAGGGCCAGTCTTAGCGAAAGATTAAAGGTGTACATTCAGGGCCAGTGTTAGCGTCAGAATAAAGGTATACATTCAGGACCTTTCGTAGCGTGATATTAAAGGTGTACATTCAGGCCTAGTGTTAGCGCCAGATTCAATGTGTTCATTCAGGGCCAGTGTAAGCTTCAGATTAAAGGTGTGCATTCAGGGACGGTCATAGAGTCAGATTCAAGGTGTACATTTTGGTTTAGTCCTAGAGCCAGATTAAAGGTGTACATTCAGGGCCAGTGTTTGCGTCAGATTCAATGTGTATATTCAGGGTCAGTCGTAGCGTCAGATTCAAGGTGTACATTCAGGGCCAGTCTTAGCGTCAGATTCAAGGCGTATATTCAAGGTCAGTCTTAGCGTCAGATTCAATGTTGTACATTCAGGGTCAGTCTTAGAGCCAGATTAAAGGTGTACATTCAGGGCCAGTTGTAAGGTCAGATTCAGGTGTGCATTCAATATCAGTCTTAGAGCCAAATTAAAGGTGTACATTCAGGGCCAGACGTAGCGTCAGATTCAAGGTGTATATTCATGACCAGTGTTAGCGTCAGATAAAATGTGTACATTCAGGGCTAGTCGTTGGACCAGATTAAAGGTGTACATCCAGGGCCAGTCTTAGCGTCAGATTCCAGGTGTACATTCTGGGTCAGAATTAGAGCCTGATTAAGGGTGTACATTCAGGGCCAGTCTTAGCGTCAGATTCAATGTGTACATTCAGGGCCAGTCTTAGAGTCAGATTATAGGTGTACATTCAGGACCAGTGTTAGCGTCAGATTCAAGGTGTACATCCAGGGCCAGTCTTAGCGTCAGATTCCAGGTGTACATTCTGGGTCAGTCTTAGAGCCTGATTAAGGGTGTACATTCAGGGCCAGTCTTAGCGTCAGATTCAATGTGTACATTCAATGCCAGTCTTAGCGTGATATTAAATGTCAAAATACAATAATATTAATTAAAGAAATTAAATAGTATACTCTCTCTCTCTCTCTCTCTCTCTCTCTCTCTCTCTCTCTCTCTCCAAATCACGGGCTAGAATCCAAATGGACACTTCAAGATTATGATGATTTCTAATCTATGCTGGACTGATCCCAGCTTTACAGTCTATCCTGGGATGATCCTAGACAGAATTGGTGCAACGCTGATCCCATTATTAAAGTGTGTTCTGGGTTTATCCCAGCTTAAGTAGAATGGGCAAGGCTCGTCTCATCATTTGAGTGTATTATGTGCGGATGCCAGATTAAGTGCTAGGCTGTGCCAGAATAACAGTGCATTCTGTGCTCATCTTATCTTCAGGAAATCTATGCTTGGCTGATTCCAGAATAAGATTGTTCTAGGCTGATGCCATATTAATTGAATCGAGCTAGGCTGATCAATGCATGAAGATCGTATTATTATGATTAGTTTCCTATTTATAACTGTGTTAACACTCATGAGCTTTATGTCTTACTATAGGTTGGGTAAAATACGCCCTAGCCCACGGCAGCCACATGAAAAATTAATTTAAAAAATTGGCAACAATCCAACGGCACAACCGATCCTAGAGGCACTAACGGGCGATACTGTGGTGGTGGCCGACCAGCACAAATTAGCAAGATATAGTTGGATGCAGAGAGAATCTAAACTCATTGCTTGTACTTTCGAAAGCCAGATAAGTGACGAACACGTGATAGTCTACACGATCATGTGATTAGACCATCTACTTTGGTTGGTTCTATGCATTCAGCTGTCAAACGCTAACCAATAGGATGGTTTCTGATCATTCACGCGACGTGTGATCCTCCAACAAATTCCATGTAAATACAAATTAACGGGCTAATAATAGTTTCTTGCACGAGCATTTGCATACCACCGAATTTCAGAGTAAATGTACAACATTCCTATACAAGTGTTAGCTTACGATGGTAATTATAATTCTACATCACGTGGTGCTGCCATACCACCAATAACGGACATTATTGTAAATAAGCTCCATATAATATGGAATATGTACCAAAATAAATCAAGATATTCAAATTGTGCATAAAATAAAAATAGGGAATTATCATTATATTTTGAAGTACGTTAATTTGACTTTTTGTCCAGCTTTCGAGGCATCAAATATAACATGCTGTACAGACGGACGTTGTTTTCACTGGACAACGAAGGATATTCAGAAAAGGATTTAGACAGACTGTATCAATGTACTATAATGAGACTATTGTCCAATGTCTAATGTGTTAGCAGTAGTAATATAGGGCACTATAGCGTCAAGGGAAAATCCAGTCAAAAACAGCTTGGGCACATCTAGCGTCAAGGGGAATTTATCATGGTAACTATTTGGGCCTATCTAGCGTCAAGGGAAATTGAACACGGTGGGCCTATCTAGCGTCAAGGGGAATTGAACATGGGAACTATTTGGGCCTATCTAGCGTCAAGGGAAATTGAACATGGTGGGCCTATCTAGCGTCAAGGGGAATTGAACATGGGAACTATTTGGGTATATCTGGCGACAAGGGGAATTGAACATGGGAACTATTTGGGCCTATCTAGCGACAAGGGGAATTGAACATGGAACTATTTGGGCCTATCTAGCGACAAGGGGAATTGAACATGGTATGTCTATCTAGCGACAATGGAAATTGAACATAGTGGGACTATATAGGGACAATGGAAATGGAACATAAGGAATATGATTTATTTTGGTATAGGGGACTGTCTAGGGACAAGGGGAAAATGGAGGCAAAGAAAGCTAATATCTTATCGAGGTATATGAGTGGCCCTGAAAACAAACCACACAATCTCCTATCAAAACAGAAGGGAAGGAAATTAAAATCACACAATCTCCTATACACACAGAAGGAAAGGAAAACAAAACAAGGATAATTAAGAACATCCTACATTCAATGTGAAATATGTTCATTGTTTTCATTTATTCATCAATGTAATAAAAAGGTAGTATGATATTTATTGCCGACTGACTTCTTAACACATCTCAAATTTAAGGGATGTCCTGTGTTTTCACCACACGATGCAAACAATGTTGCCCAGTTGTAACAAAGCTAAGTCGAAGGGAAAAAAGCAGCAGCAAAATATGCTTTGTTCTATCGACAGTCTAAGATGTGTGTTTTGATTTGAAATTCAAAGTTAGCCATCGGCAGGGTCATAAAGTGCAATGTTACTCGCGTCAATCATTGTTACATTGTTACAATTCTTCCGAACGTGCGTTTTGGTTGTGGTATTTTTATTTCAAAGTTAAAGTCCAAGATCACTCGCGTCATTCTTGAAATAGTTTTGTATTTGTTTCCTTTCTAAAAAACGATAGATCTCATGCTTAAAAAAAAATTCCGTGACACATTGCAGTGCCAAAAATAACGATAAAGCTCTGATAACTGAATTGTACAAGTTTGTCAACTCAAGATTTTATTTCATGCAACGATTTACTGATTGTGTAACAGAATTGTTACCAAGATGATGAAACCGCTCCGGTGGCCTAGTGGTTAGAGCGTCCGCCCCGGAAGCGGGAGGTCGTCGGTTCGATCCCCGGCCGAGTCATACCAAAGACTTACAAAAATGGTACTAACAGCTGCCTTGCTGTTAGTACCATTTTTGTAAGTTTAGTGTTAGTGTTAGGACTGGTCGGCCTGGTGTCAGGATAATGTGACTGGCTGAGACATCATACTACATGTCTGCGGCATGATATCTCAGTGCTAGACATCACTATAAACTGCCTCAATGCAGACATCGTAGCGATATGACTGAAAAATTGTTAAAGCTACGTTAAAAATCCTAATCAAACAAACAAACAAACCGAGAGGATGGTGGATTAAATGAACAACACAAACGCAATATGTGAAAGAAAATATAAATTTATGAAATAAATTATTAATGAAAAATAATGATGTATGAACACAATAACTCATGCGTTCAACCCACAATTACACTCACAACCATTCACAATACATGAATAAATGAAATATTAATACAAAATAAAACACAGATACAAAGGAATCTCTTGGACTATACACAGATCCAAGGAACCTTTACAAAAGTTATATTAACGCAAGTATAAATTACGATAATAAACACAAGCATCAAACTATACTATCGCACGTATGGATTGCGACAACTAGCACGAACATATACATGTATTTAATCAAGCTGCTAACTTTTATTGAGATTCATGCAATCCCTTGAAATACTATTGTGATCTGAAGTAACTATGTAAATACAACAATGTATTCAACTGTACTACAATTGCAACACACACATGTGTCTCGACCCTGTATAACCGTACGATTCACCAACTGTTGAATCGCCGCCCAGTTTCCCCGAATACCTAGGGTTGACACAATACTTTTATCGGTCACTTGCCCTTCACGGATCCACCACAGTTATACGTACAGACAGCATACAACATCTACTAGAACTAACGTTCCTCAATACCCTAGATGCCACCCCGGATGTTTACAACTCTAGACAGCTCCGACACTCGGACTTCTAGATTTCCGGATATTTACACGTCACGACAGATGTAGACGGACAGACAATCCGACAAACAGAGATGCTCCGCTACAATATCAGCTACAATTTCAGCTACGATATCAGAGATGTTATCAGAGATGTTCCGCAACAGATCATCTACAATTTCAGCTACGATCTCAAAGACGTTATCAACGATGTTATCAACCGACGTTATCAGAGATGCTATCAGAGATGCTATCAGATGCGTTATCAGCTACAATAAAGAAACCAGACTAATAATAGTTGTCTCAAAAATAATCTAAACCTTAGAGTACGCTATTGCATTTAAAGTCTAATAGTGACTAGTATTTCCAAATATTCCACGTTTAAAATCTGCATTGTAATAAAGGCACCATTATATGAACTGATAAACTGAATAAAATTCACAATAAAACGAAATATAAATTTAACACTCACCCCTTTGGCTGGAGATTGAAAGACGAGCTATCTATCCTGTGATTAGATACTTTAGGTCCCGTAATATTGATCAGAAACATTCTGCCTTATATACCCTCAAATAGGTGAGCAGAAATCACGGCAAGATTACCGTGCACCCTGTGAATCTAATGTTCCGGACTTCATGTAATTTAAAATCAGGCACATGCAAATCGTTACACGCCGCTTACCTTGGTGAAAACCACTTATTCACCCCAGGTAACGCATGTACGACGAAACAAAAAATGGTGAAATTAGTTTGTAATTCAAGAAGAAAATAAATTTAATTTTCGCCTAATTCTATGACAGATTGACTATTTGTAAGGTGTAGCGTTTGAAAAACAAATTACATGACAAACGAGAATTATGGTGCCCACTGATTAAGATTTTGGAGAGGTATCTTCAAACGGGAACATCTGCCATTAGGATTTCAATCAAACGTATCACGACGGAGAGAGAGAGAGAGAGAGAGAGAGAGAGAGAGAGAGAGAGAGAGAGAGAGAGAGAGAGAGAGAGAGAGAGAGAGAGAGCATTATACCTACTTTTAAAAAGAATCAGGACACTTACGCTTGTTTTTGTGGTATATTTTCCCTTAGAAAAATTCAAAGAAACACACATCCCACTTAGAAAATCAATTCCATAGGAAAGGTTCACGATTTTCAAATATCACCAGAGTGAACCGATGACAAATACGACTAAAATGTTCTAACAAAATAGTTAATCCAAATACGCTGTGATGTATTTGACTCTAAAATTGACATAAGTTCCGTGGGATTGCCCAGGGTATGATTGTTCTTGCTTTAGTTTTTACTTTTTTTATATATAAATAATCAAGCAGTGAAAGAGCTACTGAAGTCAATTCGAAGTGAACGCGGTAAGAAAATTAGTCTAGCCAATGAAATTGTTTATGATGAGTGGTGATGCAATGTTTTGCACGAAGGTAGTATGGCAAAATAATAAATACGCTCTCAAGTTGTACCCATTGCAGTGCAGACTGGAATGTGAACTTAAATCCCTCCGTTGTGTATTGTAACATTTCTTCTTACTACATCAACTACTGAACGGTCACATTATTCGTACCATTTCTTTTTACCACATCAGCTACTGAACGGTCACAGTACTGGTTCGCAGTTTGAAACTGACAATTTATTTGTATCTCACTTATACATTTTGACGTACACACTCGCTTCGGTATAGTCAGGAGTGGTGTAGTATTAAGTGGCATGGTTTTTTGGTTCTTTTTTTCTTTCCAAACTTGTGAATCTGGGATTTGTACGAATTAACGAAGCAAGTTCAGTGAACCTCAAGGATAAAACCCAAGTTGTCTGTCTATTGATGTGAATATTTACATAAAAATAATATGACCTGAAAAACAAAGATATACGGCAAGCATGATTAGAATGAACACAACAACACCTAACTGTAGTAACAAAGAGATGTTTTTCTTCACATCCGCGTAACTTAGAGTTTCAATCCTCTTTCAAGACAAACTTGGTATCCATTTGTGAGCGTGAAATTAAAATACTGAAGAAATTTAAGCTTTTTGCTATGAACTATAGTATAGATAATTTCAGCAACAAACTAAACAACATAAATACCGTTGCAACAATAGAAAGTCCGAAATCGTCTATTAAAAAAAGAAATGCGTTTTAAAAAATAATTAAAGATTAACGATGGCTAAGCAATACAACCGAATTAAAGAAAGGCAATGACATTGATATATAGGCCTTTCACTTTGATATTGTATGCGGATGTAATCTGCCATGTATTAACAGTTTGAAAAAAGGTATACGCAAAGAGAAACCTCAATTCAAACTGACTTTTTCAGATTTGTTCCTTCTGTTTATTTTTTGGGAACACACCTAAACACTATTCAAGGAAAATACACATATCAAAACAAACCATACACACACAGGAAGAAGCCAAAACGCAAATCTGCTAATCACACGATAGAAAGAAGTATGTGTAAGTGTCAACAGCTAAAGTCATATAACTTTTGTACTGTTTATAACCTTCCACTTGGGATAATGTGAAATTTCACAAATTATTATCACAAACAGATTTGAAACAAAGCAGTCTTGACAGTTGTTGTTTATACAGATTCACTAAACTTCGCAACTTGCTTGCGCTGTCTCATACTTTGGTCTCGGGAAGGATCCCCTTTGTAGGTGTAGCAACTGTGGTAAGAGTAGAAGTCGTTGTCGCTGCTGTCAAGTAAGAGTAGATTATTTTAAAAAATGGATCTAGTATTTTATATTTTTTAAAAAAATGAAGTAAAGAAATACAGTTGTTGGTAGACATCGTGGTCAGCAATAAAGTAAAAGTGACAGAGAGAATGAGACATCGTAGTCGAGAAGCGTACTTCTGGAGTACGTACTTGTCCTAACGTCACAGTACCTTTTTCAATCACTCTTGATGCAAAAGCAATGCCATTTCCGCGTGAGACCATGCGGCTACTATCCTACGGATGTCATTAAATCCAAAGTAACCTCCTGGTAATTTCACCGTACCTGCATCGAACTGAAGTGAGGAGAGTAGAATATTCGTTCCCTACAAGTTTGCATGAATACTTTCACTTTAAAAGTCGATTGCAAACCTTCAAAGATAAATGGCCAAAATATCTGCCTGTACAAACTCCTGAAGAATTAGCCAGAGCCTGATTTTTCTACTTGGGCGAAGGGGATAAAGTCAAGTGCTTCAGTTGTGGTGTATCCATTTACGAGTGGGAACATAAATATTCCGCTTACCTAGAACATGCTCGATGGTCTCCGAATTGTCAATACCTACCTTTAGTAGGACCTAGTGATTGAAAGTAACAATACAGCTCCATGTTGTTTAACAAACCTAGACCAGTATATAAGCCCTCTCTAAAACAAAATATTCAAGGATTACCACAAGAATTGCAAGAGAAGATCCACAAGGACGTTTGGCAAAGCCTTGCTAAAGAAAAATCTCAATGGGTGACTGTAGAACTTTTGTGTCGTGAAATTCACAAGAGGAAAGTGACAAAAATTAACCAACGTGTCAGATTTCACTGGATCAAGAGTGTCTTTTTCCACTGTTTCGAATTTGGTACGTTTACATCTGAAGATTTTTTGATCCTTCTTAACCGTTACCCTGAATGGCAGTGGGACGAAATTACACGTTATATTAATCACTTTCGCTTTTGGAGTAGGAGTAGATTTTAAATCATTCTGTGCAGAATATACACTGATGGTCTTCGACCTAAAAAAGTATAAATTAGAACAACCATGCCACAACCTTTATCACTTGTGATCAAACAGATTCCGTGGAAGGATATCAATGAGAATATTCACACGGTGAAGGATTACGAACACTTATTACAAGAACTGTGTCCTATGAATGGGGGTCGACGTGTAGTGTGTGATGTTAGTGACTTGCTTTCTGGAATTTTGTTTACCTGTTGATTCCTTGTGGACACTTACGAACACTACCTACAAAAAAAGACAGTATGTTGACTCCTTTAAATGTCCACGAGAGACTCATTCTGTTAAAAGCCTTCCGCTTTCATCTGGATGCGTCTCGACCTCTACAGGAAAAAAAAGATTCGTCAACTTTTACGTACGTAAGCGGTGTACGAAGATGTGTGTTTAGCTTGTGATTTACACCCTCATTGGACAGATGTACGTGACTGGAAAAGTTGGGATTCTGAGGCTTGGACAAATGAAGTATTCCATTATGGCCAAGAATTGTGTTCGTAAAATCCATCGTCGAGTGAAAAAAGTCACTTTTAAACCTGTGTTAGTGACAGTACCAGAAGAAGAAGAAAAAGAATCTGTCACCGAGGATAATCCCTCCGTTCAAGACAGAACTGTCATGGACATTCCCCCATAAAGACCCTTTCCAGAAGACACCTATGTGACTGTACCCCATGTAGAGGAGACTATAAGAACATTGCACACTACCTCTAGGACACCTTCGTTACCCAAACAATGTTGTACAGTGACTTGTTTATATGCCACTTTGATCGTTTCCATGTGTATTTTATTCCTGTATTTATCCATTCGGCTTTTATGTATTTTTGTCTTTCGTGTTGTTCTCATTTAAACATGCATTGAAATAAACGTGTCTTGAAAAAAGTATAAAAACCTCTTGTCTTGTCTGTTTTTGTGTCTATAGTGTCATACCCTACACTACTACGGCTAACTCTGCTATTCCTACTACTCCTTCCTCCTCGACATTCAAAGTCATTGACGAACACTTAGATCATGCTAGTTGGGAGGCGTTGTATCTTCGTCATCCTTTTAACATGTTAATTGCTGGACCGAGCGGTTCAGGCAAAACCGACTTTGTCAAACGTTTGATCGAACATAAACATCATTTGATCGATCGTCCACCTCAACGCATCGTGTGGTGTTACAAAGAGTGGCAATCGGCATACAGCCTCTTGCAAGAAAGTCAAGGTGATTCCATTGTGTTTGTAGAAGGTATTCCTAGAGAAGACGATGGGATCGTGTATGACCCTAGTCAAACTCATTTGGTCATATTTGACGACATGTTAGGAGAAGACAAAGAAAGAATTATACCGTGGTTTACGCGTAAAGGGCATCATCGTAATACCAGTGTCATTTACATTACACAAAATTTATTTCAACAAAGTAAAGCCAATCGTACCATTAGTCTCAATGGTCATTACGTGGTCTTGTTTAAAAGTCCTAGAGATAAATCACAAGTGCAAGTCTTAGCCAAACAGTTAGGAACACCTTGGCTGACTCATGAGTACGATGATGCCACTCAAACGCCACACGCCAATTCACTCGTGGATTTAAAACCCACTACCCCCAATTATTTGCGATTTCGTACCAATTTGTTTCACGACTGGTGTCAAGACGGAGGACCTGTCGTGTACACGTCCTCGTCGTCGACATAACAATATGAACTACTAAAAAATCTAAAAACCTTGGTCACTTTGACCTTGTCTCATACATTGTCAACATGACGTCCCTTCAGTCTCATCTTCCAATCAAATTGATTCGTGCCTTGTACGGTATCAGTCGCGAAACAAATCCACAAATACCTGCTCACGTCTTAGAAGCCAGTCTCAAAGACTGTCAAATATTGCAAGGCATCATTCACATTCACATTCCACATCAAACCAAACGCTTTTTTGACAGAAACAAAGTAGCCTTGACGCAACTGGCCGATCCTCACATCGACACTCAAACCAAAAAGCAAATCATATTGAAACCTGGAGGTAGTGGTTCTCTAGGAGGTGTCATCATTCGTTCCCTTTTAAAATGGGATCCCAATACTCCCAAAGTTCACCCCAAGAAAAAAAAGCCAAACGAACCCCTAAGAAAAAGAATAATGGTGCCAAGACCAAAACACAGAAAAAGAAATGTCCACAGAAAAACGCGGTCACCCTCAAAAAAGGCACTTCGGGCAGGGCGCAACCTTACCTTCGTAAACCATGACCTGCAAGAGAAGATCTACAAGGACGCTTGGCAGGGACTGCGTTTCCAGTAGCCTCAGGTGCTTCCACTCCTCCGTTGTTGGTGATGCCAGCCAAATCCAATTTGACAAACGTTCTTCCTAATTTGATGAAACATTGGAAATCTGCGTCTCCCAAAATGTCTCCTTTACCTGTGACACCCTCGTCCACATTAACAGCAGTAGCAGCTGCTCACAAAGTACCTGCCCCCAAAGTCAAAATCCAAGAAAGATCTGGCATGTTAAAGAGTTTACTGGATTTGTCCAAACAAGAATTGTCCCGATTGAGTCCTTAACGAACCCCTTCACGACGTGTGTTACCTACCATGAAGTTGATACGACGCAAAGATAATCAGTGGCGTCGCATTCCAGTATAAAAATGACTTGAGAAAAACAACGGGAATCAGTATTTTATGTGCTACTGCTGAACACACAATATTGCCTCCTCAAAAACGTATACATCACAACCCTCGTCGTTCTGCTGTCCAAAAAGGAAAAGGAAAAAGATAATTTCGTCATCCCACAAAACGCTTAAAAATCAAACATCGACACGTTCTTCATCAAAGGGGACGAAAGAAAATACCCATCCGTCAAAATTAAAAGATGTTGGTGCAACGCGGAGGATTTTTTATTCCTTCTTTAATAAAAGAGGAAATTACGCCATTTCTAAACAAGTATTGACACAACAAAAAAAAAAGATAAAAGGGTGTGTGTGTTCAAAGTCAATGACGTCAGTGGCATTGTGGAATGAACAAGCAAAGATGTCACCTCGCAATAAACATTCTTATTCACTCCCCAAGGGAAAGAAAAGGAAAGACTACCTCCTCGTTAAGTCAAACACGGAGACGTGTTGTCCGTCCTGTACAAAGCCTCTCCACTCATGCGAAAACAAATCATTAAAACGGCCTCCAAAGATGTCATCGATACCGTATGTGAATGTTGTTTGAATGTCTTGAAAGTCTCCACACCAGAAAAAATTCTTAGCCAAACATCGACACGTTCTTCGTAAAATGGTCCAAAAGAAAATACCCGTACGTCAAAAGAAAAAGATGTTGGTGCAACGCGGAGGATTTTTACCCTTTCTTTTTCCTGTGTTGACATGATTAGCGAAAGCCGGCATGGGTTTATTGCCAGGTTTGGTACAAGGGATAGCACGAGGGATATCTCAAAGTTGATCCTCCAGAAGATAAAAAGGTCCCATGAAGCACCACGATCTCAGACCGAACCATTGGAAGCCCATGGAAGGACAAAAACTGACTTTAGTCCCTAACAAACGATGGATGGAATACCATCGTTGGCAAGAACAACGAACTCCCCATTTACCACCCAATCCTGATTTGACCTAGATGTCCCAATTACAACACGAATTGCAATCCTTGATGCATCGCCACGATTTGTCCGAAACCGAAAAATCGCAAAAGTACGGTCAACTTTTGCAACGACAACAACTCTTTCATCGAAAAGCTGTGGAACAAAAAGCTCTACCTACTCTGCCCGATTTGAAGGCTCTATGGAATAATCTGTCGCCCTCAACACCTACAGTGGCCAAAACAGACGTCGCCCCTCCATTACCCAAGGAAGAAGAACCCCATGATATCTTTCAAACATCCACTGATACTCCCATTCCGAGTAAGATTGCCGCTTCCTTATTGACCTCTTCCCACACTCCCCAACGAGAAGAACTCAAAACTTGGGATAAAAAGATGATCGCCACTCCTCCTTCAACAGATGTGAAAAAGAAAGAAAGGAAACCAGAAGTGAAAAACGAAAAGAAGACCAAAGCTATCTCATTACCACCTTCACCACTGCCGCCACCACCACCACCAATACCCTTGACGTCGACTCCTGTGGCACATTGGACACGTAAAACCGTTTCCAAACAACCCCCATTTCGTTCCACCCAAAGCAGTATCATCGAAGAGTGGGTAACTTATTAATAAAACCATGGAGAAGGTATTAGCCAGCATTTACTACGATCCAGCTCACCCTGCAAGTTACGGAGGTATTCAGAAATTGTATCGTGCTGCTTAAACTCGCCTGGAAAAGCTCCGTTTACCTGCAGTACAACGATGGTTACAAGAACAAGCGATGTACACTTTACACAAACCCATTCGACGAAAATTTCACAGAAGTCGCGCTCAAGTGGAAGGCATCGATCATCAATGGCAAGCCGATTTAGCCGATGTCTCTCATTTAGCCACCTACAATCGCGGTTACAAATATTTGTTTTGTGTCTTCGACGTCTTTTCTAAATTTGCCTGGGTCGTACCATTGACATCCAAATCGAGCGGAGAGCTAGTACGAGCTTTGCAACTGGTGTTGAAACAAAGTGGTCGTCACCCTCTCGATGGCAAACCGGCAAAGGCACCGAATTTCTGAACCAAGCTTTCCAACGAGAATTAAAGAAACGTGACATTCATTTTTTCACCACCGAAAATCCTGAAACCAAAGCCAGTATCGTGGAACGTTTTCAACGTACCTTGAAAGAACGCATGTGGAAATATTTTACGCATCAACACACTATCTAGTACATCGACGTCTTACCGCACTTAGTCCAAGCCTAGAATCAATCTTACCATAGAAGCATTGGACGTGCCCCACAAGATGTGACACCTGACAACGAAGTGACTGTTTTTGAGCGTCTGTTTGGTACGTCCCGGACGATGGCTATCCCCAAGACAGGTGGAGAAGTGTTAATCCCTGGAGATTGGGTACGCATTTGCAAAACCTTTCGACAAAGGTTACTTACCAAACTGGACCACCGAAATGTTTCGTGTTACTGGGCGAGTGCGTAATCGTCATCCAACCGTCTATAAATTGGAAGACATGAACGGAGAAGTATTAAAAGGAACGTTTTACTTGCCTGAGTTACAACGTGTCACCAAAATAGAAGACGACGTGTACGACATTGAAAGCATTCTTGAACGAAGAACTCGTAAAGTAGGATAACGTCGTGTCAAACAAGTCAAAGTACTTTATAAATGATATCCTCCTAGTTTTGATTTTTGGATTGACGCTTCGCAAGTCATCGACTATAAAAAGAAGTGACCATCATGCCCTTAAATACAGCTTCAGCGACCACAGTGACTACTCTTTCACTCACTTCATCTCTTCAAGATTTACAAAAGCAACCCTTGTGGGTGTGGTGTGGAGAACGTGTCCCTAAAAGCAAATCGTCTTTTTCTGTCAAATCTTTGTGATGTATTGTGTCATCAGTGCAGCTATTGCTAATTTGAGTTTGCAACAAGGAGACAAACAATTGTGGACTATTTTACTCAGCAGTTGCATCGGTTATCTTCTTCCCAATCCTTCCCTGAAATACTCTTACAACGGTAACAACAGTAACAATATTGGGAGCCTTGCGTCCAACGTTAGTCATTCTCCTCACAGTCACCCTTCCAATCATAATCCTCTTTTAGACACTCCTATAACCTCGAGTGACTCCTCGGAGAGAAGAACATTGGAATTATGAACCACACTATTAACCAATTTTACTTAACGTTAGCCAGTGACAGTTCAATGGAGGTGTTTCCTAACAACACGTTATGCTGTTACACGGCTAAATTACCTCAATCCATGCATTTGGATGAAGATGCTCATTGGGAAGTGGCTTTAGTGGAAATAATACACCCGACACAAATCAAAAACATCGTCGAAAATCAAAACACTTTTACAGTAGAAGTGTATGACGAGCAATTGCAAAAAGCCTTAGACGAACGAGGCCACACTAGCCCACCAGACCCCAAAACTAATCGGTCCACCTATGTGTTCACCATTCCTGCTGGTTATTATTTTAGTGGTCAACATTTAGTGAATTCAATTGTAACCAGGTTCAATACTTTGTTTGGTAGAAGCCATGGAAAAAGCCTAAAAAAGTGTTACCTTTGAGTACCATAAAGTGGCTCGTAGACTCATGATCAAAGTTTCAGAGGATAAAATAATGGCCACTACCTTTTGTCTTGAATTGTATGATATTTTGGGCGGAGACCTCAAGATGGTCAGGATTAAAAATCAAATACCAGCCATAACCAGTAACTCGGATTTTGCAAAATATTTTCAATTCCCCGTAGAAATGAACCATGGACTCAACTTGATGTTTGTGTACTCCGATGTGGTGGAGTACAACGTGGTAGGACACACCTCTGTACCGTTACTGCGTGTCATTCCTTTCAAAGTGGATTCTGCCGCCACCGCTGACGAGGAAGGTGGAAATACCTATCACGTTCATCGCGAATTTGTACATCCTCATTATTTACCCGTCAGTAAGTCGTATTTCGACAGTGTCAACATTACTATAAAAGGAGAACTAGGACAAAATATTCCATTTACCAAAGGGAAAGTCACAGTGAAACTCCATTTTCAAAAACGATTCTCGAACAACTGAAAAAGTGATGTATGCTGTGTACCAAGGAGTCACTCGACAACGAGGACATGGTTTCGGAGATATGTTTAAATCAGCCTTTCGTTCCGTGGTTCCTGTTTTGAAACCAATGGTGACACGAGGATTTCACGCCTTAAAAGATGCCGCATTGACTCACGGCAAAGATTTTCTCCACTATGTTCTAATTGACCAACAAAACTCCAAAGAAGCTTTTTTGAGAGCAGGCAAAAATTTCTTGCTTCAAACGGGTAAAGAGGTTTTGGGTCGACGAGAAAGTCCTATAAAGGCCCTGAACGGTACCAAGTCTGGCATTCCTGCTTCCCTGAGGACACAGCAAGGACAAGGTAGAAAGCGACGACGAAGACACCCTTTCAAAAGTCTCCGTACCTCTAAAGTTAGAAAGACGAAGAACAAAAGAACCGTTCGAGACTTAGATATTTTTGATTATTAAAAGTAAAAACCAGAGAGACTGAGAGAAAAAAATGATGATCCAAGAATCTTGTGCTTGTTCCAAGTCGGAACTAGATCTCTTTGCCATGCCATCCACGATGATGACCATGCAAGAAGCCCAATGGGTCGAATTTTATCCCGTCTCCTCTTTGACGGATTCAGCTCCTATCGAGTTTGAAATTAAAAGACAACCCGAAGATTACATCGATCTAAACAACAGTTACTTGTATTTGAAAGTGAGAGTGATTAAAACGGACAACTCCAATCCAGCACCCAATGCCCAAGTAGCTCCCGTCAACAATTTCATGCATTCCTTGTGCAGCGAAGTGGATTTGTACATGAATAACAAACTGGTCAGCAGTAGCATGGATACTTACCCTTACCGAGCGTACCTCGAAAATCTCTTGACGTACGGAAAAGAAGCCAAGAACACTCATTTAGATGCTTGCGTGGTATGGAAACCTGACACAACAGATAGGTTTATCAACACAGCCGTGACCGCAGATGACGATCCTCACAATGTGGGTTTTAACGACCGTCGAAAAAAAATTCTGAAAGGACGTAGTTTAGAACTGTTCGATCGTTTGCATTTGGACATGTGGTTTCAAGAGAAGTATTTGCTGAACGGAGTAGATATTCGCTTGAGACTGAATCGTAGAAGTGCTGCTTTCCATTTGATGGCTCATGCCAACGAATACAAAACCATTATCCAAGAAGCCAGGTTATACGTACGTCGCGTGGAAGTGTTACCTAAAGTGGGAAATCACATCAGTCACACTTTGAGCAGAACGACAGCCAAGTATCCGATACGACGCGTGGAAGTAAAAACTTTCATCATTGCCAGGGACCTTAGATCCAAGATCGAATATCATCTGTTCCAAGGACAGTTACCCAAACGTTTATTCATTGGTATCGTCAGCAATGCAGCCCTGAACGGTGCCCACAATCAAAATCCTTTCGAGTTTAAGCACTACGGAGTATCCAAAATCGAAATCAGTCGCGATGGCGAAAACTTTGTGTACCCGACCCTTCGAACCAAACTTTGCCCAGAAGAATTACTTGAAGTCGTACTTGTCACTGTACGAAGCCACTTGACAGTTAGGAACCAACACCAGTCACGGTATTTTCTACGACGATTATGCAGGAGGTTACACTTTGTGGGGTTTTGATTTCACACCAGACCAATGCAGCGACGAGGGACATTTCCACCCTATAAAATCTGGGCAACTGCTTGTGGAACTTCAGTTTGCAAGGCCTCTTGAAGTAACGGTGAATGTCATTCTGTATGCCGAATTCGATAATACCATAGAAATCAACAGTTTGAGAGAAGTCATTCTAGAATATTAAACACTATGAAAAACTCTTGTCCCTCTTTGAATAGTGGAGAATCCATGGAAATAGAATTGGAGGTTATAGAGAAAGCAGATCTTCCAGGACCAAAAAGAAGAAGTAGTGATCATGCAGTCCAGATGGCCAGAACAGGAACAACAGTTAGTCGCCTGTTTTGCACAACACTTGGAAGATAAAATGAGGGACATGATTAAAAAGATTGTTATGGATGTCAAATCGATCATCCCAGTCAAATTCAACACGATAAATGTATGATGATGAGTCAAGAAGAAAAATTGGACGATTATCTGAACGAAGCTTGGAGTCTCATCTTAGAAGAGGCCGTGTTACTTCAGTGGTATAAAGACTTGTGTCTCATTCCTCTTCTCCATTGTTTGCTCAAAAAGTTGATCACATCGAAGCTCTCTTGGCCAATAGTAAGGAGACGAAGCAAACCAACAGATACTTGACAGACCTTTTCAAGCAAAAAGTCTGGATCGAATTGATGACTTATCATCACCTGTGAGGAAAGGAAAAAAACAAGGCTACAAATAATGAATACTTGGGAACTTTATTACCTATTGAACTGTAGTTCGTACACTGCTTCTTGGAATCAATATTTGATAGTTGAAAAAAAATTGTGTTTTGTTAGTTGTATCTTATTTGAATAAAAAATGTCTTTTGAAACCAATGCGTCTGTCGTTTGTTTTACATTTTTGTAAAATATCGATGCTCTTTGACTTCTTTCTATCCCTCAATCAAACTATCCAACCATTTCCAACGCTAAACCGTTTTGATTCGGCTGCTTCTGCGTGTGTGGATAGTACATTGTATGTTTTGTTTTGGCTTCTTGACCGTGTGACCGTGTGTATATCGATGGTGTGTGGATGATAGATGGTGTGATATTGGATAGTAAATGGTATATTTTGTTTGGCTGCTTCCCCGTGTGTGTGGATAGTAAATTGTACGTTTTATTTTGGCTGCTTCTCGTGTGTGGATGATAGATGGTGTGATATTGGATAGTATATGATGTGGTTTGTTTTTGGCTGCTTCCCGTGTGTGTGTGTGTGTGTGTGTGTGTGTGTGTGTGTGTGCATATAGTAAATGGTATGTTTTGTTTTGGCTTCTTCCCTGTGTGTGTGGATGGTAGATGATGTGATATTGGATAGTAGATGAAGTGGTTTGTTTTTTCTTGCTTACCGGTGTGTGGATAGAAAATTGTATGTTTTATTTTGGCTGTTTCCCGTGTGTGGATAGTAAATGATGTGGTTTATTTTGGCTGCTTCCCGTGTGTGGATGATAGATGGTGTGATATCGGATAGTAGATGATGTGGTTTGTTTGGCTGCTTATCCGTGTGTGTGTGTGTGTGTGTGTGTGTGTGTATGTGTGTGTGTGTGTGTGGATAGTAAATGGTATGTTTTGTTTTGGCTGCTTCCCTGTGTGTGTATGGTAGATGGTGTGATATTGGATAGTAAATGATATGGCTTGTTTTGGCGTCTTCCCCGTGCGTGTGTGTGGATAGTAAATTGTATGTTTAATTTGGCTGCTTCCCGTGTGTGGATGATAGATGGTGTGATATTAGATAGTAGATGATGTGGTTTGTTTTTGGCTGCTTCCCGTGTGTGTGTGTGTGTGTGTGTGTGTGTGTGTGTGTGTGTGTGTGTGTGTGTGTGTGCGTATGTACAGTAAATGGTGTGATATTGGATAGTAGATGAAGTGGTTTGTTTTGCCTGCTTACCGGTGTGTGGATAGAAAATTGTATGTTTTATTTTGGCTGCTTCCCGTGTGTGGATGATAGATGGTGTGATATTGGATAGTAAATGATGTGGTTTGTTTTTGGCTGCTTCCCGTGGGTGTATGTGTGTGTGTGTGTGTGTGTGTGTGTGTGTGTGTGTGTGTGTGTGTGTGTGTGTGTGTGTGTTTATAGTAAATGGTGTGATATTGGATAGAAAATGATGTAGTTTGTTTTGGCTGCTTCCCTGTGTGTGTGTGTTTGGATGGTAGATGGTGTGATATTGGATAGTAGATGAAGTGGTTTGTTTTGCCTGCTTACCGGTGTGTGGATAGAAAATTGTATGTTTTATTTTGGCTGCTTCCCGTGTGTGGATGATAGATGGTGTGATATCGGATAGTAGATGATGTGGTTTGTTTGGCTGCTTCTCCGTGTGTGTGTGTGTGTGTGTGTGTGTGTGTGTGTGGATAGTAAATGGTATGTTTTGTTTTGGCTGCTTCCCTGTATGTGTATGGTAGATGGTGTGATATTGGATAGTAAATGATATGGTTTGTTTTGGCGTCTTCCCCGTGCGTGTGTGTGGATAGTAAATTGTATGTTTAATTTGGCTGCTTCCCGTGTGTGGATGATAATTGGTGTGATATTGGATAGTAGATGATGTGGTTTGTTTTTGGCTGCTTCCCGTGTGTGTGTGTGTGTGTGTGTGTGTGTGTGTGTACAGTAAATGGTGTGATATTGGATAGTAGATGAAGTGGTTTGTTTTGCCTGCTTACCGAAGTGTGGATAGAAAATTGTATGTTTTATTTTGGCTGCTTCCCGTGTGTGGATGATAGATGGTGTGATATTGGATAGTAAATGATGTGGTTTGTTTTTGGCTGCTTCCCGTGGGTGTATGTGTGTGTGTGTGTGTGTGCAGGTCATATTGTTTTTGATGTAAATATTCACATCAATAGACAGACAACTTGGGTTTTTATCCTTGAAGTTCACTGAACTTGCTTCGTTAATTCGTACAAATCCCAGATTCACAAGTTTGGAAAGAAAACAAAGAACCAAAAAAACCATGCCACTTAATACTACACCACTCCTGACTATACCGAAGCGAGCGTGTACGTCAAAATGTATAAGTGAGATACAAATAAATTGTCAGTTTCAAAATGCGAACCAGTACTGTGACCGTTCAGTAGCTGATGTGGTAGAAAGAATAGGTACGAATAATGTGACCATTCAGTAGTTGATGTAGTAAGAAGAAATGTTACAATACACAACGGAGGGATTTAAGTTCACATTCCAGTCTGCACTGCAATGGGAACAACTTGAGAGCGTATTTATTTTTTTGCCATACTTCCTTCGTGCAAAACATTGCATCACCACTCATCATAAACAATTTCATTGGCTAGACTAATTTTCTTACCGCGTTCACTTCGAATTGACTTCAGTAGCTCTTTCACTGCTTGATTATTTATATATAAAAAAAGCAAAAACTAAAGCAAGAACAATCATACCCTGGGCGATCCCACGGAACTTATGTCAATTTTAGAGTCAAATACATCACAGCGTATTTGGATTAACTATTTTGTTAGAACATTTTAGTCGTATTTGTCATCGGTTCACTCTGGTGATATTTGAAAATCGTGAACCTTTCCTATGGAATTGATTTTCTAAGTGGGATGTGTGTTTCTTTGAATTTTTCTAAGGGAAAATATACCACAAAAACAAGCGTAAGTGTCCTGATTCTTTTTAAAAGTAGGTATAACTCTCTCTCTCTCTCTCTCTCTCTCTCTCTCTCTCTCTCTCTCTCTCTCTCTCTCTCTCTCTCTCTCTCTCTCCGTCGTAATACGTTTGATTGAAATCCTAATGGCAGACGTTCCCGTTTGAAGATACCTCTCCAAAATTTTAATCAGTGGGCACCATAATTTTCGTTTGTCATGTAATTTGTTTTTCAAACGCTACACCTTACAAATAGTCAATCAGTAAATCGTTGCATGAAATAAAATCTTGAGTTGACAAACTTGTACAATTCAGTTATCAGAGCTTTATCGTTATTTTTGGCACTGCAATTTGTCACGGAAATTTTTTTAAGCATGAGATCTACCGTTTTGTTTTAGAAAGGAAACAAATACAAAACTATTTAAAGAATGACGCGAGTGATCTTGCACTGTAACTTTGAAATAAAAATACCACAACCAAAACACACGTTCGGAAGAATTGTAACAATGTAACAATGATTGACGCGAGTAACATTGCACTTTATGACTCTGCCGATAGCTAACTTTGAATTTCAAATCAAAACACACATCTTAGACTGTCGATAGAACAAAGCATATTTTGCTGCTGCTTTTTTCCCTTCGACTTAGCTTTGTTACAACTTGGCAACATTGTTTGTATCGTGTGCTGAAAACACAAGACATCCCGTAAATTTGAGATGTGTTACGAAGTCAGTCGACAATACATATCATACTACCTTTTTATTACATTGATGAATGAATGAAAACAATGAACATATTTCACATAGAATGTATGATGTTCTTAATTATCCTTGTTTTGTTTTCCTTTCCTTCTGTGTGTATAGGAGATTGTGTGATTTTAATTTCCTTCCCTTCTGTTTTGATAGGAGATTGTGTGGTTTGTTTTCAGGGCCACTCATATACCTCGATAAGATATTAGCTTTCTTTGCCTCCATTTTCCCCTTGTTGCTAGACAGTCCCCTTTACCAACACAAATCATATTCCTCCTGTTCCATTTCCATTGTCCCTATATAGTCCCACTATGTTAAATTTCCATTGTCGCTAGATAGACCCACCATGTTCAATTCCCTTTGTCGCTAGATAGGCCCAAATAGTTCCCATGTTCAATTCCCCTTGTCGCTAGATAGGCCCAAATAGTTCCGATGTTAAATTCCCCTTGTCGCTAGATAGCCCCACCATGTTCAATTCCCCTTGTCGCTAGAGAGGCCCAAATAGTTCCCATGTTCAATTCCCCTTGTCGCTAGATAGGCCCAAATAGTTCCCGTGTTCAAATCCCCTTGTCGCTAGATAGACCCAAATAGTTCCCATGTTCAATTCCCCTTGACGCTAGATGTGCCCAAGCTGTTTTTGACTGGATTTTCCCTTGACGCTAGAGTGCCCCATATTATTACTGTTAGCATAATAATAGTGTTCAATACAACAATATACTAGCATGTGACTATTGTCCAATGAGGCAATGTAGTTAGATGAGACTATTGAATCGATATCTAAAGCATCAGATTAGTCTGCACTGTATCAATGTACTATAATGAGACTATTGTCCAATGTACCAATGTAATATCATGACAGTAGTGTTCAATACAACAATATATGAGCATGAGACTATTGTCCAATGAGACAATATACTAGCATGAGATTATTGTTCAATGCAACAATGCAATAGCATAAGACTATTGTCCTATCTACCTACCTACCTGCCTGCCTGCCTGCCTGCATACATACATACATACATACATACATACATACATACATACATACATACATTACACGCAAGCACTCATAAGAGAGAGAGAGAGAGAGAGAGAGAGAGAGAGAGAGAGAGAGAGAGAGAGAGAGAGATAGATAGATAGATAATATTACCAGCGAGAATGAAATATGGAGGTCAAACGTGTGTAATCACGAATGAAGAATGATAGAAAACTCAAAATTGGTTGGTTTTCACAAGTTTGTTTTATTATATGTTGATCAGACATGATGATTGAAAGATGAAAGAAAACGATTTTTGTCCTGCAGTTTAAAGGTATTGGAACATAATGAATCTTTTCAACTTTACCTACATAATAATAGTGGCAGAAGTATACAAATTTGCCTTTGGGAAATGTACACAAGGACTTAAAGGTGTATGCAGCCGCGAATTTTCTTATTGATTTAACAAAATTAGATGCACACGAAGATCGATATCACAGCAGAGCGCCTCTATTAAGAAAAAAAATTATGGTATTTGTTAGAAGCCAAAGCCACAATAGGAACTTTTAGTCAAACCTAATTTGTGGACAATCATATCGCTGGATTCGAAACATATAATTAAGTTAAAGCTTCTGATTTTTTTGGTGAAATATATACTCCGAGACTGGAACATATTAGTCTGCAACTAAACGCAGAGTAAATATACTACCATACAAATAATGGAAATAATCAAGTATTTGTTTTGTGAGAAAACGAATAAAATATTTACAACAATTGAAGTATTTACAACAATTGAATTCTCTTTTTTTATGTTTTTTCCAAGCATTTGGTTTCGTTTAGATACTTTCAATAATCATCATTAAGTACGCGAAAGAATAAAAATCGCACATCTCTGTCATTGGTTTTTATATATTAGTTAGCTTATATACCAGGCTATCTCCTAATAGTATTGGGGCTTTAAGCCATTCGAAATTCAAACGGTGAAACCACCATACGTCACACGCTGTGAATGTGTTTTTGAATTCAACCCGGGTGATTTTGTTGGGGGCATAATGGTTTCAGTTTGAATGTAGAACAGCCCGCGTGTGTATGTGATGTGTGTCTACCTATAATCCATTGTTATATGTTCTATTGTCTTGTGCTGTCCTATTTGTAAATACTTGTATTTATCATTTCATTTCATTGTAAATACCATTTCATTTCATTGTAAATACCATTAAGTATATACATGTAAATATCATGTATATATCTATATATCTATATGTAAATCCATTCACGAAATATACCTTCTTGGAGTTCTAACCCGTTATTTGATGAGTTAGTTCTCCTCTCGGAGACTATGTTTCGTGGTACCTCTGGGCCCCTCCGATGTGAATAACACCTGAATGGTTCCAAATGGGAATGTGTTGTCTTATATTGTAACATCTGGGTCCCTCCGATGTGAATAACACCTGAGATGTTCCAAATGTTGTTTCTCATGTATAACAAGTTCATCATATATAATCATATTATAACTTGCATAATATCTTTAGGCGCAATAATATGTGCATACACCTTAGAGCGAATGGAGATCATCATATAAAAAATGAAAAAAAGGGTCAAAAAATTGACCCCTAATTTTTTTAATATTATTTCATATATATGATTTAATATATTAATTTCGAAAACATGAATGTCATTATTAACGCGGTTTCAAATTGTAAAAATCAAGGAATTCAATTGTCAAATAAATTAGAGTGTAATCATATTTTGATATTGATGATAGTGCTCGGAATAATAGGTATGTCCTTCCAAATAAATATGGGTTGATCAAACGAATTCAGCACGCGATAAATAATTCCTTGCCTTCTGTAACGACATCAATAAGTTCATCCCGTTATTCACTGCTGTCGAAAAGGTCAGAAGAGAACTGGGGAAACATTATAAAATCAAACGCACAATTAACTCCAAAATCAAAACAATAAAAGAGATTATCCGCCAAAATGAAAATCCCTCTTGATTGCCACAACACAGTAAATGATAATTGACACCCTAAACACACCATATATGCATGAGTAATACAGGTACGGAACATAATTATATAGACAGGTATGCGCTTACTCACCTAGAACGAAATTCTATAGACAGGTAAGATAGTGTTCGATGATTTAATCACCACGCGGAAGTATAACACACAGTGTGAAATTCAAAAGAATTTTGGGGTGCGTTTTTCACTTACAATTTAAATCGTACATAAAGAAAAACTATTAGTGTTAGTTCGGCGGCGAAGGAAACCACCAATGACAAAGTCACTAGAGAAACTACCATGTACGGAAAATATGCCAGCAAGTATTAGCAAAATAATAAACAACACGGTGGAGCAGAATATAGAATCACGGTATGATGACACTCAGGGAAATATTACTGCAAATATAATAGCGGGAAGCGGTTTGAAATCGAGAGCGAGATCACGATTTAGATCAAGAAATATATAATAATATGTTCAAATCGGCTCCTGATACAGCGTTTGATATGGACGCCCCAGTACCCAAGAATGATTCTATACGCGATTATCAGTATTATTCCTATTATGCAGTACATGTCCATGATACCAGCAAATACTTTTTACCCTCTGAAGCGTTTATCGAAATAGAACTCGTAACAAATGTTGTTGGTGGTACACCATATGCAGTTGATGAAAAAATCTAAGTTGGCTTTGTCAATAATGGTATCATGGCGCTATTCGAGAGTGCTAGATATATGATTGATGGAAGAGAAATCGAGTCTATAGAGCGTGAGGTTGACATTGCCGCAATAATAGTGGGGTTAGCAAGATATGCTGATGATTATACAAGATCGGCAGGTCCATCTATGATCTTCTCTAAGGATCTCACTGATCACGCTGAACACATTCCGTATACTAATTTAGGACACCAGTATATACTGCAGTTAATCCACAACCATCTGGTTCTCCTGAACACGAAGCAACACCAGCTGCTGAATTTGATGCTATAAAAAGCGTTAATTCCAATTACAACTTGGGGTTTGCAACACGCGTAACAATGTTGCAAGGATAGTGTAGACGATTTTCATGCACACTTCCACTACATCATATTTTTGGATTTTGCAGAAATAGAAAAGTTATCTATGGAGCGAATCATACAGTAGCACTCGTGCGAAAGGGTAGTGATAATGATGCAATCTGGCATGGTGCTGGTGTTGCTGATTAAAGTCATTATATCAAAACCATCATTGTGGATGCCAGTAATGACTCCATCAATCACCATAGAAGAAGAAAAATTACTATCATTTATGGACCATGGAGGAAAATCATTGCTAAGTTGGCTAACAGTGACCACAGGTACCATGGATTCTAATATTGATGGTACACTTACATGGCACCTAGCATCAAAATAAAGTGTTTCAGCTCCGCGTCATATATTTATTGCATTACATGATAGGGCGCGATTGGGTTCACAATTATCAATGATATTTGATCAATTGGGTGTTAGTGAAGTTTCGTTGAGTATAAACGGTCAACAAGAACCATGTGAGGATATACTACTTGATTACGGTACCAACCAAATAGCACGCGCGTATCATCGTTTATTGTCATTTATGGGACGCGATAATAATGTGGATACTGGTCTGCAAATATCACAATTTGATTTTAGAAAACGATATCCCATTTATTACTTCTTGCTGGAACATCTTGACTTAACAAGACAGTCCATAGTTGACATATACTTCAGAGCTCGTGTAACCCGTCCTGTTGCAGGTGGTGTTGTCTTTATCCCGAATGACAAAGCAGTTGCTGTCATTCTCAGCGACAAATCGATGCTACTCGAAGGTGTTGGTGGATGAATGAGAGTAGTTGATGCACCAGTAGAAAATATGTAATGTACCAATTAGATCAATCTCGTATTAAATAAAATGTCATATAGTCATGTTAGTGTTACGTTAACTCCTGGTCAAATTAAAAAATTGCAATTGGAATCAGCTAAAAAATGTGGAACCACAATATCGTTGAACCACAGTCAGATGGATGGTGTTCAGAATACATTGTCATTGACAACTCGTCAGATAAAACACTTCAATGATGCCATCAAAGATAAAAAGGTGTTCAGATCACTCTCTCTGCGGCCGCATCTAAAAACATGATAAATCAGGTGGTATATTCCCACTTCTCGATGCGATTCCAGCATTAATTACAGCTGGTAAAGCCGACACTTTAGGAGCTGCTGCAGCTCTTGGTGCAAAAGCAGTACATAGTAATGCTCAATCATATGAACCAAAAAGGGGCGGGGATACAAAAAAAGGGAAAGGGTCTATGAATACCAGGAACTCCGTATACATGGTACAGCGAAAAAGGCCTGAGACTATGAACAGTTTACTAACAACATTATCGCAGATATCGCCGATGTCAAATTTTGATTTATTCGATCCTGCTAAAAAACTAGCGATAAAAAACTTTAGAGGTGTCTTTATGAGAAATCAATTACCACAACAACCAATCAGCTTTGAAACCGGTATCATTAATCTCGATAACAGCAACGGAACTGGAGCTCACTGGGTTGCATACGCGATTGATCTGCGCGTGATTGTTTATTTCAATTCATATGGGTTAGCGCCGCCTAAAGAATTTATGCGTTATATAAACCGCTTAAAAACTCCTATCTGGTATTCTACCTACCAACACAGAAAATGAATGACCCACCACTATGCGGGATAGAAGTGTTAATTGTAGTCAACGCTAATTCATCATCGGGAAAACCACCCCATAAAACCATACACGAATATACGAGTAATCGCTTTTTAGAGAGAAATTATATAAAATAACATGATTGATATTTAGGGGAGATCTTTATCAACCCTGAAAAAAACCACCACGGAAATATCTGCAACCGGTGATGTCAAAAAAATAATCGAAGATGAAATATCCAAGATGTTAAACCTCGCAAGTATTGATCCCAATGAAATAGTTGTATTTCAAGATCGTAAGGGTAAATTGAAAACTAGTAACGTTTCCCTTGATGATATATTGACAAAACGACGCGACGCAGTAGAAGATACTATCGCGTTGTTTTCCAAGGAGGGTAAACTCAAACCAGATGTACAGATAAATTAGCAGCGCTCGGCAACGCTCGGTGATAATTTTTCATCAACGATAGAATTATTAAAAAAACTACGTGATGAATACAACATTCACGTAAATGCGTTTACGGCGTTACAAAAAGCTATTAACACTTTTCAGGTCCCCTTAAACGATTCCTTTGGAGATCCACCGGTTACCACACCACAACTCACTGAGATAAAAGCAGCCATTGATAATTTGATAAAATTACGATCAGGTTATGATACTCATGTATCTCAATTTACTACGTTACGTAAAAACTTTAACAGGACCGATGACACCATTGATAAATTATTTGTTAAAAAAATTCGAAACCCCATGATGTTAAAATAGATCCCGCTGATATTATCACAAAACTCGATGAAATAACAGCGATTAATCAGCGATTAGGAGTTATTCTCGAGGATATTAAAACAACCAACGATGTCATCAAGGATGATCTACCGAGGATGATAGAAATACTTGAAGAAAATAAAAATCCCTCACGAACAAAAAATTATTATAAATGACGTGTACACGATCCAACACGGATCATTTACGTGGATACCACAAAATAACATATTAGATATCAACGCGACCGTCAAGGGTATTTATCGATTAACACTAGTGTCACCGGCTCAATTTAATATTTCATCAACGAGTTCATTTTGTGTCAACAATATAATATCAACGATCATCGACAAGGGAACAATTGAACAATTCACAATAATATCCACTGATAATAATTTGGCTAGGGTTTCAGCAACATGGTATGTGGAAATTCGTAGCGGATTTAAGTAATAAACAACTGAATTAAAAATCCATTGGATTTTTAACGCTAGCAAATTTAACGCCATCAATTTGAAATCTATTACAATTAATATCATGTCATCATTAGCAACATCAGAACAGTATTGCTATGATCAGGTCAGAGAATTTCAAACTAAACTCAAAACAGTCACTGAGGAGTACCAAACAAAAATAAAAAAAAATTATCGACGGAGAATCACTGCAGTTGACATTACCGTGTACTCGGTATCAGGTGTAATCACCGGAGCCGGTATAATACTCTCCTCGGTGACAATGGTTGACCCAATAGCTGTTCCAATTTGTATATCAGCGACAACAACAATCGCGGAAATTATTTCAATAATAACAGCAACCAAAAATGCAGGATTACGTAATTAAATTCCATGTTGTGTCAACCGCATACTCACAATTATCCTCGATGATATAGTCGTTACTCGATGACACATTAACATATGATATTGAGTTTTCAGCGATGGTACGTGTTTATGATTCCGCGATGTCAAAATTAGAAAAACAGCAAGAGTATAATAACAATGGCAACATCGCAAGAACTGCTTCAACGAATAGAAGAATAGAAGAAAACACAACCCCGGTGAAAACCAGCGTGATGTCAATAACCTCAATGAATCCTGAATTCAGTGTGAATTTCCCTTCTGCCATTCAGGTGAAAGAGATAGCACTAGCAAAATTACGAGTATACCACAGTTGGCCTAACATTAGATCAAAATCAATCGGTAGTCAACAGCCGAATAACAATTTCAAAGATTTTCAATTCGTCTCCACAGCGCCATCAGCGCCGGATAAGTAGAGTAAAATCCTAAAGGATTTCTCTTTTATCAGTCTGCCTGAGTTGGTTTCGGTTTGTTTGAAATAGTTTCGGTGTTTGAAATAGTTTCGGTTTGCTTGAAATTGTTTCGGTCTGACCACCCTCTTTGCTGCTACATTGGTGTAATTCATTATCCACATTATCGTGTTTTAAAGACAACATTTTACACTTATGTAGACCTTGATAGTGTTTGTAATGTTTATCGACTTTTTCTCTTCGACATCGATATTTTGTGTAAACTTTATTTACTCTTTCTTTGTAGACCTTGATCTTGTTTGTAAAGTCTTTCGACACATTTTCTGTATACCTCGATATTATTTAAGTCAATTGACCTTTTATTGGTATACGTCGATATTATTTGAAGAGTCTCTACTTTTCGCAAGTATCCTCTTCCAATCTAATGCAGAAAGAACTAATGATGACCCGCTGATGGCGCTGTGGAGAAGAATTGAAAATCCTTGAAATTGCTATCAATTTACGATTTCACAAACAGACTAATTTGTAAAATCTCACCCCGTAAATCAATTAGATTATTGGACAGGTCAGTGAGTTTGAAATTAATTACTGAGATTAATTAAAATTAATTATTAATGTTAATTAATAACATTTTAAATACTGCAACATCATTGTCAATGAATATCTATTATATTATTTTTATCATCATCTGCATGCTTGAGACTACATATTTAAAAAATACAAACAGACGTTGTACATCACTGATTAGGACATAAACTTGAAACAATGTCTTCTGTCAGTTTCTCCTAACATATATTAGGACTCAGTGGTTGAATCAGTCCAGCTGTTTTATCTGTGTATTTTCATATTTTGTTTCAGAATCTGTAAATAAGAGAAAATTTGTACAACTGCATGTGTATAAATCTAAACTATAAAATGTTAAAGAATACCAATTTATGCTAAAATAATGTTGTTTATAGGAAAACAAAAAACATGTTTCATATGAAATAACTCAATTTTGATAATATTTATCGTTAAACAATTAATAATGATAGACCTTATAAACATGTAATAAAGAGACACATAAATACATTTAGTCCTTTTTGCTCAAGTGATATGAACCTAATATTAAGTTTGTCTATGTAAATTAAAGAAATAACATCTATTTAATATTCAACAAAAAGGATGATGTCACGATAACAAGCTCAATAAAAATTTAACATTGATTATCGCTATAGTAACCGTTATAAGCAAGTAAGGTATGAATATGACAATTTATGACTACTTAATGAAGCATAATAAACTACTAAGGTATGAATGTAACAATTTATAACTACTTCATGAAACATAATAAACTACTAAGGTATGAATGTAACAATTTATGACTAATTCATGAAGCATCACAAACTACTAAGGTACAAATGTGACAATTTATGATTACTAAGGTAGTTTTCACAGAGTATGGAAACTAAACTGAAGAACTACTAAAAAGGAAATGTGACCAAGAGATCAAAACAAAAATTAATTTTACTAATATGGGACCTGCTGCTTGATGTTCAGTTGGGATAAAATTGTGTATTGACACTTACGATTAAAATAATCAAGTAGACATCAAAACAGTCATCACAAATTCAAACTGGAATAGACTGTTATAAAAAATATACGTACTCTGCCATAAAAATTAGTATTTCCAATATTACTGATATTATCAGATACATCATATCCAATATTACTGATATTATCAGATATATCATATCCAATATTACTGATATTATCAGATATATCATATCCAATATTACTGATATTATCAGATATATCATATCCAATATTAATGATATTATCAAATATATATTATCCAATATTACTGATATTATCAGATATATCATATCCAATATTACTGATATTATCAGATATATCATATCCAATATTATTGATATTATCAGATACATCATATCCAATATTACTGATATTATCAGATACATCATATCCAATATTACTGATATTATTTGGAGACCTTAATAATGATAATAAGATATATTAGATATTATCAGATATATCATATCCAATATTACTGATATTATCAAATATATCTTATCCAATATTACTGATATTATCAGATATATCATATCCAATATTACTGATATTATCAGATATATCATATCCAATATTACTGATATTATCAGATACATCATATCCAATATTACTGATATTATCAGATACATCATATCCAATATTACTGATATTATCAGATACATCATATCCAATATTACTGATATTATTTGGAGACCTTAATAATGATAATAAGATATATTAGATATTATCAGATATATCATATCCAATATTACTGATATTATCAGATATATCTTATCCAAAATTACTGAAACTAAATATTTAAAAAGAAGTGCTCAGATGTCTATTTTGCATTTAATATTGACTACCTGTACATCAATTGTGTTGTTGTTGTTGTATTGTTTAACACCATTTTTCAGCACACGATAGACTATACATGGCAGCCAGTGTAACTGGAAGTGGAAGAACTTTGAAAATCCCAGGAAGAACAACCCACCCACGAGAAGCAACTGGCAAGCTTTCTCACATACCCAACATTTCAAAAACTTTGCTATAAATAGGTTAAGAAAATGATTACTTTGCTCGTGTCAGTGAATATACTCCATGGCCTATGCATATGTCTAGGTTTTAAGAACAAAATTAAAACAGTTAAATTACATTGCTTAATTGATTTCTTGATTGAATATTTTATATATTTTACTTCTCAATAATACACTTAGTAGGTAAAGATTCTATACATGTAAATATTACTTTATGATGTTTTATTCAATTCAATATTCATATCATGTGTCTGTACCTTGCTTTGGGATCTGTATTCTCTTTCAATGAGATATCTGGGGAAAAATGAAAAGTGCAATATACAGTACAATAAAATTCCTATCTCTGTATGAATAACGCATTATGATAGGTACATACATTGTCAGAATACAAAATCAATAATGTCTTGAAATTAAACTTTTTTTTAAAGATTTCACTTGCATAAACTTTGGAATAGTGTAACAGCTATGTGTGTATGTGTGTGTGTGTGTGTGTGTGTGTGAGACCTTCTTTGTAATATATGCCCAATCCTTGATTGAAGTTATAACATGTGAAACATGTGAGCCTCTCCTATACCCTACATCTGGTGAGAGGAGCAGTCTCCCATCCTTGCAGGAAGTAAAAATAATTGTAATGTACTAGTTTCCCAATATACATACATTCAAAGTGCTTTCAGTTGTTTTTGATTTATGTACAAGGAACCAGACAATTTTCATTGTTGTTACAAAATAATTCTGTAAATGTTTACTTACAATACCAATGCAATTATTATATGTATCACGTGTTATTTCTCTCTCTCTCTCTCTCTCTCTCTCTCTCTCTCTCTCTCTCTCTCTCTCTCCTGCCCCATATACATTATACATAGTACTTTCATGATAGGGAAGGGCCAGAGTTGTCAGATACTGCGGTTTGTTTGGTTGTTTCTTATTTGTCTCGCCGTAATTTGGACTACATCAAATTGCTACTAAATTCTATGCATTCAATTTCAAATTAGCGCTAGTGACAATAATATCTAAAAATCTTAATGAATCCATTTTTCTGGATGTGTCTCCATAGCTGTTATCTCACATACTTTAAAAAGTTTTAAAATTCCTGAACGGAAGAACAAAGCGGGCTTCTAATTTCAAAATTTCAATTAAGCTAGCATATCAACAGCATATATATGCTGGTAACTGTAGCCTGTTATGACTTTATCAGTGTTATAACATTGCTCAGATTTTAATATATAAATTGGACAGTTTTGGGGCTGCTTTTAAAGGTACACGTGCAGGAATTGAAAAAAGTATCTGGCAACACTGGAAAGGGCTGAACCTAATTTAATGAACTTGTTATCTAATCCCAATCGATCATAACAGTCATATTAAAACATACTTAAGTTTGTCAAGTCAGAAAGAAAATCAATTTAATTAAACTATGTTTTCTTCCAGAAATGGATTAATTGCTTGTTTCTAATTATTGATTTTCTACCACCTTTGGGACATTTATTAAATGTATAAAATGTATCACTCTAAAACAATATTTATTAATTACCGTTTTCTTGGCAATCTTACCTTTTGCACTAGTTAGGTAAGACCTTCCATTCCATGTATTAGATACACAATGCTGTAATTGCAAAGATCTTACCTTTTGCACAAGTTAGGTAAGACCTTCCATTCAATGCATTAGATACACAATGCTGTAATTGCAAAGATCTTAACTATTGCACGTTATGAAAGACCTTCCTTTTCATACTTACAATTAATTCGTTAGTGATATCAGGGAGTTTATTATAAATTGTATATTTACAATTAATTCGTTAGTGATATCAGGTAGTTTATTATGAATTGTATACTTACAATTAATTCGTTAGTGATATCAGGTAGTTTATTATAAATTGTATACTTACAATTAATTCGTTAGTGATATCAGGTAGTTTATTATGAATTGTATACTTACAATTAATTCGTTAGTGATATCAGGTAGTTTATTATGAATTTTGGTCATTAAATAGTGACAAACGTTTTAAAATTCTGATTCAAACAGCTGAGACTGAGTCTGGGGATACATGAATAGTCATTGGTGTGAAAAGAGAGCACCAGAAGTTTATATCACAGGACGCTTTATAAGTTTTAACATTTATGAGAATGAAAGCAAGCATACTATATTAATTTTGTATAAAAAGAACATATCAAGATAACTGTCAATCAACAAAGTTTGTGAGCCATTTTATTAAGAAATCATTTAAAACATCTAAGATAAGTCAACATCGCATTCTTAATGAATTATTGATGAGAATTAAACGTCAAGTTAATTACCAGTAAGATGTAGGTATTGGGTTGCTTCAGCTATTGTGAAATTGAGTCCTTCATCTTCTTTTCCTCTGGTCACATCTTGTTTGACAGACACGTCATTTATTTGATTTCTTCTTGTTCTTGACACAGAACAAAAGATTTTGTTGTTATAAATGTGCTTGTTAGAGAAAGAATCAACCACATCTTTTAAACTTTGACTAATGCATATCATGAAACTGACATTTGTAGGAAACAAACCTGTTGTTGAAGCATGCATCTTAAATGCCTAATAAGTTGAGGAATTGTATATTTGCTTCAGAATTATGTACATAAGCTTCATTAGTAATTATATACAGAAACGCAAATCTCTTTATGAACTGTATTAATTGGCACTTTCTTACTGTATTGTTTACTGTATTATTTACATCTGAATCTTTCCGGTGACCTGTGTGCTAGTAACAAGCATACATAAATGTAAAATGCTGCGTACCTGTTAGACATGTATGTTGGTATTGTATTTATTTTGTATATTGCATCCGATATAAATGTATTTGTTGAATTTTACAAAATATCGTGGCCTTTGCTTCCATGTAAATTTTTGCACAACTATTTTACTGTAATTTTGTAAATGTTTTAAACTGCAGAACATGGTGAACTTAAATAGGAATTTGTAACTATATATACACGTCCAACAGATTCTTTGATCGCTAGTCTGTTTGTACCAAGGTATATAGATCAAAGCTTCCATCGTTTGGAAACTTCTCTATATAACTATTTGATCTCTTTTACTTGAGAATATAGTTGCAAACATCTTTCGTTTGTTTAATAATGTTGTCTTTGTGTTTTTAATTAAAACTTCTACCATTTGAAAACATTTCTACTTGATCTCTACTCTACTTGTTAGTATAATTTAGTATAATTTTGGTATTGAGCCCTTTTGTCTTGCGCTCTTTTGTCGGGTCACCCTCGGCTCATATGATCAAAGTTCACAAGTGAGCTTACGGTATGTCCCTGCGTCCCCCGTCCGTCTGTCCATCACGGTTTACTTATTAACACTCTAGAGGCTTCATGATGAGACATGGTGTGAAAGTTTATCTCTTCCAAAGACGTATATTACGACGACCCTAATTGTCAGGAGCTGTATAACCAAATAAATTCGTACAGACCTTTACTCAAGTCAGGCGAACCTAGACTATTAAATATTTTTAGAAAGTAAATTGGTGTACATTAAATCTATAATTAAATACACTTCAATTTATACAAAATTCAAAATTTAACTAAAATTTATTTAAATACAAGATTTTACGTGATAACCCATTTAGAGAGTTATCAAAAGTAAGACAACTCGTGGAAAAATTTGAACTGAAAAGGATATCCTTACAAAAACACAAAGTATAAACTTATATATAGCAACATACAAATAGCACCAACACAAATAGCAAACACAAGGATAATAGGGGACCACTAGCCATGATCAAATGATAAAATAAAGTGGAATACTAATTCTGGTAGGTCAATTCCCATCTAGTAATGTCCTACTTAAATAACACCAGAAAAGAAAATAAATATCCGTTTTCAAACATATAATCCCGATGGGAAAAATTAAATGGGAAATTAAATGGAAAAATTAAAAACTTTCAACACCATATCAGGGGGGAACACACATAAACATAAAAACATTTTTACTTTTTTTGATGGGGGGGGGGGGGGGCACATGTCTGGTGCCCCATAATAAATAAAAGATGCAATCGTGTCACAGAAGGGGATGATAGTGCTATTAATGCCTTTTAAGTCATTTTAAGTAATGATTATAATTTTGTTAAACATTTACCTAATTTATGCAGAAGTGATTTCTAATTTAAATTGTAATACACTTCATTTTAAGCATTTAAGACATCCAATTACTAAAATTATTTGCGCTATTTTGTCGTGCGCTCTTTCGTCTGCGCTATTTGTCGTGCGCTCTTTCGTCTGCGCTATTTGTCGTGCGCTCTTTCGTCTGCGCTATTTGTCGTGCGCTCTTTCGTCTGCGCTATTTTGTCGTGCGCTCTTTCGTCTGCGCTCCTTTTTCGTGGTGCCGAGCTAAGACATATGGAATTCAGAAGCTGTATTAAGAAGAAGCATGCACGAGTACATGTATGTATGTATGTATGTATGTATGTATGTATGTATGTATGTATGTATGTATGTATGTATGTATGTATGTGTAATTGTGCAAGTATATTATTAAATAAGGATCAGACTTTAATAACACACAATCATATGACAATTTGATTTCACACTTTTTCGATGATGTCTTACCTCAGTTCAGACACCTCTCAATGGTCCCCACCACACTCCCCACAATATTCCCACCTCATCAGTGCTACAATAGCGTTACTTTTTTTATTATAAATTCATGCTTTTAATGGGAAATAAATAAATTAAACGCGATTTATGATTTAAAGAATACTCTCAGTTGCATTAAATAATTACAGAATAAGGGTTAAAATATAAAAAAATAATTATCAATTACACTTCTATATCTATCGAGTGGTTCAAAATTCAAACGAAACAAAACAAAAAGAAGCGAGAACCAAGGTGCGCGGAGATAAAAAAAGCATTACAACCTAAGAACAAGAATTATCTTTATGGGTTAGACAATTTCAGAGGACGTGCAAAACGTACACACACATTAAATATCATCCCATGCTACTGCTGCTGCTACTATTGTTACGGTAACTATTATTATTATTATTAGTAGTAGTAGTAGTAGTAGTAGTAGTAGTAGTAATAATAATAATATTATTATTATTAATATATGTATTAAATTATTATTATTATTATTAATATTATTTTTAATATTATTATTTTGTTATTAGTAGTAGTATATTATTAATAATAGTATTAGTATTATTATTTATTTTTAATTATTATTATTATTATTATTATTGATATTATTATTATTGTTATTATTATTATTATTATTATTATTATTATTATTATTATTATTATTATTATTATTGTTGTTGTTGTTGTTGTTGTTTTTTGTATTGTTTGTTTAGAGTGTAATATTGTTACCATCTTATAATTATGCAAATACATCATAATACGATAATTGTCTCATTCAATGTGTAGCTGCTGTCCTAATTGTTAGGAGCTGTCTTATTGGTATGCAACACTTAACAGCTTTAATAATGAACATGCAGCAGTAAACAAAAACAATGCAAAATATATGATTAATCTGCCAATGCTTTATGTGCAGGCAACATTACACTCTGTCAGAAAAGAAATGTACTTACAGACACGAAGCGCATAAGAGAATAACAATACCAAGAATAACAACTCCACTGACGCTAGCACTAATGATCATATACAAAGTTTCTGCCTTTCGTTCCACGGCTGTCAAATAATAATAATAATAATAATAATAATAATAATAATAATAATAATAATAATAATAATAATAATAATATATTACGGTGTTAAAGTTTTCATAAACAGTAAGAAGAAAAAGTGAAGACAGCTAGCTTTGTAAAATTTAATAAATAATTTATTTCCGAGGGAAAACATAAAATAATGAAAAGAAACTACGGTTTTAAGACTCAAATCCAATGAAAATCCAAGAATAATCCATGAATTGAAGCTTATAAGTAATACTAATAAAATGTTGTAATGGATCTGAGTTCGAGTCCCGACAAAACTCCTAAATGGAAGGTGGTGACGTATACTATATTCATTATACTACTGAAGTGTCAACAGTTCTTTGTTGAACCACATAAATTAGTATTCCGGTGTTTGCATTCTGTAAATTTCGATCAATATCTTTGTCCAAGAATCAATTCTGAGCACAACTATTTCCAGGGGAAAATAATCTCTTAGAATCCAAATAATTTGAACAAGATTGCAATTAAACTCCAACTGCTCACAACAGAAATAAAACCTTGACGTCTAAATGTTTAAATGGTCAACTTAAACGTTTCTCCCAAAACATCAGTATTAAATCTGCCTACTGCATGTAAGGGGATGGAATTAATTCAAGTGATGTATCAATCTAAAACCAACTCGAACTCTGTCCTATGGTTTGAATCCTCTGTTAAATATAAACGGTCAGAGACACAGTGTAACACTTCTGAGACCCAACAATAAAACTCGTAGGCATATCAACCTCTTTTACTGGCACGCTACATAGCCATGATGTGGAACAATGGCACCACGGTCAACCCGTAGATCACACCATTACAAAAACATGGATATAAATTAAACAAAAATGTCTGGGTCGGAGTTACGCCTCTGCATATCCCGGCACCAAACTAATATCGTATTGCCCCTTGGTACCCGAATCCCCAACACAGTGAGTCACTCGGGGCCCTTTGTCTCAGTGATTTCACTTAGTTCTGTAATTCCGCACGTGCATAGTAGGAAATTTCTGAACAAGCAGTAACAACTGGATGATTTTGTTGTCGAAAGAGACTGACATGAGCCAACAAAATAGCTTATGTAATGAATTATAAGTAGTGCTACAGGATATTGCCACTCATACACATAATTAGGAAGCCATGGATAAATTTCAGTGAAGAAAGAAAACGATTGTTTTTTAAAGGTAGCTTTAAAATGTGTCATTCATATTGTTTCGATGTCTGCAGTGTGGCGTTTTCTAGTGATGTCTATCACTGGGACATCATTTAGCAGACATGTAGCATGATGTCCCACCCAGTCATATTATCCTGACACCAGGCTGACCAGTCCTAACACTAACCTTTTAATGCTGAGCGCATAGTATTCCTTTTTTCTATTATAATTCTTTGGTATGATTTGGCCGAGATTAGAACCAACGACCTTTCGCATCCGAGGCGAACACTCTAGCCACTAGGCGAACGGTGAAATTTATACCAAAAAAACAAAACTGAAGATAAACGCAGAAAAGTTAACAATGAAGAAAGCATGGCTTTATTCAGCTTGTCAGGCCTGAGGCTGACCTTAAACCTGGTCCATGCATTTTACAATATATGCGGTTTCATGGCTGAAATGTGAAAAGATTCAGAACATTCAAGGTTTGAAAGAACCATCTCTACAAGATTTCGACAGCCTCTCATCTCTACGTACAAGCAGAGGTTTAGGTTGTGAGAAATGTATTTGTCATCTGTCAGTCAAATGATCCCATACTTCTTACTCAGGACAGTTATGCCAGACAGATCATCTTGATGACAAGAACATAATACCAGACACGGCATTATCTGTCTAGGACGAAGTTCTTGATAGACACAATTATGTCATGAGATCTAGAAATGTAGTCTCTCCTGTGGGAAAAATGACATGGCATTGGAAAATGTCGAGGTATAATCGCATTTAGTCCGAAATCTTGATTTGCTTTAATATTTTTGTTTGTTTCTTTGATTAGGATTTTTAACGTAGCTATAACAATTTTTCAGTCATATCACTACGATGTCTGCATTGAGGCAGTTTATAGTGATGTCTAGCACTGGGGCATCATGCCGCAGACATGTAATATGATGTCCCACCCAGTCACATTATCCTGACACCAGGCCATCCAGTCCTAACACTAACCTCCTAATGCTGAGCACAAAGCGAAGCAGCTATTAGTACTAGTTTTGTATATCTTTGGTACGACTCGGCCAGGGATCGAACCCACGACCTCCCGCTTCCGCGGTGGACGCTCTAACCACTAGGCGACCAGAGCGGATGATGTTGTAATAGGTGGTGTCCAAGAGCATGCAATACTATATACTGCTTCCACGGAAAGTGTGAATCTAGCACACACAACATACCCAGTCATTTTATTCATATGTCGATCCAAGAAAGCAAGAACAAGATCAAAACATTATGTTTAGAATATCATTTACACGATTATGATTACAATAAGATAATCAGTCAGTGATAAGGACGTGGTTGTGTAATTACAATGGTGCACTGGTACTTGAAATTGAAATAGAATTTGTATTTGAACAACGCGTGTGTACACAATACAAAGTGACTAAGTAAAAGAAGTATGCAATTTGTAAAAATATGGCAACATGTTCTCATGGTTCAATAAACATATTCATATCAGAATGACTGTGGAATTACACGTTTCTGTATTAAGAGATTTTGGCTATGACGGTTTAATAATAAAAGTTTAGAGTAAAAGTGTCTATATAATTAGAAATAAATATGTAATCCTATTGGAATCTAGTAAGATTATTCACATTTACATATGTTGTTACGGAAGTCTATTTCATTATATATGCATAAATGATTACATTTTTGAACGGAGAGATAACAAACTAAGAGCAAAAAATCAAATGCATTCTTCTCGACTTCTCGATGTCCAATCAAATATATGGTTCCTAAAAGCGTAGATAGAAAGCAACACATTTTCTCTAAAGGCTTCCTCTATATTGCATCTCGTTTTCTACCATGGCAATGTTTTACGTGCGTACTATTTTCACGTCTGGTTAATTATGAAGTAAATTGTTATAAAAAAAAAGAAAAGGAAAATATTTTTCTTCGCTGTTTTACAAGTTAAGGACTTCAAGGTCTGAACGATAGCTTAATTATAATGTTCATACTATAATTGACTAATGATGACACATTCATTAATTTAAAAAATGACCTCTGTTTGATCCCTACTTTTTACAAAACTGTTATTGGGCGAAGTAGTTGTGACGGAAATGCTATTGTTATAAGTATGGTAGCTTGTGGTATCGAGTATTGGTGTGGACGCACTTGTTGTCGACGATGGCTGTTGGGTATATCTTGGAAGACCCCGATCCAGTTTCGACACAGCATAATTTTGGAATTCAATCTATTTGTAAACAGATATATGGATATGCAAATAATAACATATACTCAGTGAACAAGAGAGAGAGAGAGAGAGAGAGAGAGAGAGAGAGAGAGAGAGAGAGAGAGAGAGATGGAGAGAGAGAGAGAGAGAGAGAGAGAGAGAGAGTTATTTTTATAGTGATCAGTATGATTTATTTACCTCGAGCAGATATTACTATCAGCGAAACCAGTTTATATATATATATATATATATATATATATATATATATATATATTTCATACGGTAATACCGGTTAGATTTCATATTGTACCAAACACAATATATTTTAATTCATGGCTTCGAGACTCGATAAAATATCTCAATTTTGGTACCACACTATGAAATATGACTATTATTAACGTAGGAATAGAAAATATTATCTCTCTCTCTCTCTCTCATCTCTCTCTCTCTCTCTCTCTCTCTCTCTCTCTCTCTCTCTCTCTCAAATCAGTATTAGACACACTTATGATTTTAATTACCAATGGTTTTAATACTGATACAGATCATTACGCGCTTATCACAGGAAAGAGAAACTAGTAAGTACAGTTCATACCGGTAAACAAACAATTATAGACATTTTTAAAATGTATTTAATTTTATTTAATTGATTTATCTAATTTAATTGATAGAATTAATTTGCATGATTTAATTAATTTAATTGATTTAATTATCTTAATTTTTTTAATTGATTTAATTAATTTAATTGAAGTAATTAGTTAATTGATTTATTTTATTCAATTAATTTAATTGATTTAATTTTTAAAAAAATTATTTATTTGATTTAATTGATTTAAATAATTTAATTGATTTAATTAATTTAATTAATTTAATTGATGTAATCAACTTGCTATGTAAAGTAGGAGATGAAGTAGGTTTGTTTGCTGGCATTGTATGTAAAAGAAGATAAAACAACACAAAACAAAAGCCCAAACTATGGGATGGCGTTCTGTGACTGTATATTAAATATATGTATGTCAACTATTATTGGACATTTTTATGGATAACGCTGAAAAGGAAGCGATGAAATATTTCATAGTTTCAACCTCAGTGACCTACATCTTTATATTTGGAGTATTTCGACATAGATCGAGATGTTAATTATATGAATCATGTTCATATCAGAAATATGATGGGTTTGTTACACATTATATTCAATATTTTGCAAGTCTTTATTTCGGTTTCTTTGAAATAAACATTCCGATTTTATGATAACAAAATAGTTCCTAGATAAGATATTGATATTTTCAAGAAGGAATTCGGTTTCTTATCTAAGAATCATGGTTCGATAATATCAAACGTTTTCAATACTGGATTAGCGTCGTTCATGACCAAAAAAATTAAGCTGATGTCGGGATAATCCGTTTTCAATAAACGTACCAAACTCAATCAGTAACAGAGAGAGAGAGAGAGAGAGAGAGAGAGAGAGAGAGAGAGAGAGAGAGAGAGAGAGAGAGAGAGAGAGAGAGAGAGAGAGAGAGAGAGAGTTGTTGTTGTTGTTGTTGTTGTTGTTGTAGGGTTTCAACGCCATATTTTCAGCACAAGAAAGGCTATACATGGCGGCCAGTATAAATAGTGGAGGAAGAACGCGGGAAAACCCAGAAAAATCGCCGACCCGCGAGAAACTACTGGCATGTTTTCTCGCATACCCGCACTGGCCGAACCAAAGACTCGAATCCACGAAGACAGAGGTGAGATGGCAATAATCCGTAACGGTGAGCGCTTTTGATGACTCGCAATACTCAAGGCCCCAGGGAGAGAGAGAGAGAGAGAGAGAGAGAGAGAGAGAGAGAGAGAGAGAGAGAGAGAGAGAGAGAGAGAGAGAGAGAGAGAGAGAGAGAGAGAGAGTTGATGTGTTGTTGTTGTTGTTGTAGGGTTCAAACGGCCATATTTCAGCACAAGAAAGGCTATACATGGCGGCCAGTATAAAATAGTGGAGGAAGAACCGCGGGGAAAAACCCCAGAGAAAATCGCCGACCCGCGAGAAATCTACTGGCATGTTTTCTCGCATACCCGCACTGGCCGAACCAAAGACTCGAATCCACGAAGACAGAGTTGAGATGGCAATAATCCATAACGGTGAGCGCTTTTGATGACTTCGCAATACTCAAGGCCCCAGAGAGAGAGAGAGAGAGAGAGAGAGAGAGAGAGAGAGAGAAGATATATAGAATCTATGTTGGGGTCTGGGCCGTGACAATGAAATCCCAGCCTAGGGGTTATATTATTTGTATCCCCACGAGGCTTGTCCGAGTGGGGAGACATATAATGTAACCCCGCGGCTGGGATTTCATTGTCTCGGTCCAAACCCCAACGCAGATTATTTTTCTCAGCCAATATTATCCTTTAAAGTAAAAAGGATTCTTGAAAAGTTTGCACGTCACAATGTTTACATGTGGCGCATAAATACAAATAAGCTAATGAGGGCTGTGGTGTGACCGTTGCGTCCGAAGTACACAGTTCATACACGTGAGCAAAGAAAAATAACAACATAAAACGTAACATAGTAATAAGATATTATCACATTTAATATATGGATCTTATATGAAATTAACAATAAACAGTTAAAATTTATTAGAAAGAAACTGTTTCCTTTCATTATTTCCAATTCTGAGTACCCCACTCTCCCGTATAAAAACCCTCGTCACCCTCCAAATATGCGGGACCCCAGAGGATAACAATGTGCTAAACTTTCAAGTTCACGGATTCTTTGAAAATTTATATTTCTGTCTTGGAAATATGGAGAGTGATGCAGTGAAATTCGTTTATGGATTAGTGTGTTGAGGGATAAATGATTCCTTTTGGCTGGTAAGTGTATTATTTGTCAATAAATATTTGAAGTATATTCATCTAGAGCACAACGGAGATGCCTAACCAAATTATAATAGAGCATGTTTGACATAACACATTTCTGGCTGTTGCTAAGTTTTCCGTTGTTGTTTAGAGAGTTGGGATGCTATGAAGTGTATAGGTATATAGCCTTATGTGCATGGTTCAGTGTTTTCCAAGTTAATTTCAAACACCATTGATAATTTTATCCTATCTGTAGCACAGTAAATGTTCAGGTCAGTTTCATTAAATGTAGATAACAGTATATAGAATGTTTCACGCAATGTGTTTACAACTAGTTCAGTTGCTTTAGCTACATTTAATGATCTAAAAATGTACTGAGCTAGTCCTGCATATATGATAAATTTGACAATGCTAATTAGAACGAACTAACATAATATCAAAACCTCGAAATAGTATGCGTGTGTGTATTTGTCTCTAAAAAATGTTTTTGTTTTGGTGTGTTTTTAAGACTTGAGAACAACTATGGCACAGCAGAAGACAAGAAGGGTTTCTTTTGTTAAAAGTAGTTCTCAGCGCGTGGACATCATGACTGAGACGATTGGTCTGAGATGACTAGACTGAGATAAGAAAAGTAAGGTTAGCAAAACAGCTAGATTTCTCTGTCGCTTGGGTGAGAAATAAGATAACGCAGTTTAATATGAAAACTGATGATCCCGACCAATTCATACGAAAAACTTGCTAACCCATTCATATCTTACCTTTATGCAAACCGCATTTTATGTACTTTATTGCAAGACGTTTACGAAAATGAAAGGTGGACTAAAAGAAGAAGAAGAAAGAAAAAAAAAACAATGACCAGTTTAAGATATGGCATAAAGTCTTACTTTCAACACATATAGCTCTTCTTGTATGTGAACAGTCATCCGAAAATACTTTTCCTTTGTAGTACAATGCACAACGTATCAGCGTAGCTGAGTCGTTCTCTGTAAAGAATATATTTATTTACAATAATAATGTAAAGAATATATTTATTTAAAATAATAATGTAAAGCGTTTCGGGAATAAATATATGTTTAGGCCGAAATGATTTTTCCTATTCCAGTTAAGTCAAGATCGAAACTAACCGTAGTTTTGCGACCTCAAATGTATACTTGATTTTTGCTCTATTTTCATGTTCTTTTCAATATACTTTACTTGTCTTACAAGGAAATACACTCTATGCAAATATGGAAGAAATAGTCATGGAATGGTTAAAGATTTCGGGAAACGAGTAAGACCAATGAAGTTTTCACAAACGTGTTGTCAAGATATGACACTTGGTACTATAATGTATAAATTGCGATAATTTATGGAATGCATTGTTTAATGTTTTCATTGTAACACAGTAAGATATGCATTATAATACATTAAGGTATTCATTCTGATATTCTAAGACATTTATTGCATACCTTAACAGTATTTATTGTATCACTTTAAAGTATCATTGAGATATTTTAAGCAATTCATTGAGATAAGGTATTCATTGTATTACTTTAAGGTATTCATTGTAATATCTTAATGTATTCATTGTATCACTTTAAGGTATTCATTGTAATACTTTAAGGTATTCATTGTATCACTTTAAGGTATTCATTGTAATATCTTAAGGTATTCATTGTAATACTTTAAGGTATTCATTGTAATACTTTAAGGTATTCATTGTATCACTTTAAGGTATTCATTGTAATACTTTAAGGTATTCATTGTATCACTTTAAGGTATTCATTGTAATATCTTAAGGTATTCATTGTATCTTTTTAAGGTATTCATTGTAATACTTTAAGGTATTCATTGTAATACTTTAAGGTATTCATTGTATCACTTTAAGGTATTCATTGTAATATCTTAAGGTATTATTGTATCACTTTAAGGTATTCATTGTAATACTTTAAGGTATTCATTGTATCACTTTAAGGTATTCATTGTAATATCTTAAGGTATTCATTGTATCACTTTAAGGTATTCATTGTAATACTTTAAGGTATTCATTGTAATACTTTAAGGTATTCATTGTATCACTTTAAGGTATTCATTGTAATATCTTAAGGTATTCATTGTATCACTTTAAGGTATTTATTGTAATACTTTAAGGTATTCATTGTAATACTTTAAGGTATTCATTGTATCACTTTAAGGTATTCATTGTAATATCTTAAGGTATTCATTGTATTACTTAAAGGTATTCATTGTAATGCTTTAAGGTATTCATTGTATCACTTTAAGGTATTCATTGTAATATCTTAAGGTATTATTGTATCACTTTAAGGTATTCATTGTAATACTTTAAGGTATTCATTGTATCACTTTAAGGTATTCATTGTAATATCTTAAGGTATTCATTGTATCACTTTAAGGTATTCATTGTAATACTTTAAGGTATTCATTGTAATACTTTAAGGTATTCATTGTATCACTTTAAGGTATTCATTGTAATACTTTAAGGTATTCATTGTATCACTTTAAGGTATTCATCGTATCACTTTAAGGTATTCATTGTAATATCTTAAGGTATTCATTGTATCACTTTAAGGTATTCATCGTATCACTTTAAGGTATTCATTGTAATATCTTAAGGTATTCATTGTATTACTTTAAGGTATTCATTGTAATGCTTTAAGGTATTCATTGTATCACTTTAAGGTATTCATTGTAATATCTTAAGGTATTATTGTATCACTTTAAGGTATTCATTGTAATACTTTAAGGTATTCATTGTATCACTTTAAGGTATTCATTGTAATATCTTAAGGTATTCATTGTATCACTTTAAGGTATTCATCGTATCACTTTAAGGTATTCATTGTAATACTTTAAGGTATTCATTGTATCACTTTAAGGTATTCATTGTAATACTTTAAGGTATTCATTGTATCACTTTAAGGTATTCATCGTATCACTTTAAGGTATTCATTGTAATACTTTAAGGTATTCATTGTATCACTTTAAGGTATTCATTGTAATACTTTAAGGTATTCATTGTATCACTTTAAGGTATTCATCGTATCACTTTAAGGTATTCATTGTAATATCTTAAGGTATTCATTGTATCACTTTAAGGTATTTATTGTAATATCTTAAGGTATTCATAGTATCGCTTTAAGGTATTCATCGTATCACTTTAAGTAGTAGAGTCGGTGAACATATCGAATTTATTTCAGATAAATTAATATATAACAGTTTCGGTTTCATACGAGGTGTTTATTTGTCAAACAGAGAGCATGTGAACAAACCAAGTTTTTAGACAAAAATAAAGCCTCTATGATGCGGTAAATCAGACCAAAACTAATTCAGACAAACTAATATATGACAGTTTCGGTTTCGTACGAGGTTTCTATTTTGCAAACCAGGACTGTTTCGTCAAAAACAGACGTATTTGTTGTCGAGGTGTTGTTAGCTGTTATTAATTAAATCATATGTTATAACAATAATGGTAGGAGAATCGTTAACAACTTGACTAGCTTGAGAGCGATTAGAGGAAATAAAGAAAATTATCCCCGTGAGAGATTCTGTCAGACAACAACTTTAACAACGACAGGAATCTTAAGTTGATATTGCAATAGGTGCTGAACAATTATTCAAACCTGTTACTACAACCTCTAAAGAGGTTATATATGGAAAAGAAGAAGAGGAGGAAGAAGAAAAGAAACGTGTTCTTCCTGAACCTAAAAGAATAGCAAAATAAACTAAACAAACATCAGAACTATTACAAAATCTTCCTGGTCCGGCAAGATTTCAATCCGGTCCGAAAAAAACCGATGAAGAAATAGTCGAAGAATTACGAAATAATTTTACCGAGGAAGCTTTAGAATATATCAATAAAAGTTATCAGAAAGATTTCATCGAACTTGTTGCTAAGTGATACAACAAGTGGACTGTATATCGTATATCTCGATGAGTTCAATAAAGCATATAATCAATATGAAGACCTAAAAGAACAAAAATTAGAAACAGTACAACAGCAAGAAGAAGAATAAAAACGAAAAAAAAAAATGGAAGAACAAAAGCAGCGAAGAGAAGAATTAACACAGCGAAAAGAAGAATTAAAACAGCGGAAATCGCAAAAAAGACAAAAATCTTCAAAGCAAGAGTCTTTTTCATCTCAACAAGAATAAATACCAGATGATGTTTTAGAAAGAATTAACATATCACTGGAATCTCTACAAAAAAGAATCTGATGATGCGCAAAGGGCAACGGGTGATGTCGATGAGGTATTTTCTCATTCTGGAACCCATGGCAGTGGTCTTGTAACCTGTCCTAATAATAAATCGAAATAACTCACTGTAAATAATTAATGAAGCCGCTGATATCTGCCGAAGACTTTTTGAAGGTGATATCATAGATATCAGTGTATATTGAGAATTTATCGTTGATGATTACCATAGTGATTGATTGTCCATGACAATTTGTCACCCGATTAGATAAATATCATTTCAATAAAATGATCACACATCGTGATCATCTATGACTTATATAGTAAACTCACGATTGCCTGTTTATAAGGTGTATTATGGAGGTGGTCTCGGTGATGTTGTTCAAGGGTTATTTCTAAGGATGGCTCCAAACGCAGCACCAATCACAAAACAATTATCGATGAAAGCTATTTATGTTATTTGTGATAAGGGTATTAGCGCTGTTGGTGATGTTGACGGTAAAGCATTTGCCGCGGCCAAGGAATACGCTGATTCGACGACGAAAGAAACCACCACCGGGTAAACTACCATCTACGGAGATAATGCCTGCCAGTGTTAGTAATATAATAAACAAAGCGGTGGATCAAAAAATAGCTGAGCGAATAAATGAACGATTTGATGCTCAGGGATATATCACTGCAAATATGATAGCGAGAAGTGGTTTGAAATCGCGATTTAGATCTAGAAAAAAATATAATAAAACGTTTAAATCTTCAACCGACCCAGCATTGGATATGTATGCCCCAGTGCTCAAAGATTAGTCTTTAAATAATTATCAGTTTTATTAGTATAAAGCAATACAACCAAATATACGAGGGAGAATTGAACTTCAAGTTCCTGATACGAGTAAATTCCTTCTACCCGCTGAAGCATTTATTGAAGAAGAAGGAGAACTTGTAACAAATGTTTCAGCTAATGATCCATATGACGCAAATGTCCGAGTTGGTTTTGTCAATAACGGTATTATGGCATTATTTAGTAGCGCTACATATATGATTGATGATAGAGAGATTTAATCTATTCAAATAGATGTTGATATCGCCACAAGAATAGTGGGGAGCAGCAGAGAGGGTGAACAGACCACACTTTTTAGACAAATTTTTGATTGAATCTTTAAAACAAAAAATAGAGCCTTCCATCGAAATCTCATATTTTAACCAAAAAAAGTAAGTCTCCATTTAGCAAACGGAGACTTTACGATTTTTCAATCAATTTTGGTCGCAAGGATGTGGTCAATCACCCTCTCTGCTGCTGCAAGTTAACAAAAATAATAAATGATTTCAACCGAATATTTGATCGAGTCCGATACGATATCGTGTCCGAGGATCATGTAAATTTATTGTTATAAATCCATGCGGGTTTGACTGAGCTTTACTAAAGAAATTTTTAAATTGATTATGATCCATATCACCGCAGCACCAAGTTTGCCAAATATTTCTAAGAGTATGAGTATCAACTCCGTTAAACACACACAATAAATTGCAGTTATCTCTGATCACCTTCGGAATTTGTGTATACCGTTGAGTGACATATATCACGTCAGTGTTTTTATGCCTGCCTCTGGAAAATATCCTAGCGGGATTCTTTTGATTGTCTAACATCACATCGTCGTATATGACTAAATTTTTAATATCTCCATCAATATCATAAATGCTCGGTGCTTCATCGATATCGGTTATCAACTCAATAATACCCTAGCCGGATTTTTCTACCGCGCTGTCGTTAAAATCTTTTAGCACATTGTAACATCGCTGATCGTCTACACTAGGAGCTATCAAATACAACTTGTCCCATTTCATCCATCTCGTTATTAAATTAAGTAGCAGTTGTGTCTTGCCGGATCCAGATGGTCCGATTATAACCATTCTAATTGAATTCGGTAACATCGCATGGTGTTTAATAGGTTCCCGTCGTCGGGTAGCTGAAAAATCAATTATATCCATATCTCTATACATAAATTATGGATCTATATTGTGTGAAGTGTAAAACGCGTACTAACACAAATGATGTGACGACGATTACAACTAAAAATAACAGATCAGCACTAATTGGTAAATGTGCAACATGTGGTACAAAAAAATTTAGATTTGTTTCTTCAAAATCAAAGATTTTACAATCCGGAGATGTTTTAAAAAAAAACGAGGAGGTGATATCGCAGCCAAATTGGCAAAACTCCCTGGAACCCCATGGGCAAAGTACCCCGGAGAAAAGCACCTTCCAGGATATAGCTACTGTGGCCCCGGAACACGATTAGATATCAGACTTGATGATCAAAATCAGCCCCGACCCGGCGAGTATCCGATAAACGCTATTGATAAGGCGTGTCATGCTCATGATGTTGCATATAAAAGCAGCAATCTGCAAAACAGGCATCTCGCGGATGTGAAATTAATTCATGCGTTAAATGCTATTCCTGATAAATCTTTAAAAGAAAAATTGGTTTCGTGGTTGGTAAAATCAGCTATGTAAGGCAAATTGATGTTAGGTGCCGGTAATTAATAATATGGAATCTATTTATTATTCTCCGAGAGGATACTGGAGGGGTAACGCTGCAATCAATAAACTCGCCAACGCCGCAAAAGTGAAAAAGGCCACTGCGGCTAATTGGTTATCCAAACAGGCTATATGGCAAATTTATCTACCGCGTCCTAAACAAATCAATTTCTCGCATTTTGATGTTACTGTACCCAATGAAGTTCATCAAGCTGATTTATTGTTTTTACCACATGACAACGGTTACAAATACGCGCTAACCGTAGTTGACGTTGCGAGTCGATACAAACAAGCAGAACCGCTAAAAACAAAATCATCACCTGAAGTTGCTTCTGCATTTGAAAAGATTTATCGACGAGGCTCACTACGCTGGCCAAATCTGTTACAAGTTGATCCTGGCAAGGAATTTCAGGGTGTGGTTGCATCTACAATGAAAGATCACAATGTCACCATCAGACGAGGGCATACTGCGTTACATCGTGATCAGGCAATTATTGAACGATTTAATCGGACTCTTGCTGAGCGGTAATTTGGATATCAATACGCAAAAGAATTCATCCAAGAAAAGCGATCCCGTGAATGGGTCAAAAGGTTACCAGGGGTAGTTTCAGCGCTAAATAACGAGATTACCAGAGCAATCAATATGAAACCTAACAACGCAATAAAAAAAAGTATATACCACAACCACAGCGGGATAGCGTTTCCCAACCAATTCTTGGTAGTAATGTCACTGTTAGGTATTTATATGAACCAGGAGAGCTTGAAGGTGGTAAAAAAAGGGCTACTGATCCTATTTGGATTGTCACTACGCATAGCATATCTACTATAACACGATCAACTGGTAGACCTCCAATCTATAAATTGGATTTAACAGCCCCTCAGCGGGGGTTTACACGCGAACAATTACAAGTGATTCCTGATGATACGAAATTGCCACCGCATGGTCTTAACTAGCGCCGTTGCGTCTGTTGCACTCAAGACAAGTTAACATCACATTGTTTCTGACATGACCGAGACTGTTATTTTTTCTGTATACGGTAAATTGGCGAGGATCTTTATCCGAATACTGCCAAAGCATTATACAATTGCAACTCGCGCAGTGATTATTCTGTTGTTGCTTCAGCGTAATTATTAATTCAGCATCAATGTCAAATTCTCGTTGTTTTTTTTTGTCTTGTTGTTTGTAACCGGAGAGTTTTGTTATCGATAATTTTAACATCAACGATGCTAGCATCATCCATTGGGGTGTCATCATCGAAAACAATTATTCGAAGCTGATTTATTTTTCGTACTCTGGATACTGCAAGATAGACTAAATTCGACCATTCGCTGTGATTATCTACCATCCAAACAATTGTATCTGATATAGCCAATCCCTGTGAAGAATTTATCGTCGCTGCGTATCCTAGCGTCCATTGGGATTTATTAGCACGCAATGCATCTTCAACGACGCTGATATCAACCAGCACAATATCATTTAATACGAGAATTTGTTTTTCACTTTGTCCTGGAATATCAACTTCTATATTCTGTTTTCGTGTATCCGAAGGCCTATAACACAACGGTACTGGAAGTGTTGCAAATTGTTCTTTATGCGTTTCAAATAATTTCATCTGAAGTGTGTCTCTGACTATTTTTCTACTTGCAATTATCAAATCGTTTGGTCTCCACGCTTCCCAGAAATCATTCATGGGAGTTTCTGAAATTATTTCACGCGCTATTTCACACTGGATTCTATCCGGCTGTAATCTAATTAGCGCTTTGAACTCGCGTAATTGTTCATCAAGTGATCTATAATCAGTGGTAATTTCTTCATAATAGTCTACAAAACCCTTTAGCCATTCATGTGGGGATGCACCGACAAATGGTGGTGGTTGGCCGTGATCACCGCACATGACTTTTGTATTTTTCAATAACAACTACTCGAGAAATGTTTGTAATACATTTAATGACACTGTGCATATTTCATCCCAAATTATGATTTCAGGAATGAATTTATCACCCATTCGATCAGGGGTCCATTCATCGCCTTTCCATCGAAAGAAACTATGATAAGTACAGGCATTTACCCCTCGTTGTTTCATCTCTCTGGCGAGTCTGTGAGTAGGTGTTAGGACAATCATGTTTGATTTTGAAACGCTAGCGATTCTATAATATAATTCAATTGCACGAGTTGTCTTTCCTGACCCACCACAACCGTTTAAATAAACTGTCTTATATCTACATATTGGATCAGATACCGGTGGTGCATTAGAAAATTCGGATTGAATCTCATCACACTTTAAGTACTTTTCATCCATGGTAACATTTGCCGATTCACAATACTCATGTAGCGTCTCCTTTTTAAATCTCCAACATCCCCAATTTGCCTCCGGATCTGTGAATTTAGCTACATCTGATTTGTATTTCTCGTGGATATACATAGAATCAGTGGCTAATCTAACTGCGGTATTAGGAAATCTATTTATCATCGAAAATAAATTGATAGAAGCATAAGCTAGCATAGAACTTCTCAAATGCGTATATTATTCAATATATCCATCACAATAGGTAACAATTGTACCTAATCGTCTTCCATCGGATAGGAAAGCGTCTGTACGATTTACGAGTTTTCCCTGTTTCGTTAATCCGTTACAATAAAATCGTATTCAGCGATGTCTATGATCAACCGCGAAGAATATTTTGCATTGTCGTATCTTCCACCCTGGGTAAATTTACAGATTATTATTCGTCCAAAATCTTTTGCTTGTTCTTTTTAATTTCAAATAACTCCTTAGACCAATTCATGATTTGTTCTTCATTGAAATCTGGAAACTGCTTTCGCTGTTCGCTAATTATACGATCTAGATCGGGTTGTGGTAGCCAAACTTCTTTCTGAGCTCGATAGCATATAATAGCTTCGGAAACAATCAACGATATTAGCATACCACAATCAATCATATATCGTAGTAACACTATTGGCATCCAGGCCTTTTCAGATATATGTCTACCAAGCCAAACATAACTACACGGATGTAACCCTGTAGCGAGTTCAAATGATATCACACGAGCGAATCCGGTTAAATCAAAATCAGGTAATGGCCCATTAATCGCAACACGAGTCATTTCATGTGTGGGGTGTCCAAATCGTTCAAAATAGTTACTGCATTCTCCATACCCGAGAAAACTTCCAGGATAACACGCGGATATATCAATTGAAATCATACCGCCACGATGGTATTTTGTATTCCACAGTCCTCCATGACCAAATTCGATGCAACTCAATTTAACGTCCTCGAGAAAATCACTTCGTGTTGGACGCCATGAGTTTTTTCTCTTGCGAAGTGAGCTACCACTGATGGAATAGTAAAACTATCCGTTAATAGTTTTTCATGGGAACTCTCCGGTGAAAAATCATTAGCGATTTTTCTCATTCTGTTATCTAATTCTTCAGCGCGATACAATTCACCATTTGGTCTTACAAATTGATCAAATCCTATTTCGGGATCTTCATCACTTCTAAGTAACCACACTGACACAGGATCATCCTTACACAGAGTGTGAATAGCATCGAATAATTTCTCATTATAAAAAACATCCCCGACGAACTCCTTAGGGATATATCTCACGGTTCTATCTCGTGGAAATATTGTTACTGCAGCCGTCCACGCGTGTTTGTTATGATCAATAATTTTAATTGGAGCTCCTCGCGATTGATATTTCGGTTCGTATAATACTTCTCCGGTTATTGTCGTTACTGATATTGGGAATTTTAATGATGCTTCTAATTTAGCTATATCAGAAATCTTTGCACCGTGCTGTTTCACTGTCAGTTCCCATTCGGTTATTTTCCTACGTCGCAGATCAGTTAGTTTATTTCCTCGGGATGCATTTGTGAAGTGTTCCATTACCCGTGTTGCTACACAATTCAGTGAACTAGAATATTTCATAGGAGCTAGTTTTGCAATATCGGGTTTATCATTTAACGGATATATCCCATAAACAATTGCTGTTACAGGATAAGATCTTTCGTAGTATGGTTTGTCAATTCCAGTTAGAATTCCTGGTTTGGAATCTCTACTTACAATGACAGTTTTTTTATCCTTAAGGATTGGTTCAAATTTATCCCTGATAATCCATTTGCCTTCGACTTCGATAATGAATTTTATTCTGAAAAAAATACTTCTGATGGGAATTGCTTTGCAATTTACCCTTGAATTTCCAGCTCCTTGGCGGGCCAAGGTGTGAAATTATCTCAGCTGCTCTTTCATCGTTCATAGTAGCATCGATGTTGGGTACATTGACATCTTCATCAATAATTCGAAATGTCGACCAACAGTATGCTGCACCGTCTCGGTAGAATTCATTAAAACACTCCAGTAATTTTCACTAAAAAATAATTTTTTTTAGCGTTTTTTGTACTCATATAGGATTTTCTCCTGAAAGGATACTCAGCAGTTTGGGCTTGCTCATGCAGTTATGTGCGTACTGGATGATCTGGTTGTGATAGCAAGTAATCACGGCGACGCGTCCATTTTCACGTAGTTGTTGTTGTTGCCGCGTCGTTAACAAAAATCGTTCATCGCCGTTCTCAGATATTACAATTCTGAAACCCCCAGCGATGTTATTTCTGAAACACTCGCGGATAGCGTCGTACAGTTTAACCTTGTCCGAGATGGATACGTTAGCTTGATGGTACATTATTTAATAACTCAGCTTTTAATTATGATAGTTTCACATTTGAAAACTCAGTTCACAAACACTATATGGTAGGTGAATCGCTTACAACTAGATTAGCCCCAGAGCGGCTAGCAGCAATTAAAAAGTTTATACCGGTTCGAGACAGACTTCGCGAGAAACTTCAACAACGACAACAAGCGCAGACTGACTTTTCTGTGTCAAGTGAACTGTTCGCCCCGGTAACTAAGGCGACCAAAGATGTGAAAACAGCAACTGAACGAGCACTATTGGGGGATATTCCTGAGGAAGGCAAGCGACGAGAAGTGCCTGTTCTTGGTGTGCTTGAAAATATTGCAGCAGAGACCGAACAAACAAAAAAGTCTTTAGAAACACTTCCAGTAGATATAGTAACTACTTCACGGCAACAACAAAAAAAGAGCGAGTACTAGAAGAACTAGGTGCTACTGCAAGAAAACCAGAAGAAGAGGAAGGAGACGTTACTATAGAAAAAAATGTATTCACCGCAAAGTATATTTACACACTATGCATACAGTATAATTAAAAATTTTAAAGATGACAATAATTTAATTAACTTTACCGCGCGGAATTTTTCACTTGATCAAAGAAAAATAGTTGTAAACAAAGGGTATAAAGAGTATATAAAAGACGACGAGAATTGGATAAAAAAGTATACCTGGCAAACCGTGATAAATTTAGAATCACAGAGAATATTCGCAATGATTTTGAGAGTTTTAAAGACAAAGTATTGAGTAGAGTAGATAAAGAGTATCCAACTGGATTTTTTGGTAAAGAGGAGTCAACTGGAGACGGATATTTAGGTAGCGGCATAGTTGAAAACACTAGCGTTACTTGTCCTGGTAACATTCTCAGTGATATATCACGGCTGGAAGTTCTCATCGGAGGGAAACAAGCCGGAAATAACTCACCAGAAGTAATTAATGAAGCAGCTGTTATTTGTAGACGATTATTTGCCGGTGGTATCATGGACATTAATGTATATCGAGAACTCATTGCTGAATTAGTTGAAAATCACAAAGATGCCCATGGTTATTACAGCGATTGATCCCTAATTGAAAAACTACTAGTTTTATAACAAGATGATTATACACTACAACCATGATAAACCCGTAAGCGTTTACGTGGTGAACTCACGATTGCCTGTTTATAGAGCATATTACGGAGATGGTTTCGGCAATACCATTGCGGGGTTATTTACAAGAATGGCCCCAAAAGTGGCGCCATTAGCTAAACAATTATCAATGAAAGCCATTGATATTATTCGTGATAAGGGAATTAGCGCCGTTGGAAATCTTGCCGGAAAGGCATTTTCTGCCGCGAAAGATAAAATAGCATCATTGGTGCGAAAGAAACCAACGGTGATGCCATCAACTACAGTGATGCCTGCAAAAATCAGCAAAGCAATAAATAGCGCAGTGGAAGAAACACTAGCGTCGTTGGCTGCTTCGGCGACTCCGTCACCGTTGACGGCTTCACCGGTAACAGATAGCGCTATCATGAACGCGATAGCAGGAAGTGGTTTGAAACGAAAACAAAAAGACGATGATTGCAAAGAGTTTCACAATTGAAAACACTAGTATGTTAATAAAATGTTTAAACAACAGGCTGATCCCGCTCTTGATATGGAAGCCCTAGTACCCAAGGACAATTCCGTCCGCGATTATCAATACTATTCCTATCATGCAATACAACCCGACCTACGATCGCGAATTGAACTTCAAGTTCAAGATACCAGTAAATACTTTTTGCCATGTGAAGCATGTATCGAAGTAGAAGGAAAACTCGTAACAAATGTTGCAGCTGATACCCCATATGCAAATGATCCAAATATCCGAGTTGGTTTTGTTAATAATGGCATAATGGCGTTATTTGAAAGTGCAAGATATCTCATTGATGGAAAAGAAATTGAATCAATAGACCGTGAAGTTGATGTTGCAACAACAATAATCGGGCTAGCAAGATACTCCGATGATTATACAAGATCGGCTGGTCCGTCTATGATGTTTGCAAAGGATACTACTGATAACGCTGACCACCTTCAATACATTAAAGTGTTAACACCGCAAGACACTTCAGTTGCTAATCAACAAGAAGCGGCTAATCCAGAACGTCAAGCCAGACCAGGCGCTGATTTTGACATTCTCGGAGGCGTTAATGGTAATTTCAATTTAGGATTTGCAACACGAAAGGAGCATTGCAAGGACAGCAGCGATATTTTTCATGTGCGATTCCACTCCATCACATATTTGGATTCTGTAGAAATGTCAGAAAAGTCATCTATGGAGCCAAACACACAATCGCGTTAGTGCGAAAAAGCAATGACAATGATGCAATTTGGCGTACTGGTGCCGCTGATGGTAAAGTTGTTTTGAGTAAAATAGTATTGTGGATGCCAGTAATGACCCCATCAATTACCACGGAAGAGCGGCTCCTCTCATTTATGGACACAGGTGGCAAATCATTGGTAAGTTGGCTAACAACAACAACTGATGCCAAAGAGGATAATGTTAATGGTACATTTACCTGGCATCAAAACAAGGCGTTTCAGCTCCACGTCATATATTTATAGCTATGAAGAATCGGAATCGATTAGGTTCCCAAGAACGCAGTCATATGATATTTGATCGATTAGGGGTAAGTGAGGTTTCACTAAGAATAAACAAACAACAAGAACCATCTGAGGATATACAGCTTAATTACGGAAACAACCAAACAGCACGTGTGTATCATCGGATACTGTCATATATGGGTCGTGATCAAAATGTTGATACTGGTTTGCAAATATCGCAACTTGATTTTAAAAGCCTCTATCCGATTTATTACTTTTCGCTGGAACATCTTGATTTAATGAGACAATCCGTTGTTGACATACATTTTAGGGCTCGTATAGATCCTGGTGGTGTTGATTATAAAGCGGTTGCTGTTATTCTCAGCGACAAATCAATGTTGTTAGAAGGTGTTGGTGAACGAATGAGAATCATTGACGCACCAGTGGAAAATATGTAAATGAAACTTGAAAAGTTTCCAATTAGATCAATTGAAAGCATAAATATGTTTTACAATAAAATGCCATATAGTGTTGTTAGTGTCAAGCTGACTGATGGTCAGGTCAAGAAATTGCGATCAAAATCCGCTAAAGAATGTGGAACCACAATAACGTTAAAATCAGCGCAGATGTCCGGCGGTACACATAAAATATCACTGACGGATCGTCAAATAAAACATTACAATGATGCGCTAAAGAAACGGCGAGGGATTCAAATTGTATTTTCAAAAGCTGCAGTCGCCAACATGATAAAATCAGGTGGTATATTTCCATTGTTAGCTGCAATACCAGCATTGATTGCAGCGGCTGCCCCAGCGGTGGCGAAGGCGGCAGCGTTGGGGGCCGTTGGGACCGCGGCAGGGATGGCGTTGAAAAAGGCAACTGGGAAAGGATATTAAAAAAGGGAAAGGGTCTAAGACTACCAGAAACCCCATATTCATGGTACAGCGGGAGATCCGTTCACGGATTCGGCCTGAGAATACCAGGAACGGTTTATTACTTGAAAACCCAATTCTGCCTATGTCCAATTTTGATTTAATTGATGCTGCTAAAAAACTAGCCATAAAAAACTTCAGAGGGGTTTTTATGAGAGATCAATTACCGAGAAAACCTAAACGCGTTGAAACCGGTATCATCAATCTTGATAACAGTAACGGATCGGGAACTCACTGGGTTGCATACGCGATCGATCCGCGTGGGATTGTCTATTTTGATTCATATGGGTTAGCTCCGCCAAGCGAGTTTATGCGGTATATAAATTCTTCGATGAAACTCAAAGAGTTTCCGATTTTTTATTCCACGCTGCCAACACAACAATTAAATGATCCACCGATATGCGGCCGTGAAGTATTAAATGCCCTCGTGGAGATTTCATCGTCACAGAAACCGCCTCATCTGGTTGTAAATAAATACACGAGTAGGAAATTACAAGGTAATTTTAGAGAATCAATAAATTGAAAATACTAGAGTCTTTACAATAATGATTGATATTTGGGGACGACCTCTGTCAATGTTGAAACCCACCGCGGAAACATCTGCGAGTTCTATCGAGGATGTAAAAAAAATAATTGAGGATGAAATCGCTGAGACGTTAAATTTAGCAAGTGTTGACCCGAACGAAATAGTTGTATTTCAAGATCGCCAGGGTAAATTGAAAAGCAGTGATGTGTCATTGGATGACATTTTGATACGACAACACGATGCCGCTGAAAACTCTACTGCGCTGTATTCCAACGGTGGAAAACTTAAACCAGGCGAACTTGTGTCTACGATCACCGACGCGATTGACGCCCACGACAGCATGATTGCCACCCGCGGCCGTGAGCTGGATGATCATATACGAGGTTATAATAGTTTTCGCAAAAATGTCGTACATAAATTCTTTGGAACCCCGCTTGTGGTTGACATGACTCTCGCTGAAGTTAAAGCTATCTATCGCTATTCTTTTTTAACAAGAACGCGGGAAGGATAATGAATGAAGATGAAATCAAGGCAAATTATCTCGATATTTACAATGATATTTCTAAAATAATAGAAAATCTTGAAAAGGTACAAAAACCCACTAACGACGTCGTTGTTAAGTTTTTTGGAACCGTACTTGTGGCAGGCATGACTCTCGCTGAAATTAGCGAGTTTATTGGCAAGCATACTCACAATGCCTACGTCGCTAATAGTTTCTTTGGTGTCCCAGCTACATCTACGATGACTCTCAAAGATATTAATATGTTTATGGTGAGACAAACAACACTTAATACCATCGTGGATAAAGTTTTAGGGAGAACACCTGTGTCTGAAACCACATCTCTGACAGGCCCGACCCTCGCTGAAGTTAAAAAATCCATCGATGAGACGAAAAACTTTATCGAAACAATCAAAAATGATTTTTCGAGGATGATAATAATCATTGAAAAAACAAAAATTCCTCATGAGAAACCAACAACGTAGTATACACGATCCAACACGGATCATTTGTGTGGACACCTACAAATAACAAATTAGATATCACTGCAAGCGTTAAAGGTATTTATCGATTAACACTAGTGACAACGACTCAATTTAATATTTCATCGTCGAGTTCATCCGGGGTCAACAATACGATTTCAACGATCATCGACAAGGATACAACTGAAAAGTTCACGATAACATCTACTGATAAAAATTTGGTTAGGGTTTCAACAACGTGGTATTTGGAATTCGTAGCGGATTTAAGTAAATAACGGTTTCAATTGAAATCGTAAACTGATTTAAAAATAAAATGTCATCACTGATGATTTCATCATCGCAATATCGCTATGATCATGTCAGAGAATTTCAAACTAGACTCAAAACCCTCGCCGAGGAGTATCAAATAAAAATAAAAAAATACCGACGAAGAATCACCGCAGTTGATGTTACCATGTACTCGGTGTCAGGCGTTCTCGCTGGCGCCGGAATAATACTTGCATCGGTGACAATGATTGCCCCGGTCGTAGTTCCAATTTGCATTTCTGCGGCGGCTACAATCGCGGGTATATCAACCGGAATAACAAAGAAAATATCATCATGCAGCCAGAGTAAACTGCAAGATTACTTAATTCAATTTCATGTTGTATCAACCGCATACTCGCAATTATCCTCGATGATATCGTCGTCACTCGATGATACATTAATATCAGATAGTAAGTTCTCAGCGATGGTCAGTATTTATAATTCCGCGATATCAAAATTAGAAATACAACAACAGTATAATAACAATGACAACACCGCAGGAATTACTTCAACGAATAGTGGAGAACACAAACCCAGTACAAACAAGCATGATCTCAATAACCTCAACAAATCCTGAATTCAGTGTGAATTTCCCTTTTGCGATTCCGGTGAAGGAGATAGCGCTGGCAAAACTACGAATGTATCACAGTTGGCCTAATATCAGATAAAAATCATTTGGTGGTCAACAACCGAATAATTCCTTGGTATTTGCGAATAAGAATAAACCCGACGGGACTCCAGACTGGTACGTTGTTTCAATACCAACTGGGTCGTACCAAATTGAGCAAATCGATGCTGAAATTCAGCGTAGAATAAAATCCATTACTGGAGCAGAATCAAAAATCGCTATACCGGTTCACGAACCAACACTATCATCTGCCATTGAAATAAACTCACCAAATTATGTCGTAGATATCTATCAGAGTTCTATTAGAACCGTACTAGGATGGCCTGAATTACCACCAAGGGGAAAAACCGTTGATTTACCAGAACCAAAAAAAACCGATTATATCACAGACAGGATAAAACCTTATAATCCAATAAAAAGTTATAAAGATCACAGAATTACTAGAGATTTTTTTGGTTTCGGATACCAACCAACTGGAAGAGAGAAGGAAGGGGATAGAATAGAGGGATATCATTTTATTGACGAACCTAAAATCGTTAAAAATTTCACAGCAATGAATAATGATTTTTCGTTGTTGTTAATATCTCTCAAATCTGGTACTCTCACTCGAGATGAATTTATCAGCGTCGTAGAAACATGCAACAAAATTATCGACGATATGGAAACATTTAATTTGAAAATTATTCAAGATATATTAGATGATGATAATCCCCTATCGAGAAAAACATTTGCAACAGACTATAAAATCCCCGTTAAGGATATTCCAACATTTAAACTACCAGGATATAAAGCACCAGAATTAAGGAAACAACTTAACGACACCATCGATGTTGGTTTTAAAATAATTCATGAAGCATGGAAAAAAACATCACAGGAAATAAAAATCCTCAAACATAATAATGATCCAGATGGTGGCGGTAGGCATATTGCCCCGCACAATGTAAATATTTCAGCGGTGATTGCTCTCAATTTAGTATGTGATGCAATTGAAGGAAGCTATCAAATTAATCTAGAGCAATTAAATCATGCTCAGCAGGGATATATTCTTTATTCATTTGCACCAATAGCTCCTCCAGGATTCCTAATTATTGAAAACCCAATTAATCCTGTCTACATGCGATGCCATAATAATTCGTTAACGAGAATTAATTTCCGACTCACCGACCAGTTAAATAATTTAATTGATCTACAAGATGAGGTGTTAGCGATTAGTTTGTTTGTAAAGTCCTAAAGACTCGATCAAATATTCGGTTGAAATCATTTATTATTTTTGTTAACTTGCAGCAGCAGAGAGGGTGACTGACCACATCCTTGCGACCAAAATTGATTGAAAAATCGTAAAGTCTCCGTTTGCTAAATGGAGACTTATTTTTTTTTGGTTAAAAAATGAGATTTCGTAGGAAGGCTCTATTTTTTGTTTTAAAGATTCAATCAAACATTTGTCTAAAAAGTGTGGTCTGTTCACCCCCTCTGCTGCTTGGGGTTAGCGAGATATTCAGATGATTTTACAAGATCGGCATGACCATCACGCTGATCATATTAAATATACTAGGGTAAAGACACCACAAGCTACTGCATCTGATCCACAACCAGTCGACTTTGAACATGAAGCTAGACCAGCTGCCCCCTTTGATAAAGATATTAATCCTAATTACAACCTAGGATTTGCAACACGTTAATTAATGTTGTAGGGACCGCATAGAATATTTTCATGCACGATTAAAGTGTCTCATATTTTTGGATTTTTTTAGAAATGTTAGAAAAGTTATCTTTGGAGCTAAACACACAGTTGTCATCGTGCGAAAAGGTGATGATAATGATGCAATCTAGCGAAATGTTGCTGTTCCTGCTGGTAAAGTAATTATAAACAAAACTCTCATAATGGATGCCAATAATGACTCCATCAATCGTCGCAAATCAAAAACTACTATCATTTATGAGTGTAGGTGGTAAATCATTACTGTATTGGCTAACAACAACAGTTAATCTGCAGAGTGACATTAATGGAGAATTTTTATGGCATGTTACATCAAGCATGGGTGTTTCTGCGCCTCGACACATATTTATTGCGTTACAGGATTATACGCGATTAAATTCACAAACGCGCAGCCATATGATATTTGATCAACTAGGTGTTAACGATGTCTCGTGAAAAATGAACGGTCAACAGGAACCAGCTGTGAATATTTTACTTAATTACGGACAAAATCAAATAGTGCGCGCATATCATCGTTTGTTGACATTTATAGGACGTGATCAAAATATAGATACCGGTCTGCAAATATCACAATTGGATTTTAAAACCTGTTATCCGATTTATTACTATTTAGTTGCTGGACGAATGAGTATAGTTGATGCGCAAGTAGAAAGCACTATACAATTAGATCAACCTCGTATTAAATAAAATGTCATATAATCACGTTAGTGTTATTCTGATTCCTAGTCAGATTAAAAAGTTGCAATCGGATTGAACTAAAAATTGTAGAACTACGATAATGTTAAAACACAGTCAGATGTCTGTTGATCAGAATAAACTATCACTGACAGCTAGTCAGATTAAGCATTTCAATGATGCTAAAAAGATTTAAAAAAGGTGTTCAGGTTACTTTCTCTGCGGCCGCGATCAAAGATTAATTAAATCAGGTGGTATATTTCAATAACGGTCGCGAAAGCGGCCGCGCTAAGAGCTGTTGGTATCGCCGTTGGGATGGCACTAAAGAAAGCAACTGGGCGAGGATATTAAAAAAGGGAAAGGGTCTATGACTACCAGGGACTCCGTATTTATGTTACAACGTAAAAGGCCTGAGACTACCAGGGACAGTTTACAAAAACCACTCTCAAATTTTGATTTACACGATGCTACTAAAAATACGCGATATGAAACTTGAGCGGTGTTTTTATGTGAGATCAATTGCCACAAAAACCAAACAGCTCTGCGATCGATTGTAGAGTCTTTGACTGAGGAACCTATGGTTGTGGAATCTTCGATTGAGGAACCTACGGTTGTGGAATCTTTGATTCCTATGTCCAATTTTGACTTACTCGATGCTGCTAAAAAACTCGCGATTAAAAACTTCAGAGGTGTCTTTATGAAAGATCAGTTACCGGCACAACCAAACAGCGCTGCAACCGGTATCATTAATCTCGATAACAGCACCGGACCTGGAACCCATTGGATTGCATACGCGATTGATCCACGTGGAATTGTTTATTTTGATTCATACGGGTTAGTGCCACCTAAAGAATTTATGCGTTGTATACATCAATTAAAATTCCATCAGAAAGTGAGGCTCTAGTACTCCATGCTACCAACACAGAAAATGACCGACCCACCAATATGCGGCCAAGAAGTAATAAATGTACTTAAAGCAATATCATCATCAACTAAACCACCCTTTACAACCGTACACGAATACACGAGTAATCGCTTTATAGAGAGACCTTAAAAATATAATAAAAAAAAAACCACCGGGAAAATATCTGCAACAAAAGATGTAAATAAAATTGTCGAAGATGAACTATCAGAGATGTTAAACCTCGCAAATGTAGATCCAAACGATATAGTCGTATTTCAAGACAAAACAGAGGAAATTGAAAACAAGTCATGTTTCCCTGAATGATATTCTAGTTAAAATTAATGGAGTTACCGAAAATTCCATAGCGGTGTTTGTTTCCACCGGTAATATTAAACCAAGAGTTCTTTTTCTAACTGTGATAGATAGTTCTAACAATCGAGTAAAAACATCCGGTGACACAATGCCAGGTGACCTCGATATGAACTCGAATAAAATAACCGCACTTGGTAATCCAACATTGGACACTAACGCTGTGACAAAAAATATGTAGATGTCATAATTAACGACGCTATATGGTGAGCATAAAACGACGAATGATAAACTAACAGCGCTGTAACACGAATATAAAACCACAGATTGTAAGCTAACAACGCTGCGATCTGAGTCTGATGTTCATGTAAGAGCGTTTGCAAACCTCCGTATGAATTTTAGAAAATCGGATGAAACCATGGATAATTTCTTTGGTACTCCGCCGACTGTCCCAATAAAACTATCTGATATTAAAACAAATATTGATACGATTAAACAAACACAGGACTATATCGTTAGTGATTTTCCTCTTATCGCTGCTGGCTTGATAAAATCAAGATACCACATAAACAAAATAGCAATACCGTGTACTCGACACAACATGGATCTTTCATCTGGACACCTCAAAATAATATTATTAATATTACCGAGGAAGTCAAAGGTATCTATAGAGTAACCCTGCTTTCAGCAGTACAGTTTAATGTGTCATCGGATACGGGAATTAATACTGCATATGCAATAATAGATAAGGGTGTCATGGAAACATTTACAATAACCTCCACTGGTGGTAATTTAGCTCTGGCATCAATGACATACTACGTAGAATTTGTAATTGATTTAAGTAAATAGTATAATGAATGTCCAACAATATCGATATGATCAAGTCCGTGAGTTTCAAACTAAACTAAAACATCTTGTTGACGAATATACAACGAAGATTAAAAAAATACTGCAGGCGAATTACCAGTGTTGACATTATTGCGTATTCGGTTTAAAGTGTAATTGCCTTAATGGGTATATTGTTATAAGCGAGAACAGAAGTGGCACCTGTAGTTGTTACAATTTGTGTCATCAGAACAATTACAAGGGTTCTAAGTATCATCACAAAATAAATATCCACATGAAGTCGGAATTAACTACACGAGTATATATAATTGAGTTACATATTGCATCTACCGCGTATTCCCAAATGTCGTCGCTGATATTATCTAGTATCGATGACACAACAATATCAGATAACGAATTCTCTGCGATGATGAACATCTACCAAACAGCAACATCAAAATTAGAAAAACAACACAATAATAACAACAATGACAATGTCAACAACGGAATTACTTCAGCAAATAGCCATGAACACAAACTCGCCAAAGACAACCATGATCTCAATAACCTCAATCAACCCTGAATTCAGTAACAATTTTCCCACTGCAATACCTGAATAAGAGATCGCATTAGCAAAATTACGAGTATACTACAGTTGGCCGAATATTAGATCAGAATCATTTGTTTGTCAGCAACCGAATAATTCCCTAGAGTGTGCGAGTAAAAATGATAAAGATGGAAACCCAGAAAGGAATATTGTTTTTATACCAACTGGGAATTACCAACTCAAACAAATCAATAATGAATTCCAGCGTAGAATAAAATCCATTACGGAAAAAGAATAAAAACTCGCTATAACGGTTCACGAACCAACATTATCAGCCGCAAATCTGCGGATCAATCGCGTATGCAACCCAGTGAGTTCCAGGTCCGGTGGAGTTATCGAGATTAATGATACCGGTTTCAACGCTGTTTGGTTGTTGTGGTAATTGATTTCTCATAAAGACACCTCTAAAGTTTTTTATCGCTAGTTTTTTAGCAGCATCGAGTAAATCACAATTTGACATTGGCGATATCTGCGATATTGTTGTTAGTAAACTGTTCCTAGTCTCAGGCCTTTTCAGCTGTACCATGAATACGGAATTCCTGGTAGTCTTAGACCCTTTCCCTTTTTTTGTATCCCCGCCCCTTTTTTGATTCATATGATTGAACAATACTATGTATGTACTGCTTTTGCACTTTGGCTGCGTGTTTTTGAACCCAATCGCGCCATATCCTGTAACGCAATAAATACATGACACGGAGCTGAAACACTTTGTTTTGATGCCAGGTGCCATGTAAGTGTGCCATCAATATTAGAATCCATGGTATCTGTGGTCACTGTTAGCCAACTTAGCAATGATTTTCCTCCATGGTCCATAAACACAGAGCGATAGACAGACACACACACACAAACACATAGATTTTGAGTAATATCTCCTTTAATTGGAGATCTGATAGCTGAAAAGGAAACGTTTATTTTTGCCACCAGTATTCGTAGTTCATCTACACCACTGCGGTTGAAAGTAAAGATCTTTGGTTTGTGGTAACACTCTTTCAAAGCTCCCTAATCTATAAAAAAGGGAATAATACTCAAACGTTTTAACGACAAATTATGTTCGTGTATGTTTAGGTGTACCTACGCCTCTCTATACAACTAAACCTTCAAACCCCTTACCCCAATATTTTGTTATGATATTATCATTGTATGTAGGTATAGTGCGTATATAAACACTGTATAAATTATATCGGTTGTGCGATTTCAAATCAACATTAAGCGAGTAGGAATATAAAGTGATTTCAATTATTCGTTGTACTAATATTTTATATTTTATTAATATTCATTTTATTAATATGTGTATCAATTACACCTTTCCAGATAAGTGGCAGGTCAAGATAAAAAATCAAATTACGATTTGCAGGCTATATATTATTATGTGCATGTGAGACAGGATAATAATTGTGTGAGGTATAGTGCGCCCATTACCACTCCCGCCGTTAACACTGAATGGGTGGGGCGAGGTGGGTTTTGTATTCGAATCAAGAAAGAAAAAGGTACCATCACATTTACCGTATATATCCATGACGTTTTAAACAAGAAAATGGCTTATAACTAATCAATTTAACATAGGATTCCCGGTATGTACCTAGAGGGGGACCCGAGTGGTTGACTAGCCTAAAGCGTTCACCCTTACGGATTACTGTTTTCTCACCTCTGCATAGGTTTGAGTCTCAGGATTGGCAAATGTGGGTACAGGAGAAAGCTTGCCGGTAGCATCGCGTTTGTCGGTGGTTCTTCCCGAAGTTTTCCCGGATTCGTCCTTCAACAATTATACTGTCCACTATATAGCCTATCTTGGGCTGAATGTCTTTAAACCCAGGCTGACTCTTACATATCAAACATATAGATGTTTTGTAACATTCGATTTCCCCTACGAACCCAGTGTCGCATAATGGGGTCAACGCTAAAAATATAACAACGTAAATCTATTTTAGGTCAACGATTTTAACAATGGCAGCATTTAGGCGAAAAGTTCATTTTCCATACATTCTCAGATTTGTGATAAATGGTTTAAATAGCTTTTAAAACAACGTAATCCGAATTCTTTACTATAATACACGAGTCTTATAACATCTGAGACAAAATGCATGTCAGCAAATCACTTCTGAACTCAAGTAAACTTGATATATAAATTCAATTGAACAAATCATTACAAGCAATTCAAGTAACACATACGTATGCAATCGAGACAGGCCTTGTGATTTAGTTGAGATTCGCACTTTCTTATGAATTTCTTTCATGTTCCTCGTTTTTCAACATGCGTTCTAGGACAATTGTACGAAAAAAAAAAACATTATATTTCCCTGAGGAAATTCTGACTCGCCTCAACATTTTAATCTGATTCATCTCGTTTATCTTAACCAATAAGGAGTACGTTTTCAACTGCCAAAACGTTTATCACTCCCATCGAAGTCAGAATAGTTCTCTTTAATTCTCCTTTATTAGTAGCTTTTCTGGAAAAATAAAATATCACGATTCCTGTTTTAAACAGCCGACGACTTTCTAACATTTCCTTATTGGTCTCAACTTTTATCATTTGCCGCTATTGATCCTCTGTTGACATTACTCCATATCTGTCTCTAACCGTTAACTGAGCGAGTCCTAGTTAAATCATGTAATGCTTCCAAACGAAAAAAGGTAATTATCACAAGCTGCCAGGCTATAGCGATCCTAAACAATTTATAATCTTAATGGTTACATGTCACTCTGACACCAACATAATGTTTTCCGAAATTATTCTTCAAATGTTTTCACCATAACAGAATACCACAGTTAGAATAGTGTAGATACTTGCAATCAATTTCTGTATACATTCCATATATATAAATTAGAATAGGTACCTAATGGCAAGTAATTTCAGTATACATCCCATATATGTAAATTAGAATAGGTACCTAATGGCAAGTAATTTCAGTATACATCCCATATATATAAATTAGAATAGGTACCTAATGGCAAGTAATTTCAGTATACATCCCATATATATAAATTAGAATAGGTACCTAATGGCAAGTAATTTCAGTATACATCCCATATATATAAATTAGAATAGGTACCTAATGGCAAGTAATTTCAGTATACATCCCATATATGTAAATTATAATAGGTACCTAATGGCAAGTAATTTCAGTATACATCCCATATATATAAATTAGAATAGGTACCTAATGGCAAGTAATTTTCATTATCTTTTGATGGGTATTAGGTCCAAAAACTGATAATACCCGGCCATATAAACTTTGGCGGATGGATACTTACCAAAAATAGTACATGATGTGAAAGATATGAAGAACAAAGTAAAATGTAAACAAAATAAATAAGTCATTTTCGTTGCTAATAACCGTGCTTTCAGCATCGGCATTTGTATATCCATCATGTTACATATATGTGTAATATTACTGTCAATCATGAGACCGAATTCACTGGAAGAAAAGCGATATGAAATTTCCCATGTGATTGGCATCTTTTAATGTTTGCCACGTGCCTTATTACACAAGGTCCAGTGTTAAACGCAACATTGCTCATTACTATCCCAATACCATGCGCGCAAAATAAAATAGCATACTGAGTAATTTTTCTCAAAATAAATTAATGTTCCGCAAAACAGATTGTATCTGAAGATTTAAAGGTTTGTGTTTAAGTTAGTATTACAGATTTTTAAACTCAGTACATTGTAGACCTGGTATCTAAGTTTAGTTAACACTCTATCGAGTACATCCTTGGCGTTGAGTTTAATATTTGTATTTTCACTGAGTGTCGAGTGTTCTTAGCGCACGAACTGCATACATTGTATGGCTGTTCAACAATTGAACCATTCTAAGTACTTGAATGCACTTGTGTACTTAAAGATCTTACGATATTGTGTGTGTCGGTTTAGAGGGAGGAGTTAACAGAACGGAGAAAACAGATTGTTCTAATGCTTAGAAAGTTCTGAGGAGGGAGGGGGGGGGGGGGCAACTGTATACTATTTTCCTTTTGCCGTTTAATCACAAGTTTGACACGTTAGTAGATTTACGCAAATAGGTAACTGGTGACATGATAGTTCACATGTAGTTACCATGCGTTTGTAAATTAACTTAGAAACTGATGCACTTCCTTTGAGCAAGTGCAATCAGCAATCGTTATCAATTACAGTTCCGACTTAGTATTTTAGGAAACATAGAAACTGATACACTTCTTTGAGCAAGTGCAATCAGCAATCGTTATCAATTACAGTTCCGACTTCGTAAATTAGGAAACATAGAAACGGATACACTTCTTTGAGCAAATGCAACCAGCAACTGTTATCAGTTACAGTTCAGACAAGTCATAAGTAATTAGTTCTGTCTAAAATATCTGCGGTACATCCTATTACCTTCTCAAGCAGCAAGGATTCATTTATTAATTGAAGAAACATGAAATATGAAATCAAACAAAAAATTGTATTGTTTCAATTTTGATATTCCTTTCATATAACAGAACGATTAAAGTGATCGCTTGAAGTATATAATAAAAAGGGTCATTTACCGAGTATTGGTACAAACTTATTGGGCCCTCGTTCATGTGGCGTAGAATGCCCTCGGAAGCTGTTGCATCCTTTTTCACATGCACTTGACCAATATTTGTCAATACTCAGTCAATAACCGATATATATATATATATATATATATATATATATATATATATATATATATATATATATATATATATATATATATATATATATATATATATATATATATATATATATATATAGAGAGAGAGAGAGAGAGAGAGAGAGAGAGAGAGAGAGAGAGAGAGAGAGACCATTACCATCTAACTGTGTTGATAAATACTTAATTTTGGAAGCGTTCCGTTTTAAAAAAAAATGGTTATCTTTTTGGACTGATGATCTGCACCACCACCACCGCAACACACCAACCACCACCTCCACACCGTAATATATACAACACACCAACCACCAACCTTCACACCGTAATATGCAGAACACACCAACCACCATCCTCCACACCGCAATATACACAACCACGAAAGCATTTATTTAAACGTCAGATTCGCGATCGAATGGTTTGATACCTGCCAAGGACAACCCACGTCGGCTGGTTTGGGATATCTTTGGGAATGATATGTATTTTCAATTTCCTCGACAAGCTAAAAGTAATACTGTGCTAAAGGTGACCTTAAGAAAATGATCGTCTTCCACTTCATGACTTTATTCTACTCTGACGGCAACTGCGTTTTTGTTTAATTCCTATTTATCTGTCCCAAAGTCATATTATCGTGTTATTGTTTACATCTATTTTCATATGCTCATGCCCATCTACAAAAAAAAAAACATTTATCTTTTATCACGTAAGCATCTGATCGATAAACAGAAATTCTTACGATACTGAATATTTTGACAGATGATAAATATATATCCTACATTATGTGCGAACATTAGTGTTATATCTAACAATATGGCAAGGATAATACATACATAAATAGATAAATAAATACATGTTTGTATGTATGTATGTATGTATGTATGTATGTATGTATGTATGTATGTATGTATGTATGTATGTATGTAAAATGAAGGTATATTTTTAGTTAGTACAATTTATATCAAAATTTAATAACGAAAAAAAAATATTTCGAAAATTAGACCTTAGGTTTGCAGCTTATAAACTTTACAATTTATTGTAAATTTTAAATAACTTAGTGTCACTGTGCGGCTTGATAAAACTAAGTGTAGGTAACAACATTATTTAAAAATGTGTGATTTGAACAGAGGTCGTCTGATTCGGTTGAAATGTATTATGTATGGACATGTGTTCTTGAAGACAGAGCATGCAAAAGACTTTTAAAAATGGTACCTACAGCTGCCTAGCTTGGCACACAGCATTCAGAGGTTAGTGTTAGGATTGTTGGGCCTGGTGCCAGGATAATGTGACTGAGTGAAACATCATGCTGCATGTATGTGGCACAATGCCCCAGTGCTAGACATCACTATAAAATGCCACATTGCATGCATCGTAGCGATATGATTGAAATATATTAAAGCTACGTTAAAAATGCAAATCACACACACACACACACACACACACACACACACACACACACACACACACTTAAGACAGAGGTATATCGCTGGTAAATAACTGACAAAAAGACTTTGTTACGTTACCTCACCTTAACCGCTATTATCTAAGTGACACCCATCGCAGTCCTCTGGATCTCGGAGAACCTACCATGATCCCGGTGGGCCAGACTAATCAGGTAAACAAAATGTTTTGAAAACAGGTTAAGAAATGTCATTTTGTTTTCAGAAGTAGGTTCACTTTATATGGTGAAGGGAACTAAGGCACGTCGGAATGTACATGACTACTTCAATCCTTTCTTTTCTCCTAGCTTCCTTCTTTTCTAAATTGGGACCCACTCACTTCATTGTGCTCGTGCTTTTTGAGTCCATAACACAGTTATGACGCAGGAATTTGAATATTAAAAAAAATATTGTTTTTTTATTTTAAATTTTCGTTTTTTTTAATTCTTGTTGAATTTCGAGTAACAATGTCTCGTTTCAGGGTTCAGCTTATTTATAAAAACAAATGACTCATACACATGGCTGGAGAGTTTAGATGCCTGTATCAAGATCAACATGACTTTAGCAAGCCAACAGAATGTACCTAACACCACATTCTTAAGTCCAAGCGAAAATGAACCATACTGGATACAGAAACTTGACATTACAAAGATGTTTGCCAAAGAAAAAAATAGCTACCCGTATAATGGTCTCTCTCTCTCTCTCTCTCTCTCTCTCTCTCTCTCTCTCTCTCTCTCTCATACACACACACAGGGCTAGACCCCCATATTAAAGGATTCGGTACTGATAGTAAGTAGCGTTAGTAAATGTATCCTTTCAATTTACCTCTGACCTTTATGTCAACTCAAACATTCGATATTATATTGCTAGATCTGTATTTGAACTACACTATACTGCACGACTTAAAAATGGCTGCCACTTTAGTGATGCTGTAAAGATGCTAGAATGGATAAAATATCTTGTTGGAAAAAGTATCACACTCCAGTCGCTCAAAACGTGATTAAAATGGGCTTGAAAAGAAATTGCATTAGTTGAGGGCAACGTTCCCTCTAAGCGAATGGTAGGTGTGCGCGCAGTGCTCGCTGCACTGCGCAAGCATTACGTAGACGAGCAAACTTTAACGTTGGATTGAGCAAAAATTTACAATTCAGCTGATGCCTGAGCAGCTAGGGCGCGCGCACGCGCGCAGATTAGAGGGAACCTTGGTTGAGGATGAACTGAAAATTCGAGATCAAATGAAGGCAATCGAGTTAGAGCAGGGAACATTCAGATTGAATGAATATTATGGAAAGCTAGCTATAATAACGAAGGGGCCGAAGAAGATAAACTTAAACAAAAGCCACTGGCAATTATAAAGTGCACATACGAAAGACAAGGTGCAATAAAAAAAGTAGTATAGATGTGAGATCTCTAGAAACAAAAGATATTGTTTAGACCAAAAACTCGTGAAGGGATTCGATTAAACAAAAATACGTCATTGATGCGAGCAAGCTCGCTCTGTCTTATGGGATGACCTTGTGACAGTGGTGATAGAAGTTTTTTTTAGCTCTTCCTTAGTCTGGTTCCCTGCCTAGTATGCTTCAATGATTCACTTTCTTCTTCTCTGTTTTACAACAATTTACGTTTATTGCATTTGTGCAAAATGTTAAATTCTGGAGTTGAATATTCTAACAGAGACACAAAACTGTATCGGAATAGATAACTAATATTAGCGTTATTATTTGGAGACTGGATGTATGTAACTAAACAATGTCGGATATAAGAAAGGTTTTAAATGATTCGACTTAATACTTGGTAAATCTGGCAAAGATATAACCGAAACAAACGAACAAACATACATTCAAAACTGCATTGAACACAACGGGGGGGGGGGGGGATATAACCATGCATTAAAAAAGAGAAAAGATATATTATAAAAGATAAATAGGAAACAAATAATAACAAAAGGAGTTTGAAAAGAGCACTAAGTGTATGGATATTGCCTTAAGTACTATGCCATATAGACCCAGTTGGTTTTAAATTAGATGAGAATTAAAAGCTTGTAATTTTAATTTTATTTCAAGATAAACAATTGCTAATTATTCAGACTATAGTAAAATTGATCTACATTTCCAAAGATGTTTAAAATGTTAGTTAAATGCATTGATTTACTATGATATATTACGTTCTCTAGAACTAATATAAATTGCAGCATATTTGGATTAAACATCATTACAAATAATTACAATCAGACTTGTGTTTAAATTTTGTGCAGAAGTTTACGATCTTTGAGCTTTTATAATAATTTTATATTGGATTACACAGAAATAAAGCATAGTGTACTACCTACCGACTAGAAATTGGAAAACGAAATATCTAATCACTTGAGGAAATGTCCAACCGGACTTGACGATGCTTACAGTTTCGGAAAAAAATCACGTAATATTTGAACTAGAACAAGGTCTTAAGAATTTGACTCAAACGCAAAACGCTCATTTTAATATTGATATGAAGATATCCAGTTTACGGAATATCGTTAAAGGTCATTATAGCATTGGATATTCATATTCTAAGAAGGCATTATCAACCGTATGGTTGTACCTTTCCAAGTGACTTCGTACTACACTCGCAAATGATTCCGAAATTTTAGCTGGTGGTATCAAAAATTAAAACAACATAGTATGACAGAATCAATTTTACAATCAGCTCACGAAATATACAGAAACGGAATTGCGTTGATTTTTAACTTCGTTATTATAAAGATAATTATCGAGAAAGCAACCAATGGCAAATTAACAAATCGTGCACTTTATTTTCCAAAATGAGTTTAAATAGTGTTTTGATACTGGGCAATAACGTGTTTCAAAGAGGTTTTGGAAGTCTGTAAGATAGGCCAGCAAAACAGGTTTATTCCAAGGGTTTCTAAATCATAGGACTTTCTTTTGAAAAATTAATTTTAAAGAATTCAAAAAAGTACTCAAAATTTAGTAGTAAGGGTAATATTAGGTCTAAGGATGGTAATCATTGTGACTTCCTTTAATCAAGAAGCGAATGTGATTCCAGTTAGCATAGCATTGGACATAAATTGGCTAATATTCAACACATTTTTCAATTTCACAGCGAAATAAAATTTGTGATACTGACAAAAAGTATATAATAAAAAAATTATTTATAAATAAATTAAAGGAACTCTTTAATTAGATTCAAAGAAAGACACAGCTTCATTTTCTTATTGAGCTTTAATAAATTGTTCTCTGATAATTACAACAACGTTTATAACTGGAAGTTGAAGTCTTATAAAGAAACAGCTTGTATGTTTTGAGCCAGTATATATACCAAATCAAATGTATCATATATCAAATGTGTCTAGTCCATGATAATCATTATTTCAGTTTTTAGAACACGTATTTTGTCTTTTATCTTGTGATGTTTAGTTTGCTTATTTGTTTTCTATTTAAAGTTCAGACTCATAGCATGGACCATCCTATTATACAAGTTGATCTCCACGCAGATCGTTTATCTATGTATTCCCTCTCCCTCAACCTCAAGCCTTTTTGAGGCGGGAGGGGAGTTGCATTTTACGTTATATTAGTCATTAGTCATGTTACGTTGGCAAAGTTGGGATACCACGTATTTCCCATTTAAAATTAAAGTGGACAATATCTCTGTATAGAAAGAAGTGTGACACTTATAAAGAATAAAAAGCCTTGCAATTTGCAAGTAAGCGTGCATTAGCATTATCTATTTCAACACCAAATAACAGAGATTTCCAGAGACAGAGAGAAAAGGAATAATATTATAGTGGTCTGGCATGTGCATTTCTTTGCTGTTTTTAGAATAAATTAACGAGAAATATAAAATACAAACTTATCTTCTTTGATCATGATCTGGCTACTAAATTTGTGTAATATGGTATATATATATATATATATATATATATATATATATATATATATATATATATATATATATATATATATATATATATATATATATATATATATATATGTTAAAACGATTAACTATTAATTCGTCAGACAGGAGTTGATCGCTAATTTCCACTCCCAAAAATGCAATATTGGATATATATAAAGAAGTTTTACCCATGACTGATAATGGATTATTCTTTTTAAGGTCTGCCTTTTTATTCAGTGATTACATTAGCCAAACATTTCACATAATACACGGATATCCACTACGCCATTAACATAATTACTTCACCCATGTAGGATTTTTTATCACATCGTTGCATTTAGTAAATACCTTTTGTACTTTTGTATCTTACAACTTAACTCAAAATGGAATATCAAATTAATGAAACGCCAACGTATACTGTGTGCTTTGTTTCGAATTTGCGATCTCCGTATTATATATTTCGTTAGTAACAATACGAAATATACAAAATTTGATCGCAGAATTATTTTTAATCTAAACACGAGATGTTTGGAAATCTTGAAATCTACTCCAATCTCCGATGGATACAAAGCTGTTACCAAAGTTGTTTCACACCAATACAGCTGCAAAGTAAATGGTTATTCGTGTCTCCTCACTATTGTCACTAACTGCGAAAAAATGTAATATTCTACGGGGGAAATGTATGCATCTCTTTTCTCACATTTAAATTGAATATTTTTGTTTACTTTAACCAGATTTCGATTATAGTACCATAAAACTGATCTGTGGGGAAAAGTAATGCAATTTAAAAGCCCTGCTCATTAAAGATAGTCCGAGCTCGGTCAACAACCACGACTTTATAATAGATATATAGAATCTTAGGATAGGGTAAATGTGTACGACTGGCGATAGTCACTGAAAAGAGGAATACAAATAATATCCACATTAATGTAGGCACAATTTAACACTATTCTCTGTTCCAGTTCCTTCTTCCCTGCATATGTTTCCAATTTTCCTTCCACTGGCCAGGGCGCTCAATGAGGCCCAGTGAAGATGAGCACTTACACACTTTTATCTTGATTAATTTATATTCCAGTGTCACATTATATGCATGACAGCTTGCAGGAACATGTTTTTCTTAAATTCGCAATGTCACTATACCTCAGTGAGTATAACCAATGTTCAATCTTGGCGACGTGTTTCGCCAAACTTAATTTGACTGGTTGGATAACACTGTTATGCTACACGTACGTTCTTCCAAATAGATTGTTTAATATTTGCAATAGTTGCAAATCGTTTAATGGAAAACTAGTGTAACATGACAGCTCCTTTTTAATCAGAAAATAATCAGTTATCAGTCTGCCATTTATTATTAATCTATAAATATACAAAAACAATTATTAATTTTATTAAGAATATTACACCTATTATGCGCAGTACACCTTCTTTTAACTTATTAAAACTTGTTTTGCTACTTTTTTATCAGCACCAATAATCAGCATCAAAGTCTAACATGTTATTAATTCTTTTTATAACACTTGCTGTGTAGTTCCAATAAAATCATTGTATTGTTCCACTCCATTGCCCTAGAAGCATTCGTAATGTGTTTTGAAAGTTAATTTCCACACTCTCTTCTGTATTCATGGATAATTCAACGCAGATCTAGAGATTAGCACACAAGTGTCTTGGAATTTCGTAATGCTCAAATTGTTATCACTATTGTTTTGTTGACATTCACTTTTAGCCTAGACATTGATGATAATAAGAACATTTGTTTCCCACCGAGGCATACAACGAATTCTCTCATCCATCAAATTGAAATGAAAACTTATCGGCATAAATGAAGGTCCATCTTTGAATCCTTAATTTCCTAAATTTTTATTGTAAAACTGTCATAAAGCCTTCGAAAAGGAATACATTGAATTCAATACGAATCCGCCTGGACTTTTACCGTTACTCGTACTTTATAGGTACTCTGATTCTCACGCCAAGAGTTATTTTATCCTCTATTTGCTTTCTGCATATTGAATCAATGTAGAAATCTCAAATTTTCCAAATATGTCATCTAGTTTTATCTGACATATTATTTTCTCGTCTACTAAATTCTTTGACAGAACGTTTGAGCTTAATTCAAATATTTGAACTAATTATCGATTATTTACACTAACGTAGCTTTCACTGTTTTATACATAAAATGTATTTTTCCAAATTACAAACATATTTTATTTTTGCTTATCCTTCTTTTCTCCATATTTTGATTGTACAATCATCCTTTTTACCTTTTAATAGTTTTATCTGTATTAAAATGGAAAAACAAACAAAATATAAAATCCCTCAATTTCAATGTAACCTTCATTCTGGAAAGTGAACCACTTACTTGTTATGAAACATCTATTGATTTTCAGTAAGCCAGCTGATCAATAAGTGTCATTCGTGCAAAACATATTAAATACCCAAGACATGTGACTAAGATATGCCCTAAAAACTGATTATCAGCTTCAGAAATATTAAATCTGATCCTGCAGTCAACTATCTATTTATATCGATGAGTATCAGTAACCGTTCACTTCATGTATATACTAATATATTTATCTTTAGTACATCATATTTAAGGTCGATATTGTAATGTAATGCACATAGTACTGCACGAAAACATAATTAGCTTTACATAATAAGTATAAACGTACCGGTAATTAACGAAAACATAATTAGCTTTACATAATAAGTATAAACGTACCGGTAATTAACGAAAACATAATTAGCTTTACATAATAAGTATAAACGTACCGGTAATTAACGAAAACATAATTAGCTTTACATAATAAGTATAAACTAACTAAATTAATTAAACTATGTTTTGAAATTTCAGATTCTTCAATGCCCATAGTGGTTAAATAAGTTCCCATAATTGTTTGCAATTTTGTACCATTATTGCAATCATATACCTATGTACTTTCAACAGAGTTTACTTTTCCGACTGTGTCTATTTATTCCAAACGTTGCTTTAGTAATACCCTTCCGTATCCGTATGCCGGATACCTCAGCATTTTAATTTTACTACATACAGTACCTCCAATTTGTCTTCATGCCTCATGAATCTATAAATTATCGGTCTATTTGAATGTTGATAAATATACACAGTCTATTTGTTATAATACTACCTTTATTTAGATCAGACAGTAATTGTTTTGTTTTATTTTTTCACCAAGATATAACCTTCCTTCATACTTGTTTGAGGATTTCATCACTGTTCGAGTAATCTATCCTGTACAATTTAATATTTTCTTTCAAGGGATACTGATCAAGTTCGGCACATTTCGTTTTCTCTCTGATTATTTTATTTTATGTCTCAAGATTATCGATTTTGCTGATAAGAACTGGCACGTGTTTATTCTCATGCCAAAGCATTTCGTAGGTCTCCAATCACTTTTGCTACTTTTATGTTTTAATCTCTTTATAAAATTTTTAAGGAAAACGTTTATTCCAGCTTGAGTGGCAATTTTCTTTAAGACTTTTGTCTATAATTCTTTTCATGCCACTTTTCTAGAGCTTTTAGGAAGAGCGTCCAACGTTTTACCTATCATCTTCATTCTTGTATTTTCCTGCTCCTTTATACAAATTGATTAATCTGAATATGGGTCAGGACTGGCGTAGACATTGCTCTGTCTGACATTGAATTTGGCGATACTGTACTTTCTGGAACTGCCGTAGCTTTTTCTTGGCTTCCATATATATTTTTGATGAACCTAGCGGATTTATTTTTTCAGACATGTTAATTGATTGCTACGGCTTAGCCTAGGTAAACAGTAGTAAACGAGGATTTGCTGGCATCGTTTAAGTGTATGCTGCGCACCACACTACTTTTCTAATAACGATATTGGTGTTTTCCTGCGATGTGGGCCTGTTCGATATAAACAGAATTTAATATATTAATTATTTGTGTAAATATCTAAATTGGGTATCAAAGAAAGAAGTTATAGTATGACGTTTATCAGCGATATTTGTAATCATGCGTATGTCCTTACTACACGTTCTCAAAACGATTCACATTAAATAAAGCACATGTTCCAAAATCTCCTTAAATGGGAAAAATATTTATATAAAAAAAGGCCATAGTCTAAAAGGTCATAATTCGTCCGTTTTTCACTGGCGAAAACGTATCGTAAGATAATAAGTGTTGTTTTAAAAAAAATAAGGAACTTATCCACCAAAGACAGATCTAAACTCGGTTATGGCGAGCTCGACCCCCTCCCCACGCCCCCATCATCTCCCCCACCCTCACCCTGGTTAATGTGTAGTGATTGGTTATCTTGTTTTCATTCTGAGTTTAGTAATGTTCAACATCGTAAAATGTGCAATGATGGTTTTATTTTAGCATGGTATAATTTCAGCATATTCATGTTGAAAATGATATGTGTATGTCGTTGTCACCTTGATTTATCCATATAACGCAATAATTTGTTTGCTTGTTCTTTATGCCAGGTGTAAGTAGATTGTTAATTCAACTATTTTCAAATTACCAGATTTTCCTCTTTTTGTCCTGTTTATTTGTTGTCTCAGTTGAATGATATTTGTGTAAGCAGCTGTACTTTCGGAATTGAAATAAAATTTCTTCAATACTGTTACTTGTCAGTGTTTGAAAACGTAAAATTCCATTCTGAAAATACCTTGTACCGGTAACATGTAAAACATGAACTTTTCTTTTTTAAAAACTTGCAAAAATTGTCTAAATCTTTCCAAAATTAAAAAATAATATAGATTTATATCATTCATAACTGTGGACTGTTACAGATATTTCATATACTAAGACAACATTTGTGTTAAATTTCTTTAAACTGTACTTTGTAACTTTTATGATATCTTTATATTTTATTGTAAATATAGTCACAAACATGTTTATATATTTACCATCGACGTCTACTTGACATGCCTTCTTCTCGCTTCATTATTTTGACAATCTAGCTATATGGGTTAATGCTGTGTCTTACATTATTAAGATCGCCTCATAAACATTATCTTGTTATCTTTTGTCTCTTAGATTTTAAATAAATTATAATTTTCTTGAATATTTTTTTGACACGGCTGACTTCTGCTAAACTACTTTTAATAATCCTACAAATATACTAAAAACGGCAAGATTTAAACTAATGTTTTCGTTTTATTATTATTATTATTATTATTATTATTATTATTATTATTATTATTTTTATTTCAGACTCGTACAGCATACAAATAAATAATGATAACCTTACTTTCCGGTGCACAGGTAGGCTGACTTTGTTATATGATTGTTGCTGTTGTTTAGAAGAATGCTCAATATAAGTAATGCAAATATTTCACCTGCATATATTATGATACTAACAAAAATGACTGATTATTAAAATATAAAATTTAAAGATTGATTTTGAATTTAGTCATCACGCAATGTTAAACAAATATCGGTTTTATTGATGATTAAAGACACAGAATCGATTTATTGTAATTGCCAATGACTATAACTAAAATTATTTCTCATTCTTACTTTATTACACACGGATAATAACACATTCAATTCTTGTCAAACATTACGTAATAATACATGATTGAGCTATGATTAAATGAATCGAGACATACGAATGTACTTAGATCGTGCCACTACACTTTATATATGGCTTCTCTTTGAACAGAATCAGTACCTTTGTCACATGAGAATACAATTATGTATGCTGAATTTTTTATAATAAAAAAAGTTATGTCATTCAATAGTTTTATATTTTTCAAGACAAAATCTCGCATATGAGAATTTAATATTGAATAATAACATATGACGGAAAGACAGGTGATTGTCCAGTAGTGACGAAAATGAAATGAAGATAACATATGACGGAAAGACAGGTGATTGTCCAGTAGTGACGAAAATGAAATGAAGAGGAATATAACGAGATAAACGACGATATAAATATGACGATATAGACAGTAGTGTAAGATGTCAATTTTACGTTTAATGTTGCTATTGACGACATTAGCAACAATATGGATTATAACTAGGGAATAAGCGATTAGCATTTTTCTACCGATTTCCGATTCCGGATTTTGGGCATGAAATTTTTCCGATTCCGGATACGATTCGATTACTTGGAAATGCTAAATCCATATTTTTTTCTAAAAAATTTCATCTTCCGTTTCCGGGTTTCTGGTATCTGGTTTTGCCGTGTCTAGCATGTTAATTAGTACTTTACCATATCCGGCTTCATTTCCGGTTTTCACCCGTCGGTTCAAATAGATTGTCTCACAGCGTGGTTGTGTTGACCATATTGGACTTTTCAGACTTCTTATTTAACTTTATTAACGCACTATCGAATGACACGCAGTGTTAGACACGGTGCTATAGAAATTCAACTTTATTATTTTTATTATCCGAATCGATCGTTCCTGCCTTGTCCGACTCCGATTAATCGGAAGTTCATACTATCCGGTGGAATCCGATTTCCGGATCAAAAGTCGGTTATGCCCTTATATATATATATATATATATATATATATATATATATATATATATATATATATATATATATATATATATATATATATATATAATATGCCTATTTACCTTGACAATGTTGTCTTGACTCTCGTAACATAACTAAGACCAGGAATTTAAATGAAAATGAAACTGTAGAAGAGCTATTAAAAAGAAATAATATCGTCCAGCATTATCGTTATAAAATATTATAATTTTCTTTCCTTCTGCTTTGTCTATTTCTCTGTTATAAATATCTTCATCAAATAAATAATGGGTATGTGGGAAAGCTTGCCAGTAGCTTTTCGTGGGTCGGTGGTTTTTTCCGAGGGTTTTACCGGGTTCTTCCTCTACCATTAATACTGGCCGCCATGTCGTGTTCTGATAAATATATATATGTGGTTAGGATATATATCCTAACCATATAGTCTTTGCTGTTTAATCGATATTTTCCAGAGCTTTTTTTTTCCTGGTGTTTTTTGTGGTGTGACAGAATTTAATTCAACTTGCACTTGCGGTAATTCATGATGGCGACTACCAGCATGGCACCAATCACTAGAAGAAAGGAGATCAAACCAAAGATTGAGCCCAATGCAAAAAATAACTGCATCGTATCTGAAATACAAATATGGTAGATTGTAAACATGTATTATATACAATGCTGACGTACATAACGTTCAGCTGTAATAGTCACATGATAGTGACTTCACTAATTTCCATATAATAAAATGAATTATTTTCTTTAAAAACAAATGTGATAGCCTCTTTCATATTGATTTCGTCACTTCTGTTTACTGGCATAATTACTTTCAGTGAAAATAACTCAAGAAAATGGCTCGGTTCAAACCGGGCACGTTTCTAGCCTTAATTTGTTGTAAGAGCTTTTCGTTTGAGTCCGCGTCCCAGAATATGATACCACTTATTAACAAATTCATATTTTTGTGCATTCGCACAAACTAAGCTCGTTTAACCGACGCATCACGTGTCTTATATTTCGGACATTTTCTTATCTTATCTATAACGTGAACAATATATTTTATGTGCATGTGGTACATTCAATGTTATTGTTACCAGCTTAAATTGTCTTTTTTATACCATTGCTCTTAGCAAATTAAGTTATCTAGAGCTCAGTGTATCTTGGCTCAGCATTAAGCTATTTGTTCTTCTTCCAGCTAGTTGTCGTTTATTTTGTTAACTGCATCAGAAATTTTGGGGACGTCTCCATTAAAAATGTCGATAATAATGGCATATTTACATATGCCGCTGGAATATTTTTGGCAATGTGTGATTCAAGCACAACAATCGAAGTGGGGTGTTTCGTTAGCACCCTCTGTCGTCACCATAACGTATGTGCAACTCTCTTCTATCTCATTGACGTCCGTTTTGTATGAACTGGTCTTACATATATTTTATGAGTTATAAAGCGCATACATTTCATCCAAGGATTAGTTATAACATTGATCATAACCTAAAAAGTATTGTCGAGCGCATGCTTTTAAAACAGTCTCTGTCAGCAATGTTCTGTTCGACAATATTTCAAATACTTTCAAATACTATTATGACGAGGCACAGCTCTCTCTCTCTCTCTCTCTCTCTCTCTCTCTCTCTCTCTCTCTCTCTCTCTCTCTCTCTCTCTCTCAACAAAATGTTTCTTTAAACTGTTGGCTGCTAAATTTAGGACGCACACTTGAACATATTAAATCAAATTTACCTTATTTTATGGGACGCGTGTAAAGTTTTAGGACTTTTTCGGGTATTTGATAAGCCATAGTATTTGTTAATTTAACTTAATATTGTAATAAATTTGGAGTAAGTGTTAGTGAATTTGAACCATGCTTGGGTCGTTAGTAGTGATTTTGGGTACAAGCCGAATGACTGTGCCTTTTATAACATAGTCCATATTAAAATTCAGTAGTGTATACAAGTAGTGTGATTGAAAAGGCAGCATTTATGGTTGGAAATCAGTAAATTATAGAATGGAATCAATAAGTTGGAACTTGGTAGGTACCGTTTATGTGGCCATAGTGGAAAATTGGCGTATGTATATGAGTGTGATACGCCGGAAATTCTGTGGATGGACTGGCCTAGGGTCGCGCAGTTAAATATTTCCCAGTTAGTAAGGGAATACTGGTGTAATTTCTATGGCATGACAAGCTATCGGTACGGAAAACGGATGATAATGAAGAAAAACCATGTAAAGGTGCAGTTAATGGACGTTTGGGCAAGTTGTCTCCTCTGGGTCGCTCATTGATTACAGCAAAGATTAATAATTATAGCAGACACGTCTTTCTTTCCATTTTACAACTCAAGTTGTATGGAAGTCTTTGGAAATTTGGGGAAAACATATGACTTCCAGCGTGACTCGCGCCAGGGTTTTGACACCGCTCGGTCAAGTGAATACCCCTGTGCTTGTAACAATATGTTCAAGCGTACTTTCTAAATTTAGCAGCCAACATTTTTAAAAAAAGATTTGGTTTTGAGAGAGAGACAGACAAAGACAGACATAGAAATATAATGAGAGAGAGAGAGAGAGAGAGAGAGAGAGAGAGAGAGAGAGAGAGAGAGAGAGAGAGAGAGAGAGAGAGGGGTTTCCTGATAGGATGTATATGTTCTTTGGGGGGGGGGGAAAGACCTTTTACATCTTAGATACTGTTATAATCTCATTAAAATTACCTTCATGCAGGTACATGATCGATGGGTGTAAGTTATACAGTCTACAGTTGTGCCAGATGTGCACGCTCAAAAGACTGCTATCTTCGCTCATTGGTCATTTTCACTTCCTGTATTTCAAAAGTAATTTAAAACCGAACTTATATAAATGCTGTTTAATGACATTATAAAGACATTTATACCTGAAATATCTGGTAAATGTATTTCCACTGTAATGTTATCTATTTTTCACTTCCAAAAATAAAATAAGAACTGAAAGTCTTCACCAAAGAAGAAATACCATTGACACTGGACACATTTCTGGAGTGATACTTCGCGAAGACACTGATAATGCTAGGTTTATTGTATGAATACACATATTTGTCTCCATCTATCTATTCACACATACATCTATCCATCCATTAGGGCATAACCAACTTTTGATCCGGATAGTATGAACTTCCGATTAATCGGAGTCGGACAAGGCAGGAACGACCGATTCGGATAATACAAATAATAAAGTTGAATTTCTATAGCACCGTGTCTAACACTGCGTGTCATTCATTAGTGCGTTAATAAAGTTAAAAAAGAAGTCAGAAAAGTCCAGTATGGTCAATACAACCAAGCTGTGAGACAATCTATTTGAACCGACGGGTGAAAACCGGAAATGAAGCCGGATATGGTAAAATACTAATTAACATGCTAGACACGGCAAAACCAGATACCAGAAACCCGGAAACGGAAGATGAATTTTTTTAGAAAAAAAAAATACGGATTTAGCATTTCCGATTAATTGAATCGTATCCGGAATCGGAAAAATTTCATGCCCAAAATCCGGAATCGGAAATCGGTAGAAAAATGCTAATCGGTTATGCCCTACCATCCATGCATAGATACAAACAAGACTACAAACATACATACAAACATGCATGCATGCACGCACACACGCACGCACGCACGCACACACACACACACACACACACACACACACACACACACACACACACACATACATACATACATACATACATACATACATACATACATACATACATACATACATACATACATACATGCGGTCATACATACATACGTACGCACGTACATACATATATGCACGCATATATGCATGCATACCTACCTACGCACACGCACACACACACTAACATACGCAAGTAAATAACTGACATTAGGCTTGCCTTTTATGTTTGTGTTTAATTCGAACGTTTCCAACACACACACACACACACACACACACACACACACATACATACATACATACATACATACATACATACATACATACATACATACATACAGACATACATGCACGCATAGATGCATGCATACCTACCTACCTACCTACCTACCTACGCACACACACACATACACACACTAACATGCGCAAGTAAATAACTGATATTTTGCTTGCTTTTTGTGTTTGATTTTAATTCGAACGTTTCCAACAGTTGGATTTCGACCAAATATATTTGATAACATCACTTTCTGCGAACACGTTATCATACATGACACATATGAAACATATGACTAAAGGATTATAAATATAGTTATATGTGTAAAATTCTAAATTAATTTGAGACAAATACAACAGTTTTGTATTTAAAAACAATTTAGTAAAATGAAAACATGCTCTTAGTATGATTAAATTAGAAACAAGATGACAAGGATTTTCGGTACATTCCTTACTGATAGAAACTGACGAAGTGCCAGTACAGCGAAAAGCATCGTAACACGTACCGCCAGGAGAGAGAGAGAGAGAGAGAGAGAGAGAGAGAGGTCGAGAGAGGTCAGGTTTCCGTTTTCCTAAATTCCTCTAACTTTGCATCTTTCCATTCAATTATTGTTTCCCCTCTTTCATCTTATTCCTCTTGAAATTTATCTTTTAAGAACACCTTTGAAAAATCCCTTGAATAAAACATTAAATTACTTTTGATCTAAATTATTTTTTTTTAAACTATATATTGTATGGGACTATATTATATGCAATTTTTGTCTCCCCTAACTTTACATTGTCAGAATCGTGCAATATTTTTAGGATGCTCTGCTTTATCCATCCCATACATCGTCAGGTGTTTGTGAGAGTCATGACTTTCTCTTGCAGGAAACAAACATACCTCACTTTTGCTGGAGTTTCTTTCCACCTAGCGGGGCTTGCTTTGCCATTAGTGCGTTTTTATAGAGATCGGAAGTAGTATTATCTTTTACGGGATTCAGAAAAGGGGCAAATATTGTGTTACAGTTATTACTATTAACATTGTTTACTGTATTTGACCTCAAGCTGTTACGAGGCAACGTTATAATTTCCGATTATCTATTCTGTTGTACAATATTTTCTTGTGAAAGCAGTTCGAGATCTTGTCTCCCTTTGTACGAGGGAAAGGTGAAATTATGTTCGAACAGATTGCACGTTTTAAAAAGATCTTGTTAGCTAATCACAGAAAGACGATTCAATGTTTTCTTTTCCATACATTATGTAAACATATAAATCCACAAATATATCGGGAATAGTGAAGGAACATAGTGGGTGAATAGACCTTTTGTTGAAACTTCATTTGCTTTAAAAATAAAAAGCTTTCCTTCGAAAATGAAACAAATATAAGGTCAGTAACGACAAACTGAAGCCTATAACTGACCGAGAGTTTCTTTGATTGGGTTAGCCTATTTTTGTTACTTTATTATTTGTCGATATGTGTACTTTGTTTACCTTTAAGACGTTTTATCGAGGTCGCTCCCTCTCTGCTGCTGTAATTAAATCATTATTATATCAATTTCTTAACCACAAATTTTATCAAGATCTACTGAAACGATGTATCGCGACATATGATCATGTAAATTTATCGTTATAAATCCTTCTAGGGAATCTTGCGCACGTGACAAGGAGTTTTTAAACTTAATTATATCTTTATCTCCCGAACACTAAGTCTGATGAATATTTCTAAGTGTATGTGTATCAATTCCATTAAATCGGCTAAAATAGTACAATTTTTTTCTGACTACGTTCGAAATTTGTGAATATCTGTATTCTTATGTCTGCCCCGAGAAAATATTCTTGCTGTATTTGATTGTTTGTCCAGCATTGCGTCATCGTATACTAAAAGATTATTAATAAATCTAACTAAATCAAGTTTATCAACACTCCGAGCTTCATCAATATCGATGATAACATTAATAATATCATCCCCTTCTTCATTTAATAATTTTGCATTCTCATTAAAATCTTTAAGAACATCGTAGCATCTCTGATCATCTAAAGATGGCGCCAGTAAATATAATTTATCCCTCTTCAGCCATTTCTTTATCAAATTATGTAGTAAAAGTGTCCTTCCACTTCAAGACGTACTTATTATTGTCATTCTGATAGAATTTGGTTGCGCCGGATGATGTTTGACTGATTCTTGTTTTCATGTCGCCGAGAGATCAATGATATTCATATTATAAATATATGGATTTATATTTTTACGTTGTAGAGTTAAAACTCCAACCACTGATTTAGCCACAGTTGCAACAAAACGGAAGAAAGCATATTGCTACATTATTATCACACTTTCCAGGATTTACACGAAGTAAGACTACCATGTGTGGAAATTTTGGTTGTAATGACAAGAGACAGGTGAAAAAAGAAAATGATATTTCAATCAATGAAGGCAGCTAGTTAATACCATATTTGCAGGTGTTTAATATATTGTGTCGCAAATAATGTAACCAGGCCAGCATTTTCGAAGTGATATACACAAAGAATTATATTTCAACACAGTTAGATAGAAACAGATGAATGGAGATAACTTTGTCAAGGATACATATAGGGATTAAAGAGTTATCTCGCTTGTACTCTTTTTCACACACACACACACACACACACACACACACACACACACACACATATATATATATATATATATATATATATATATATATATATATAGATATATATATATAGATATATATATATATATATAGATATATGGTCATACATAAAGCAAACATGTATACATGCAAATAAAATCACAGACAGGCACAACATACAAAGGGAACCAATCTCTATGCTTGTTACTTCGGAATGCGTGCCAGCCCAATGCAGTTGATGAAAATGTCAACAATACAAGCAACATTTAAGCACCAATAACGTCCCAATCGTATTACAGACAAATACAATTGATGCATTCGACGTTTTTAATCTGAGACCGTATTCAAGCCTTTGCATTAATTAAGAATAATGCAAACACATAAATAATAAAGAAGGAGCTATAAGGACATCCTGTTATCCTGAAACCCTTCAACATTTCCCGGAAATAACATCATCGCATCATCGGAAGTTTGACAGATATCCAGTAAAAGTCATAGTAGTAATAAGTCATAGCAACTCGGCCAGGAAGAAAAATAGTGTGATAGTAATTTACATTTCGACTGATGTGGTCTTGAAACTCCGGAGTTTTAAATACGGAAATTAATATTAAAGGTTTTTAGTTTCTCTTTCGATAATTTCATTATTTAGCTTGATTACTTTGAAATCGAATGTGTTAAAAGGTCATTCTTGACAAATATCATTCAGAGCCGCATTAGAGGGCCTTTAGCCAAGTCGTTCCTATTAAAATTTAACTGTGTTGATCGATTTCGTAAGTCAGCTTGTATTATATATTATAGAGGCTCATAATGTGTACAATGAAATAAATGAGAAAGGATTTCTTAATTATGTGGAGACGCCTCTTATGGTTGCTATGGTAGTTAAAATCGCGTAGACTTGATGCGAAATGAGGCTTACAATCATAATTTTACTAACCTAGGCTAAAGCATAAAAAATAATTCCCTGTATGTTGTAGTTGACGTGTATTTTCACGGCGTGAAGACCTTACGCTTCGTTACGGAAGTGTAATAAGGAGAAACCACGCAGTTGTAAGTTTCTCGTGCAATTATGAAGCTGTGATGCAAAAGTGTAGTTGTGAGTTTTGTTGTCATGCATTAATTCGAAGATATTTAGTAATATTCTGAACGCGTTGAAATTTCGAGTAAACAACGCGTTTTGTCTAGAAGTCTTTGAGAATCAGGGAAAGCAAGGGACTTCTAATAGGTTTGTTTGTATGATTAGGAATTTTTAACGTAGCATTAACAATGTTTCAGTCATATCGCTACGATGTCTGCAGTGAGGCAGTTTATAGTGATGTCTAGCACTGGTACATCATGCCACCGACATGTAGCATGATTTCCCACAAAGTCCCATTATCCTGACACAAGGCCGACCAGTCCTAATACTAACCTCGTAATGCTGAGCGTCAAGTAAGGCATTTGTTAGTACCATTTTTGTAAGTCTTTGGTATGACTCGGCCGGGGATCGAACCCACGACCTCCCGCTTCTGCGGTTGACGCTGTAACCACGAGACCACCGGAGCGGTTACTTCTAGTATAATTTACGCCAGTGTATGGGACCACTTTGACTGACAGTGTCAAAATACATCACTCTCCTAACTGTGCATAATATGTGTATTGAAAATTGCAATCAAAACATGCAGTCAACTAGTGCTTCAGACTATCTGCAATGCTAGTGCATTTAATTTGATTCTGAGTGAATACCTTCATATATGTCAAGGTAGCAGATAATTATAGCCTCATGATATCACTAGCAATAAATAGGTTATCTGTCAATACAAAATGTTACTTTCACTATTTAGAAACAGGTTTCATGCCAAATCAAAGTCATCCCTCACTGTAAGTCACCAAAATGTAATTCCACCACTCATGTAATGTGGATGAGGGAAATCTATATGGAGCCGACTACAGACTTTTAGTTATATCACCTGATTATTGTTACAGACAAATGATAACTGATTGCAATGTTGTGATGACTTATTGGATTCGTATACATACATACCTATTTGAAAATATTTTACACATCAAAATGCTTTCAAATATTTTTGACGTGCTCCTAAATCGTAGAAAGGTTTTAATCCATTAGACAATTATAGTACTGGTTGTACTATCGAAGAAATGATGACCCCATGAAATCGAAATTAACGTGTTTTGTCAATTGTTTGGAACATCGATGAAACGAAAGACGAAGGTAATCCTTAACCTTAGGTTCACAGTACATCCCTTATCCTCACTCCCACCCCACCCCCACATACACACATAAAAAAACCGAAAACAACAACAAATATAAATAAACGCATACCTGTCAAAGCAAACGCTACTTACAGAACTGGATGAATGATTTCCCAACTAAAATGAATTTTTATTTGCTTGAGTTACCAAGGGTGACTAAATAAGACAACTATGTGTACAATATCAATACATTTTCTATCAAAAAAAAACGTAAATGGAAAAACCGAATGTGTCCATAAAGTTAATGCATTTTGCACATTTTATAACATAGCATTGCAGCTTTGCAAAATATTGGTAAAATACTCGATAATCACGTATATAGTGCATATCTTTCTCCGAGTTGGTACCTTCTGAGTTGTCCAAAGCAAAAGCAACAAGATCAACCGAGGGGTATAGAAAGCGTGTTTCTAAAAATAACAAATCGCCTTTCAGACAGATCTTTGTGGTGTATTGTGTCATTGGATCCTCGATTGAAAACCCTGACAACCGCGAATAAGTTTACTCATCGATTGTATTGACAATCTGCATCCCAATCCCTTGTTGACTTATCCTAATATAGAACAGTAGCCACGACAACGCCAGTTACAACACTTGCAACTACAGCATAAAATCTAGAATACCTGGAACAACATATCCCTTTTAATTGAACTACAGATTATAAATTTAATTTAATCATACCTAGGGGTAATTTTATTGATGTCCTTCCTACCAGCATATTATGTTGTTACATTGCCAAATTATCAAGTTATATACCATTAGACCCTTTGGATAAGATATCTTATTCTGGAATATTATCTAGAATTAGACTTCTTTCGTCTGAGACATACACAGCATATATGAATCATTTATAAACTAAGATATAATCTTGCTTTTCACAAAATAAACAAGAGGAGAAACAATCGAGCTCCATCAAATATACAAGTGAATATTTTAGCATAATCGTTCCTTCAGGATATCATTCTAATGCGATTTTAAGCAGCCAAATTGAGGCAGCGCTGAGATATAAATAAATCACCGGAGTGATCTAATGGACCACAGATTTTATCGGAATTGAAATCAGTCTCCATCCCTTTCGCCTCATCCTAATAGATCAACAAAAACAAGAAAAACCGATAATCCAAATAGTTTAAATCCCGTGTGGAATTTAATGTTTGAGTATTTTCGTGTCATTAGAGCTCAAAGTAGATAGAAAAAAGTCACTTCGCTGATGAGAGTCTTTCAAATCAAAGTAGATAGAAAAAAGTCACTTCGCTGATGAGAGTCTTTCAAATCAAAGTAGATAGAAAAAGTCACTTCGCTGATGAGAGTCTTTCAAATCAAAGTAGATAGAAAAAAGTCACTTCGCTGATGAGAGTCTTTCAAATCAAAGTAGATAGAAAAAAGTCACTTCGCTGATGAGAGTCTTTCAAATCAAAGTAGATAGAAAAAAGTCACTTCGCTGATGAGAGTCTTTCAAATCAAAGTAGATAGAAAAAAGTCACTTCGCTGATGAGAGTCTTTCAAATCAAAGTAGATAGAAAAAAGTCACTTCGCTGATGAGAGTCTTTCAAATCAAAGTAGATAGAAAAAAGTCACTTCGCTGATGAGAGTCTTTCAAATCAAAGTAGATTATTCTGTAACTTCGATCGTTAAACACTAGTTCAAAATGCAAGTTATACGGAAGGTGGTACAAAGATATCCCCTCTATTGTTTTCGCTTTTAGTGGCAGCGAATGTTCATGCTCGTAAGGCACTAAACATTTGTCTTGACTCATCTGCAGATGTCTGTTTCTTGTGTCTTAAAATAATGCTATCTTTTAAACACTTGTGCACATTTTGTGATCAATGCATTTGATCTCGTTAGAAGAAATAAAACAGACGTTTATTTCGAAAGGAGCGGTGGTTAAAAGAACTCCTTCTCACCAATATCATCACATCTTTCCAGCATTCACTACGAGTTGCAAGGTTTTACTTAAATATTTTCATTTTGGCAGAACAGCATTAGTTCATTCTTGCAGACCATGGAGTACAATGTGTTTTGAAACAGTCAAATGTTAACACTACCTAATCCAGAAAATAAATAAACTAAATAAGAAATAAAACGAGAAGAAACAAATAAAATAGAATGAATTCATGTCGTCCTCGCTGCTGATCGGCTTCTCTGCTACGGTATATAGTTAGCCTAGTATCGTTTTCTGACACGAGCGTTACATGGCGACGTTCCCTTAAGGAAATATAACATTTGCCAATTTTCACATAATCAAAATACGATATATTGTCCGCGAACATGCTAGGTGGTTGCTTCTTTAAGGGGTAGACGATCAGATCTATTTTTATTTACATCAAATTGTGTCAGACGATCTCGGAGTATATAATCTTCATTCAGGGGCTTTCTTTCAGTTCACTGGGTTGACGAAAATATAGGAACATTATTGCTGTTTTATTTAAATATATTTGTGTTTGGTCCGGTCAGTGTGTGCACTCATAATAGCAAAGAAAGTCTAGGGATATTTGATCGCGAGCGTTTTACTCTCGTGAATATCCGTTTCAAGACAAAAAGACGGAGAATTGTAAAATCAATTCACGTATGTCGATTTTGTCGAATACCGTGTGAAACTGATCCTCTAAAATGTTCCGAATGTTTCTGTTCGAGATATCATGCAATTAGAAAACATAATGTAGGACTTCTAATGATGCATATACAATTAATCCTATTTTGGTATTCACATGGGGTGGTTCCGATGATTAGAGTTTCTTTCATCATCCCTCTAATCTATGGGAATTTGCATACCCCGCAAATATAACATGATCCATAGGTACTGCTTCACATGTAAATTTGAAATATATTCATGGCCACAAGGCAGAATCCTATCATCGGGACCTGACTTCGTCTGTTTCGTTTTTAAGAAAGGTATTAGAATTGTATTGTCTGTGAAAATTTGATGGTATTGGGCAACCAAAATCACATGTGTGATGCAAACACGGTAACATTAAAACTTATGCAACTTCCTTACTTTGCGGGCACAACGATTCTTCCTACATTTACATAGTAATCTATACAATTTTCTGGACAACGTTATAGAAGCTGCCGATTCAACATGCAATAGTACATTCAAGTATATCGTTAGCAAAGTCTAGATATTAACATTTTGAAGATGCATTTGATCCTGTTAACCTGTTAAACTATTTTGTAATATAAGTAGCTTGTTGGAAGAAGAGACATTTTGCTTTCCGAATTTTTTATTATAAGAACATACTCATCTTTATAGTAACATATTTAATTAAATTCAATATATGTATTCAAATTAATGAAAGAGACAGGATCGTGCAATAGAAGTGTTTAATAGTCAACATCGCCTATAGGTTTTAAGTTTTAGTTTTCCTTTCATTGACATTCATCAATATACGGATTAGAATTCAAATGTAATATATTTGATGAAAATTATATGTGTTTATTCCATTCTGTCGCTTAATTACTTGCAAAAGTGTGTGTGTGCGTGCGTGTGTGTGTGCTTGTGTGTGTTTGTGTGTGTGTGTGTGTGTGTGTGTGTGTGTGAGTGTGAGTGTATTTCGTGTAGTAGTTCTTGTTGCTCCAGCTTTCTTCTACCACCGTTGCATGGCAACAATACAGAAAAGATATCCGGGTGAGTAATCTTCACCCTGCCAATATAAAGCTTATCCAAGAACAAACCTCGTGTAGTGCCTCCTCTTGACAACACAAGGAAACTGAGTACATGGCAGTCTTAAGCTAAACTACAGAGAATCGGGGGACACCTTACATCCCGATATATAAACTAAATCTTAATGAGATAAAGAGGGATAAGCTTACGCTAATTACTTCTAAAGCAACAACATGAAAGACACAACATTTTGAAATTTAAAATGCATTTGAAAAATATAAAGAAAAGTGAATGTTAGAAAATGCAAGCCTTCAATTTAATCTCAAAACGTTTAATTGAAAAGTTAGAAGTATTCTACGAAAATTTGATTATATAACAAAAATGTTTGAATAAATTAATTGTTTTAGATGGCATGCGCAATAGTGATTTAGCAGACTAGTAAGTTGATGCAATTGATAATGATTTCATCCTGACATACAGCGTGCAATTGACCTAAATTCTGAGTTTCATAATTGAACCACAAAATCATAACTCTGTAACGACCGAGCTTAATCATACACTATATACATCTCCTGTTGTCATAGGCTAACTGGTATAAGACATTGGACCAATTCTGATTAGTAAACATGAACGATTTCCAGATATTCACCTGTATGTGTACGATTTATAAATTCACATATATGAAATAATAAAGACTGTGAAATTTACACGGGCTTAGCTAAGGCTTTTTCTGATAATATTGAAGTCATTAATTGTACATTTTCTTGATACAAATATCCTTTTATCCATCATTATACAACTAATGGTCGATTAATCCGTCTCATCCTCTCCTGGCGTTCCTCTCCAGTACGAATTCTTCTCGCACGTGTTACGTGCTTAGGCTCGAATAAGCAGCAACATAGAAAGAAGTGAAAATAACAAGCTTGTAACAATTTAACAAACAATTTATTGAGTACAAATATTTTCATAAAAGAAAATAAATAAACTTACGGTTTTAGAGAATCAAGTCCAAAAATTAATCCAAAAAGAATTCACAATATAATCCACTAGTGGAATTGCAAGAGTCCTGATAATAAAATGTCCTAATAGTTCCCGATTCGAATCTTGACGATGTAATCCAATATGGACGACGATGTCACGTGATGAATTCAGTTTTAGTTTTATAATAATCCAAATGAGCACAAGTAATTTCTAGATAAATAACACAATAAATTCCTCTTGATCCCAAAGGAATTGACACAATCTCCAATAACTCAAAAAGAAGACACAACTTAATATTTTAAAAGTCCAACTTCTACTAAATATCTCGCTCAAAAACATCACTTATATACCTGTTTTTACGTAAAGAAGAAAGGGGTCACGACCTTCCAGAATCTCTCAGAATAATCTCACGTTCAAGAAATCACGCAAACATCGTGTGACCCAACTAAATTAGAAAGATGTTTATACTTTACTCCATTTGTCCTTGGAATCAACCAATTATTTTAGAAGTTTGTTTACACTCTGAAGCAAGGTCAGAAAATGAGGTTAACATCTGTTGTTTACTGGTAGTGAAAATTTCTAGAAAAAATTTCCCAATGAATGAATTTTTAATCCAAAATGTCAAATTTGAATCTGACAAAAATAAATAAACTATTTAAACCAAATATACGTAACACTCGCCTTAATCTCGAAAACTGTCTGGCAGGTCCATCCCAGCTCGTCATTACTGGTTTACACTGCAATCTCTCCAGCTCGCCGCCCTATGAACTTTCCAGTTCGCTATCTCAGTCTATACACTCTAAATTTATGATCTAGCATTTTTGCTGAAATACCCATCGAAATCTAACGACTACCGAAAAAAAACTTGATCATATTGTGACTAATGTGGTTTCAAAGTTAATATAGATGAAAGCCAGATTGCTTGTTTCCAATTCGGAAGTCATTTATTAGAGTTTGAAACTGGTTCTTCGGCAATCCCTAATTGGACGTTGGTTGTTACTATAAACATTTCTCTGTCTTGATATTTACACATCAGGTGCTGTTCGGTACAAATGTCAAAACGTCTGGTATGAAGAAATATCAGTGGTATTGTTCTCAGTCAAGATCAAGTTTTTTTAAGTTTGGAAACTTATCAACAGACATACTTTCAAAGCATTTTGATAAAAAGATACTGCCTATTGTCACACATGGTGATGAGATTGGGTGTTTGAATCATTCACTTGCCTATTGTCTCACATGGTGATGAGATTGTGTGTTTGATTAATTCACTTGCCTCTTGTCTGACATGGTGATGGGATTGGGTGTTTGAATCATTCACTTGTGTATTGTTTCAAATAGTGATGAGATTGGGTGTTTGAATCATTGATTTGACACCGAAAATGTTGATCTAAATTGATGTACGTATACTGCTGAAACCTACTGAATCTACTGCAAGCTGCGAGGCTATAAGTTAGTTTGCAATAAAAGCTCTGATTGAAATTACAAAAGCGTCCAATAGTTGACTCTTTAAACTTGGTTACGATATGCACCTTCAATGGTCTGCAACCAAATGTCGTTCATCATATTTCGGTAAATCAAACGTGTGTTTCGCTTATGAATTTTGTTAACTTATGTGCTTATAACGAATCAGAATTTTCTTAAATTTGTCCAAGCGGTGACGGATTTAAATCAACAAACAATTATATGGCAGCACAATGAATTATGTAGATTAAGTTCTTACAAAATATTTGAGATTGGCACACGATACATTGAATCGATATAATTAACATTCATTTGCACTTTAAATTCTTTTGCAAATTAGGAGATAAATGATTTAAACTTTAAGTAAGATTATTTAAATTAAAATCGGTTCTATTTACAAAAACAAAAACAACGTTTGACTCTATAACGCTCAGGTATCAATGTTTGCTGAATCTCTGAGGTGTAGTGAAATATTCGTTCTTTTGGCACATGTTTCAAAACTTCGAGTCTTTAAAAAAACATATTTATATGGTCCCTATAGTTAATAACACTATGGTCAAGAAATACATATATTGATTTATGATGTTCTATCTATTGGTGTATGCATACATTAAATGTAGGCAAGAAACGAAAACATGTTCTTAGTCCTAGGCATTTGCTGATAATTTCTAGGTGTCTAACGCAATAGTCAAAGTGCGCTCTTTCTTGTAATGAAACGTATATTGCATCTTACTGCTAAAACTGGGATTGAGGTTTTATTCAATGAGTTTCAATGTCGACGCAAAAAATCACATTTTGCAAAAGTTTCTTAGTAATGAAAATTGTCATAAAGACCTTACTGCTAATATCTGAAAGGAGATAACTCGGTATACCGTAAACGCTGGTCGATTGCAACATTTATACAGCAATGCATGAAATAGTCATGACCTTACTGCTAAGATATAAACGGAGATAACCCGGTATAACGCAAACGCTGGTCGATTACCACATTTCTACCGAAATGCATGAAATGAGATTACGGTACCAATTGTTTATCCATTGACCTCAATGCTAATGTTTTGTGAAATTAATATACTTTCTATCCTACTTTAGCATGTACGTCACACACTGTCACAGAGAACAATCTTAGATTATCAATCTGACAAGGACAAAACCAGGTATTCTATTGCATGTAAGAGAGATAACTCTGTCCGATACGATATCGCGTCCGAGGGTTTGATAAATTTATCATCAGAAATCCATGTGGGATTGACTGAGCGTGACGAAAGAAATTTCTAAATCGATTATGATCCATATCACAGCCGCACCAAGTTTGCCAAATATTTCGTAGCGTATGAGTATCAACTCCGTTAAGTATACACGATAAATTGCAGTTATCTCTGATCACCTTTGGTATTTGAGTGTATCGTTGAGTTACATCAGTGTTTTTATGTCTGCCTCGGGAAAATATCCTAGCTGGATTATTTTGATTGTCTAACATGATATCATCATATACGACCAATATCATCAATGCTCGGTGCTTCTTCGATATCAGTTATAAACTCAATGATATCTTCATCGATTTCCGATTTTGCTCTCTCGTTGTAATCCTTTAACACTTCGTAACATCTGTGATCGTCTACACTCGGGGCGACCAAATATAACTTGTCCCATTTCATCCATCTCGTTATCAAATTAAGTAGCAATTGTGTCTTGCCTCTTCCAGATGGTCCGATTATAATCGCGCGAATAGAATTCGGTAACATCGCATGGTTTTTAATAGGTTCTCGTCGTCGGGTAGCTGAATAATCAATTACATTCATGTTATTATATATAAATTATGGATCTATATTGTGTGAAGTGTAAGGCGCGTACTGGCACAGATGACTTTCCAACTAAATATAACCGATCGACACATTCTGGTAAGTGTGTATAATGCAGTACAAAGAAATTTAGATTTGTTTCCCTTGATAAATCAAAGGGATGAAAAAAAAACCGAGGAGGTGATATTGCAGCCAAGCTAACTAAACTATCGGAAACACCGTGGGCGAAGTATCCAGGAGAAAAACACCTTCCAGGGTATAGTTATTGTGGACCAGGGACTAGACTCGATATCCGACTTGATGATCAAAACCAACCCCGACCTGATGAATGTCCAATAAACGCCATTGATAAGGCGTTTCATGCTCATGATGTTGATTATAAAAGCAGTAATTTGCAACACAGACATATCGCAGATGTGAAATTGATTCACGCGTTAAATTCTATCACTGATAAATCCTTCAAAGAAAAATTGGCTTCATGATTAGTAAAATCGGCAATGAAAGGTAAATTGATGTTAGGTGCCGGTAATTAATAACAACATGGAATCTATTTATTATTCTCCAAAAGGATATTGGAGGGGTAAGGCAGCAATCAGTAAATTCGCTAGCGCCGCGAAGGTGAAATATACCACCGAGGCTCATTGGTTATCCAAACAGGCAATATGGCAGATTTATCTACCGCCGCCTAAACGAATTAACTACTCGCATTTTGATGTGACCGTTCCTAATGAAGTTCATCAAGCTGATATATTATTTCTGCCGCATGATGGTGGTTACAAATACGCGTTAACTGTAGTTGATGTTGCGAGTCGATACAAACAAGCAGAACCGCTAGCGACAAAATCATCAACTGAATTGGCTTCTGCGTTTGAAAGGATTTATCGAAGGGGTCCTCTGCGCTGGCCAAATCTATTACAAGTTGATCCTGGCAAGGAATTTCAAGGTGTGGTTCTATCAACGATGAAGAATCATAATACCTCGTTACGACGAGGGCATACTATACTACATCGCGATCAGGCAATTGTTGAACGATTTAATCGCACACTTGCTGAGCGGTTATTCGGATATCAATACACGATCTGGTGAATGGGTCAAGAGATTACCAGCAGTGATTACCGCGCTGAATAATGAGATTACTCGGACAATCAACATGAAACCTAATAACGCCATTAAAAAGAAGTCAATACCAGTAAAACCGCAAAAAGATGTTTCAAAACAACCAATACTCGGTAATGTCACTGTTAGGTATTTATACGAACCAGGAGAGCTTGAAGGTGGTAAAAAAGGGCTACTGATCCTATTTGGAGTGTTACTGTACATAAAATATCTAACATAACACGGTCCACGGGTAGGCCAGCAATCTATAAGTTGGATTAAACTGCTCCTCAGCGAGGATTTACTCGTGAACAACTACAAGTGATACCCTAGGATACTCAGTTACCACCGCGTGGTCTTAACTAGCACCTCTGCGTCTATTGCATTCAAGACACGTCAGCATCACATTATCTCTAGTATGACCTACGCTGCTATCTTTTCTGTCTACGGTAAATTGGCGAGGATCTTTATCCGACCAACACCAAAGCATTATACTATTGCAACTCGCGCAGTGATTATTCTGTTGTTGCTTCAGCGTAATTATTAATTCGGCATCAATGTCAAATTCTCTGTTATTTTTCTTATCCTGCTGTTTATAACCAGCGAGTTTTTTATGATTATATCATCGCGTATATTACTTATTGTAGTGTCCTTATCATCTAAAACAACTCTTCGAAGCTGATTTATTCTTCGTACTCTGGACACTGCGAGATAGACTAAATTTGACCACTCGATGTGATTATCCACTATCCAAACAATTATATCGGATATAGTTAATCCTTGTGAAGAATGTATTGTTGCTGCGTAACCTAGCGTCCATGGGGATTTATCAATGTATCTTCGACGACGCTGATATCAACCAGCACAATATCATTTAACACTAAATTCTGCTTCTCTGTCAAGCCTGGAATATCAACTTCAATATTCTGTTTTCGCATATCCGAAGGCCTATAACATAACGGTACTGGAAGTGTTGTAAATTTTTCTTTATGCGTTTCAAATAACTTCATCGGAAGTGTGTCTCTAACTATTTTTCTACTTGCGATTATCAAATCGTTTGGTCTCCACGCTTCCCAAAAATCATTCATGGGAGTTTCCGAAATTATTTCACGCGCTATCTCACATTGGATTCTATCCGGTTATAATCTGATTAGTTTCTTCAACTCGCGTAATTGTTCATCATGTGCTCTATGATCGGTGTTAATTTCTTCATAGTAGTCTACAAAATTCTTTAGCCAATCATGTGGGGATAAACCGACAAATGGTGGTGGTTGGCCATGATCACCGCACATGACGACTTTTGTGTTCGCGTGTAATAACCAATCAAGAAATCTTTGTAATACATCTAATGACACCGTGCATATTTCATACCAAATAATGATTTCAGGAATAAATTTCTCGCCCATTCGATCAGGAGTCCATTAGTCACCTTTCCATCGAAAGAAACTATGATAAGTACAATCATTTACCCCTCGTTGTTTTATCTCTCTGGCGAGTCTGTGTGTTGGTGTTAGTACAATCATATTTGATTTCCCACGAAATAATTCAATCGCACGAGTCGTCTTTCCTGACCCACCACAGCCGTTTAAATAAACTGTTTTATATCTACATATTGGATCAGATATCTCCGGTGCGTTAGATAGTTCTGATATTTTATCACCTTTCAAATATTTATCCTCAATCGTAACATCTGCTGATTTTGAATAATCACACAGTATTTCCCATTTAATTCTCCATGATCCCCAACTCTCATCACAACTAGTGAATTTAGCTACTGCGTTGCTGTGTTTCATGTCTATGTAAAATGAATCAGTGGCGACTCTAACTGCGGTGTCAGGAAATCTATTTATCATCGAAAATAAATTGATAGAAGCATAAGCCAGCATAGATGCTCTCAAATGTGTATACTGAAGACTGTGTCCATAATTGTAAGTAACAATTGTAACCAATTTGGTTCCATCGGACAAGAAAGCGTCTTTACGATCAGCATATATACCCTTAGATGTTATATTCGCGATTACTAAATCGTATTTAACGTTATCTATAATCAACCGTGAAGAATATCTTGTATTGTAGTATTTACCACCTTGAGTGAATTTAACGATTATTCTTCAACTGAGATCTTTTGCGTCTTTGTTTCTGATTTCATATAACAGTTTGGACCAATTCAAGATATATTCTTCGTCAAAATCAGGGATTTGTTTTCGTTGTTCGCTGATTATACTATCTAGATCAGGTTGTGGTGGTAACCAGACTTCAGTCTGTGCTCGATATGATATAATTGCTTCACTGACAATCAACGATATCAGCATGCTACAATCGATCATATACCGTAACAGCACTATTGGCATCCAATATTTCGAAGACATGTGTTTATCAATCCAACATAACAGCACGGATGAAGTCCTTTAGCCAATTCAAATGATACCAAAAGAGCGAATCCGGTTAAATCAAAATCAGACAGTAGTCCATTAATTGCAACGCGGGCCATCTCATGGGTGGGATGTCCAAATCGTTTAAAGTACTTAGCGCATTCTCCGTACCCGAGAAAACTCCCTGGGTAACACGCGACTATATCAACTGAAATAATTGTTTCAGGGTTATATTTTGTATTCCATAATCCGCCGTGGTTATATTCAATGCAGCTTGATTTGATGTCTGTGAGAAATTCAGCTCGTGTTGGTTTCCACGAGTTTCTCTTTCTCGCGAAATGAGCTGCAACCGACGGAATTGTAAAGCAATTTGTTAATAATTGTTCGTCGTCGAAATTCTTCGAGAAACTACCAGCTAGTTTTTTTTATCTTGTCATGGAGGGCTTCGGTATGGTATAATTCTCCACTGGGTCTTACAAACTGATCGAATCCACCCTTAGGGTTTTCAGCGCTGTGAAGTAACCACACTGACACAGGATCGTTTTTACTCAACTGGTAAATAAAATCGAATAGTTTCTCTTCAGAGAATTCCGGGGTAGATATTTTACGGTTCTATTTCGCAGGAATATTGTTACTGCAGATGTCCATGCGTGTTCGTTATGATCAATAATTTTGATTGGAGCTCCTCTCGATTTATATTTCGGTTCGTATAATATCTCGCCTGTTATCGTCGATACTGATATTGGGAATTTTAGTATTCGTTCTAACTCTGCCACATTTTTAATTGTTGCCCCGTGCTCTTTACTGTTAGTCCCCACTCGTTTTTTTTTTGCGTCTTAGATCAGTCAATTTGTCTCCACGCAACGCATTTGTGAAGTGTTCTAATATTCGTTCTGCTACACAATTCATTCTCGTTGATATAATCATCGACGATGATAGTTTCATGGGTTTTAGTTTTTCAATACTCGGTTTATCATTTAACGGATATATCCCATAAACAACTGCTGTTACAGGATAAGATCTCTCGTAGCATGGTTTGTCAATTCCAGTCAGAATTCCTGGTTTGGAATCTTGACTCACAGTGACAGTTTTTTTATTCTTGAAGATGGGTTCAAATTTATCCCTGATAATCCAATCTCCCGCGGATAATGAATTTCACTCTAAAAAATACCTTTTCTGCGTAAGATGTGAGATTATCACTGCTGCGTTTTCGTCGTTTATGGTAGCATCAACTTCACCATTGATTCGAAATGTCGACCAACAGTGAGATGCTCCATCACGCTTGAATTCATTAAAACAATCGCTGATTTTACCCAACATGGTTCTATCACGAATTTTACTCTTTGGTGTTGCGGAGACTCTATCGAGATTGAATATATCATTTTTCCTTTGCGTAATTTTCGAAAATCTCTCGAATTCCTTCATGCTATAACTAAAAGAAGTATTTAAATAGAGAATCTATATATAATGAATCATTGCAAATGGCTTATGATTGGATCAGTAACCCCGTGTAACAAATCATGCAGAAAGGAGTTCTGCGGATATCATATGCAATGCTTTCGACGTGGAAGCCTTGGCCCGATCGCTTGTATACTATGTGGGGTAGGGGTGCGTGGTGAATCACAGTTGTGTCTCGGTTGCGGTGGTAAGAGATATAGGGAGTTGAAGCGTTACTATGATAATAGAGTTAAAAACTCCATCAAAGATTCCACTAAGAACTCCATCAATGACTCTGACAAAATCATAAGAACTCCTCAAGACTACATCGGAAGATTTCCAAATGTAATCATTAGACCAAACAATGAATTAGACAAATATTATTATGTATACAAATGAACCAATTCCGACCACATCCCGTGATCAGCAACTATGAGGCATCCAGTGATGGTATTGTCAGACATCCTAAACTGAAGAAACCAGTTGGTGCTGTGAATAATCAAGGGTATTTGGTGTTTACCGCTGGAGGGAAAAATCATCTTAATCACAGAATAATATATGAATGTTTCCATGGATTGATCAAGGATGGTTTTGTTATCGATCACATTGATTCCAATCCTAAGAACAATTCCTTATCAAATCTGCAGGCTATCTCACAAAGCGAAAATTTAAAACGAGGAAAGACTGAACAACACTCGAAAAAAGCGAGACCTGTAAGATCTTTTAATACAACAAATAACGAGGAAATAGTATTTCAATCAATAGCTAAGGCTGGTGGGTATTTCGATATTTGTCGACCTTCTGTTCAGTCACCGCAGAGGGAATTTATCGATCTGCGATTTTATGCATAGACGTCCACGGACAGGGTTTATTTTTGAGAAATATATTTTTCATATTAGAAGTATATAATTATCAATAATATCAATTATCAAAATATCAATGATGATATAACTGAAATTTTAAACTTGAAATCTCAGGGGATTTACATATCAGATAGTTTAAATTGCGATCAAATTATGTCCGACTTCCAGGATATTGAATACGGCGCCAACAATAACAAATATTTACTACCCTAACAATATGCACTATAAAAACGATTTCAGAATTCAATTCGCGATTCCCTTCTATGCTGTGACGACGTCAGTAAGTTTGTCCCCTTATTTACTATCGTGGAAAAAAATAAGAAAGTAATTAGGGAAGGAATATGAAGTAAAAAGAGTAATTAATTCAAAAATCAGAAATATAAGATTGTTAATTGGAAAAAACGAAAAAAACCTTCGGATGGTCTGTTTTAGTCAACAATAGCGGTGAAATTATATACTGGCATTTATCAATGAGTGTTTTACTACAAGGAAGTTGTAAAATATTTTTTATTACTGAAACTTTCATAGTAAATACTTTTTTAGTCGTTTTTGACTGATTTTGGCCATTTTTTGACTGATTTTCAGTAGTTTCGGTCGGGTGAAATGTTCGATTTTGCATGTGATTTCCGTAGATTTTACCACCTAAAAATATTTTTATGATGTTTTAGGCAAAAAAACTGACTAAAATCAAGCAATGATGACTAAAAAATGACCAAAAAACGACAAAAACGACCAAAAATTAGTATTGGTGTCAGTTGGGTCAAATGGTCGATTTCGCATGGGATTTCCCGTAGACTTTTCCACTTAAAATTATTTTCGGGTGACAAAATCACTACATTTAGATTGAAATCTCTTCGTACACTAATTAGAAAATTGTTTACGATTTCAATAATGGTTAATGAGTCATTAACGACTAGATTGGCTCGTGAGCGACTAGACGTGATTAAAAAATTTATACCAATCCACGACTCTGTCAGGAATAAACTGCAAGCTAGACAGAGTTTACAAACTGACTTTTCTGTGGGATCTGAAGAGTTGTTTAAACCAGTAACCACAGCAACGAAGGGGGCAATATCAGCTTCTGAGCGTGCTATATACGGAGATATTCCAGAGACGGGGGAAAAAAAGAAAAGAAAAACCTGTTATTGGTGAACTTGAAAAAATAGCAAGAAGATCTAAACAAACAAAAAAATCTTTAAGAACACTTCCTGGTGATATAATAACTGCTGCAAGACGACAAAAACAACAAGAACGAGAACTTCAGGAAGAAATAGAACGATTAGGCGATATTGATATTAGATCCCCGCCACCTGAACCAGAAGAAGAACAACAAGGCGCTGTTGCAAGAGAAGAATATCTATCTGAAAGGATATTTGCGACTGATGCGTTAACTGAAATTAGAGAAATCAAATTAGACTCTGAATTAATTAATTTTACTAAAGACAATTTAAAAAAAAAATATAAGAGATACCTATTTAAAAGACGACGAATCTAGAGATTTTATAAAAAGTACAAATACCTGGGCTAATAAAATAGTTTTAGCAAACCGCCGTAAACCTAAACTGGCAACAAAAGAATTACAATCTGATTTTGCAAGGTTTCTAGCTGCAGTAAAAAATGTCATACAACAACCACCGGATTATACAGTAGACCCAATCCCAGGTGAAATTCAAATAATGGCAGAAGCTGATTCTGAAAAAGGTGCAACTGGTATAACTAAAAAATCAGCCGGGAAGGGATTTTCTCAGAGTGGATCAGGTAGTGGTCTAGTTAGTTGTCCTGATAATGTTCTTGGTGATATATCACGATTAGACGTTCTCATCGGAGGAAAACGAGCTGGAAATAACTCACCGGAAATAATCAATGAAGCAGCTGATATCTGCATGCGGTTATTTCAAGGTGGCATCATGAACATTGCAACATATCGAGATTTCATTGATGAGTTAGTTGAAAAGCCTACGGATTATTACAGCGACTGAAAATCTCTTGGATTTTTCATTAGATAAATATATTTAAATAAGATGATCCTACACTACAACTATGATAAACCAACCAGCGTCTATGTAGTAAACTCGTGGTTTCCAGTTTATAGAACATACTATGGTGATGGTCTCGGTGATACAATTGCAGGGTTATTTGCAAGAATGGCTCCAAAAGTGGCGCCGATAGCAAAACAGTTATCGATGAAAGCTATTGATGTTATTCGTGATAAGGGTATTAGCGCTGTTAGAGATGCTGCCGGAAAAGCATTTTCGGCTGCTCTGGATAAATTAACAGCGCTAGTTCGACGGCGAAAGAAACCGGGACCACTACCATCTACAGCGGATATGCTTGCGAGTGTTAGTAAAATTAAATTATAAATAACGCAGTAGATTAAAAACTAGCGTCGCTGATGACTCCGTCATACACCAACGACTAGAGCAACATCGCAAATATGATAGCGGGAAGTGGCTTAAAAAAAACCACGACGATGAAAATCCTACCGATTTTACGATTTAGATCAATACATATATAATAAAATGTTTAAACGGTCACCTGATCCAGCGTTTGATATGGACGCCCCAGTTGGCAAGGATGATTCTGTACGCGATTATCAATACTATGCCTATCAAGCGATAGACTCAAATAGTCGATCAAGAATTGAACTTCAAATTCATGATACCAGTAAATACTTTTTGCCTTGTGAAGCGTTTATCGAAGTAGAAGGAGAACTTGTAAAAGCTGCTGATACTACTGCTGTACCAGCAACACATTAGGACATTAAATCAGCTTGTATCCGATATGGAATATATCAACAAACCAATAATTCAGGCGATAATTAATGACGAGAACGGGGATAAAGAAAAATTCCTAACCAGCTACAATATAACAGCGGTCGATTTACCCGATTTCAAGTTTCCTTGGTATAACGCAAATGAACTAAAAAAATCTGTTAATGATCTTATTCAAGAAAACTTTTCTTTGATACTCAACAAATGGAAACAACAAACAACTATTCTCCGGTATAATAATGACCCAGACGGAGGCGGCAGGCATATCGCTCCTCAAAATGTGAATATAACCTCGGTAATAGCACTGAATTTAGTATGTGATGTTATCGAAGGAAGCTATCAAATAAATCTCGAGCGATCAAATCAAGCTCAGCAGGGATATATTTTATACTCTTTTGCACCAACAGCTCCTCCAGGATTTTTAATCGTTGAGGACCCAACTAATCCGGTCTATATGCGATGTCATAATGATTCATTTACGAGATTTAATTTCAGACTCACTGACCAGTCCAATAATCTAATAGATCTACAAGGTGAGGTCCTACAAATTAGTCTGTTTGTAAAGTCCTAAATGATTTTCATCGTAAAAGAATTGTTAACTCATAGCAGCAAGGAGGGTGAATTCCAACAACCAGGGCGTCTTCGAACAAGCGTTGGTTAGCCTCGTCGACGCTTTTTTTTTACGATTTCGAGAAAGCCTTAGTTTGTCGATTCGGCCTTTCTATTAAGCATTTACTAGGAAGCCTTAGTTTGTCGATTCGACCTTTCCATGAAATATTAACGAGAAGGAAGTCTAGGAAAACGCCTAAAGGGTTGGTCTCTTCACCCTCCCTGCTGCTAACTAAGTTAAAAGGAAACAGTTTTAGTTGGACAAAGACAACTTTTTTGTAGGGAAATGAAGACCGATCCGGTCATGTCGTTTGCTGTGTTTATCGTGGTTAAATATTTTAGTTCAAAAACGCAGTGTAAATTAACTGGTTCAAGCGAGGCCAGAAGGTTATATGTAAGGTGTTTGATCTGGCAAATAAGAGTTTATACCGCATTAAATGCCAAATAAAAGAACACAATAAAACTCTTGTAATTAAAGTACAGTTTTAGACTATTATAGCTCACACTTTGACTCTAATAGATTTACATATACTCATTTCTCTCATCATAGAAATTCCACAACCTGTTCGCTAAATGCTTTTTATCAATTAAGAGATAATCACGTGTCCAATCTTCAAATAGCCAAAGCAACAAAAAACATTGCATAACAAATGGAAAGGTTTTTTTTTGTTTCTGTATTTATCTTATTCTTCTATTTCTTCTTCGAAACTTCAAAACCAATTGTCTATGTCATCCTTGCTGTCAAAATTAAATATGTGGAAGCTACATTGTCACTGACATTTATTTGATTAATTTAAATATTGGAATATTCAACTTAGATTAAAATCTTAGCCTTAAGTTTGTAATATAAAACAAAGGAGAACTTTTGCATTAGATTTGTCTGTGGAAGGGAGGGTAAGTGGAGAAGGTTCTGAAGTTTCTCCCAAGTCCCATCTGATGCCACCAAACTTTGCAGTGTTTATTTTATGGGAAAATGCTAGTGGAATATTGTTAAATATATGCTGCCGTCGGAGTGGTAACGTTCTACATTTTAGCCTAAAAACACAAAATTTTAATAAACAATTAACCTTTGTCTCCCTAAGTAGTCATCATAATTTTATCAATGACGTTAAGTGACAAAAGTACGCTACAACACAGCTTTAAGAGTCTATTACCGAGGGCCTCAAGTGACTGAGTGGTCTAAAGCGCTCTCTGGTGCGGATCACTGCCATCTCACCTCTGCCTCTGTCTGCGTGTGTTCGAATCTCAGATTCGGCCAATGTGGGTATACGAGAAAGCTTGCCAGTAGTTTCTCGTGGATCGGTAGTTTCTCCCCGGGGTTTTCCCGAGTTCTTCCTGTACCATTAATACTAGCCTCCATATCAAACTTATCGTGTACTAAAAATAAGCGTTAAACCCCACAACAACAGTCAATTGCCCATTTATATCGATTAAAAACAAAAAGAGTCTAACCGTAAACGAGGAATGGTTGCATTTCCTCAAAAAAGTTTTCTTTGACAATTATTTGTGCCTAGTCGTTTTCAAAGTCAATATCTGATACAAATCAGCAACGTTATCATTTATTAGTTTGTTAGGCAGACAACGTCCAAAGCACATGTGTTCTACATAGTAGAGTATCATTCATAACAAGTTATATTCTCTCTCTCTCTCTCTCTCTCTCTCTCTCTCTCTCTCTCTCTCTCTCTCAAACACTGACACGATTCCTCTGGTCCTAATATGCCACCCTAATCCAATGGCTAACAATATTCAAATCCACTCGCTGTGTATGGAATATTTGCCGAACTATATATAACACGATAAAATTTGCTGTGATCATGCCAAAAAGTAATGTTCGGTATACGTTTTTACTTCTGTCGATTTCTCAAACCTAAATTTTTTAATTTAATTGCCTAATACCATTTCCAAAATGACTAATATGCGCCTTTAGGTCACAACTACAATTTATGTCATTTTAACAGTCTCGATGTCGCGTATCTTCTTTAAACACTAAAATAGTTTATTGAACAGAACAGAATATTTATAAATATCAACATCTAGTATATGTTCAACATAAAATATCATATTAATTGTAATTGTAATTAATTGTGTCGGACAGCTGGATGAGCGAAAACAATTCTGTGATTTGTCTCATGTTTTAAGCGCCCAATATCGTTTCTGATGTGTTTACCCGTCTCTGACTTAATTATAAATGTGCTACTACTCAATCAAAAATGAGGTAGTTAAATAACGTTTTCAATCTTTAACCATCTGGACATTCGATTGCCTCAGACCTATATAGAAGGTACGTATGCATAGTGAATTATTGTATGGTGTATCATATATGTTTCTGGATAATGCTTAGTTAATTGTATTTAACGTTTCTCCATGTATGAACGGTTATCGCGTTTGGAACTGAACGTAGTGAAATGCTAAATTCAATTATAGTTGCTGGTTATTGTTAACTCATGACTGGAATCGGCTGGTATAAAAAAAATTGAAAACAATCTAACAGAAATGCAGCTAGTTACTCTTTGACGTTCTGGAAGAGGAGAGACCAAAATTCATTATGGGCAAGTTAGTCAAGTTATGTTGATTTGGGGGGGCTTAACGAAGTGGTTAGGTGTTGATTACAATTGAAATACATCCTTTTGGACACAAATTGAATTAGGATTTATGTTGAGAATGAATCAATGATTACCCTCTGCTATACTTTGAACTTGAGTATACTGCAAGGTATGAAGAATGTAAAAAAGTATGTATGTATATATGTATGTATGTATGTATGTATGTATGTATGTATGTATGTATGTATGACCTAAAAACATAGCAACGCAAAACATTTATTAAACTCAATTCACGTTCAATATTAAAACAAGCGATTATAGTTAAATTTTCAAAATTCAAGACCATCACGACATGTAAAGAATTCAAAAGAGCCAATTTCAAAGTAAATCTCATATCATCCAGAACAAAATTGTTAGACAAAATTGTGAAGACAAAACTGTGAAGACAAAATTGTGAGGGCAGAATTGTGAAGACAAAATGTTAAGACAAAATTGTGAAGACGATTTGAATAGTACAAGCCAGAAACTCTCCCTCTTTCGTCGACGGGTAGATCGAAATAGAGCAAAGTGCTAAATACAGTTTCTTTCCATCGATCTTTTGATCCAGGGATCTTATCATGTAAATGCATTTGTCCCCCAGCTCCAAGTCAATAGTCCTCTCGACCATAAAAGCAGCTTCTCTCCTTCTCCATTAGCCGCCAAGAGTACTTTACTATAGATGCAGAGAGACTTTTGTATAAAATGTACATGTGGTAAAGTTTAAACGTGGTACATACATGGCTTAACACAGTTTTAATCAATGTTACACTCAAAACAAAAAATGAAAATTAACAGCCAGCGGGCAGCACTGGCCGCAACGGCAGCTTACATTTATATGCAAATGAATGTACATTCGTTTTTTTTTTCTTTTCTTCTTTTCAAACTGAACTAATATGTTCAGTACGTTTGTCTGTTAGATAGAGCCGATAACTGTAAGCAGGCTGTACTGTAATTGAAAGAATAATATGTTAATTGCACACATGAACAGCAGAGGAAATAAAACCACAGATATTCGTTGATATGCGAGAGGAACGCTTTCATTTTTATTATGTACGTTATTCTCGACACTTGAAACAAAATTAAGGAGTATTGAATCGTACATTAATAATCTTTAGAGGTATTCAAAAAAGATATATATGATGTTTTCACAGGCAGAAATTCTTCAATTCAATGAAATATCTACCGGAATTCAAACTACAAATAGTAGATATTTAATGAAGTTTAATTTCAGAGAATGTATTGGAAGGTTGAAAAAGCACCAAACGCACACACCATGAATAATAACGCAAATATATAGAGCATAAACCTTCATTCTACGCTTCAAGATAAAATATATCAAAATTTTTTTTGTATAAATACAAAAAACTAAAAAGAGAAAAGGAAGAAACAAAGCTCCCAAACTTGTATCAAAGGACATATTGTGCTCGTTAGTTACCTTGTGTCTGCCTAAGCTCATGATGCTGAAGAATGCTGTCTATTTTTCCGCAATAACTTCTCAAACTGATAAAATACCTCCAGGATTATTCAATTAATGTATATGTTTCCTAGTTCATCATGTATATGTGGTTTTTAAATATACATTCACAAAACCCTAATTGTATTCCCACCCGTACAATAAACTAGCGCGTGGGATCCATGTCTCTTTCTATCCAATGATAAAGATCAATAATCTAGAAAACATAAATGCGTATTAATACAATATGTATTACAAAATGATGTACTTGTGGCATAAACTACCTCAATTGAAGGCACATGAAACATGGTCATGCAATTTCCTTTTCAGTGAGTTTTAATTTCTCAGTATCTGAAGCTGCAGTTTGGATCCGTAGTTAACGTTTGGCAAATACACTTTCATGAGAAGATAATAATATTCTGATATTTTATAATCGAAAATAAATTTACTACTCCATTTCACTCTTAAATGCAGTAGGTGGCATGATTTTAAAAATGTCCTTTATCTATACCTTACTCAGCACCAAACTCGCTAACTATTTGCTATAACAGGTTAGCTTGTACACTAGTCGGCGGTTCGGTGATCGTCATGGTTACACATATATGTAGTGTCAAAGTCGAATATAAATTAGTTTCACACACATAAACCTTTTTTCGATGTAGCTAAAATCATTATATTTTATGTCGTGTTTGTAATTTGAAACAAATTAAACTTCTTTGTAAAACTTCACTACATCTGTTTGGCAAAACTGAAACATTTTACTCATCTCCGTTGTCAAAATTTCAGTTTTGGGGTTAAGCAGTTATTGCATGTAGTCCGCAATTACATAATATATATATATATATATATATATACATATATATATATATATATATATATATATATATATATATATATATATATATATATATATATATATATATATATATATATATATATATATATATATATATATATATATATTTCATCTTTCGTTCTTAATCTTCATATTTTTTCATTAACGGGCTTTATTTGGCACAATATTACTAATTTCTCGTGCTATATTATTATAATACAAAAATGGCGATCGATTTTAAATGGTTGTCTTTGTAGAAATCTAAAATTCATGCCATTAGTAAGGGAGAGACTATTTCTAAGTATTTTAAATTTGCCTATTCAATTGGAATCTAGTATTGTCACTTAATATTCCGATGGCATGTCATATTCATTCTCATGGTAAGGCAGATCAGCAGTTATATTTCCTCGGTTATTGCTTTGACCTTGTGTGTTGTACTTGATCTTAATGTTATGAAATGGTAAAGGTTTTCTCTTTGATTCCATGCCCAGCTCCATAGAATGGTCTCCTCGAGGCATTTCTCGATCTTGTCTTCTCCTGTACGAGGGAAATGAGACATTAACCTGATGGTGAAACGATTGCATGCTTTAGTAAGATCTTGTTATCCAACTGCGGAGAAAGCTTTTAAAGCCACTACGTTTCACGTTATATGTAATTAGGACATTGTAGAAATTCTCCAAGACTGGTCAGATTTCTAAACACATTTACAATTTTATACCTGTTATCCAGCCATTTCACAGTATTCGAGTTTCAAGTTCAAACAAATTTCATTAAGTAGTGGGAACTTATTCGTTGAGTTAGTAATCCCGTCTGCAGCAATATTTCAATGGACATTTATTAGGATTATTTATTCAGGATAACAGCCTCCATACAATTTTAGTACTTCACAAATCATCAAATCTCTTAAGAGTTTAAGCAATTCAGACTATGGTCCAACTTAAGTGGCCTCAAAGCGACCGAAAATTAGTCTTTTTGAAAATCTAAAATCCTGAAATTAAAATATTATTTTCTAGACTACCATAATTAAACCACATATTTTGCATTATGTTTTTCCGTAGGTCACCACGTCATCATTTTCGCTGGCAAAATTCATCATTAATACAGCATAAAAATGATGCAAAGTACTGATAACGCTCTGTCTACGTTGTCTTTCTAAAGCGTTCAAAATATATAGTTGATAAACGAACATGAACATTGTGCTAAGCACACGGATTATAAACGCTGTAAACTAAAGGATGAACATTATGGTAAGGAATATTATTTCCTTCTTTTTCGTTAGTGAGTACTTTTGTAGTTTTAAAAGTTTTAAATATGAAGTCTTACACTTGCAGATGTATGTTTATTGACGCTATTCATCATGCAGTTGATTCTTTGGCTTACAGTATTATTTGATAAATGAAATTAGAGTTGGTACCATGTCAGAGACAGTCAATTAAATTTAAAGCAAGTTATTTTAAAAAGATCGTAATTTTTCTACGTTTGAATAGATTTCAAAATTTCAAAATACTAGGAAAGCTCGCGCCTTTAAAGTGGCTGATACTGACATTTATTCATCAGTGGCATTCGTGTTTTGAATATGAGGATTAACTGTGAGTTTATTATTGTCTTAAATATGAAACCAGATAAACAACAACCAACAAAATAAGACGCATGAGTAACAGAAAAGCAATAATAGAAAAATAATTATAATAAATGGATTTGCTTTGTTTATTGCCTTTCTTAAAATATAAAATAAATTAGCACATATACAATTGAGACCCATCCCGTCAGAGAAATAACTATAAAACTAACAATATGAAAGGAAATTGGAATCTCATAGAACCCTGCATATCTCTTCACTTTTGTCGAATTGTGGTAAGTATGATATTGTTATTGGCATATAGACTGAAATCACCTCAAGTTAGTGCGGATGAATTTGGGTGAAGATTGATTCTGATTACAAGACAGACAGAAAATAACCCTGAGGGGAAAATTACTATTATTTCGAGGTTCACTTACTTCCGGATCTCCTAACCATTTGATTGACTCGTGGTTTCAATAAGGGTTAAAGCGCGTTATTAAATTAATTCAAACGTCCGCCCGATTGATACACTGTACGAAACATGCTAGTCACGATTCTCCCAATTCTCCGTAACTGAGCAGGGAAGTCAATCAAAGGGATGAGCCTTACAAATAACAAACTTAGAGGAGAGATATGGGGGAGGGGGGGGGGGGGTTCAGTCAGTGAGTGACTTAGACTTTTAACGTAGCTTGAACACTTGTTCAGTCATATCTCATTAGAATTTCGCATTATTAATTGAAATATGTCTGGGTCTTATTTGTCATCATAGCAAATGAAATCTGCACCATCAAAGTCCGAATGAACGAATATCTTTCTTCTTTCTCTCAGAACTATTTCTATAAAAATAAAATTTTGTGCTAAGCACAATTTCTAATTGGTAATGATCTAATACAAAAGGTATGATACTTGTTGACACATGTTCAGTTTGTCTTGAGAAGGCTAGCAAAGAGGGATATAATTCAACTCATTGAAAATAAATTCATGTTTGCAATTTCTCGCTTCATTTCATCTGGTATTAGCTTATTTGGAACAAGAACATACTCTTGGCATTTGTCTATTCAAGACAACCTAATTTTCTCATGAACTTTGCAGTTGTTTATATTGAAGTTAGCTACATTTATCCAGACTGTTATCTTATTTCCTAACTTTGTCTTATTTTATTTGAGAAACGTCCTATATTAATAATGTCTTTCTTTAAGAATGTGTTGGTGTGTCTTGGATTTTAACTTAGTTTTTTTAATTAAAAAAACAATCACTATATTATTATATTTTTTATTAATAATAATATTATTATTTTATTATTATTATTATTAGTAGTAGTAGTAGTATATTATTAATATTAGTATTAGTATTATTTTATTTTTATTTTTATTATTATTATTATTGATATAATTATTATTATTATTATTATTATTATTATTATTATTATTATTATTATTATTGTTTGTTTAGCGTGTAATATTGTTACCATCTTATAATTATGTAAATACATCTTAATACGATAATTGTCTCATTCAATGTGTAGCTGCTGTCCTAATTGTTAGGAGCTGTCTTATGGGTATGCAACACTTAACAGCTTTAAAAATGAACATGCAGCAGTAAACAAAAACAATGCAAAATATCTGATTAATCTGCCAATGGACATAGATGCTTTATGTGCAGGCAACATTACACTGTCAGAAAAGATATGTACTTACAGATACGCGGCGCATGAGAGAATAACGATACCAAGAACAACAACTCCACTGACGCTAGCACCAATGATCATATACAAAGTTTCTGCCTTTCTTTCTACGGCTGTCAATAATAATAATAATAATAATAATAATAATAATAATAATAATAATAATAATAACAAAAATAATCTATTACGGTGTTAAAGTTTTCATAAACAGTAAGAAGAAAAAGTGAAGACAACAAGCTTTGTAAAATTTAATAAATAATTTATTTCCGAGGGAAAACATAACAAAATGAGGAAAAGAAATTACGGTTTTAAGACTCAAATCCAATGAAAATCCAAGAATAATCCATGAATAGAAACTTATAAGTAATACTAATAAAATGTTGTAATGGATTTGAGTTCGAGTCCCGACAAAACTCCAAAATGGAAGGCGGTGACGTATACTATGTTCATTATACTACTAAAGTGTCAACAGTTCTTTGTTGAACCACATAAATTAGTATTCCGGTGTTTGAATTCTGTAAGTTTCGATCACTATCTTTGTGCAAGCTTTAATTCTGAGCACAACTATTTCCAGAGGAAAATAATCTCTTTGAAACCAAATAATTTGAACAAAATTACAACTAAACTCCAACTGCTCAAACAGAAATAAAATCTTGACGTCTAAATGTTTAAATGCTCAACTTAAACGTTTCTCCCAAAACATCAGTAATAAATCTGCCTACTGCATGTAAGGGGATGGAATTAATTCAAGTGATGTATCAATCTAAAACCAACTCGAACTCTGTCGTATGGTTTAAATCCTCTGTTAAATATAAACGGTCAGAGACACAGTGTAACACTTCTGGGACCCAACAATAAAACTCGTAGGCATATCAACCTCTTTTACAGGCACACTACATATCCATGATGTGGAACAATGGCACCAAGATCAATCCGTAGATCACACCATTACAAAAACATGGATATAAATTAAACAAAAAGTCTGGGTTGCAGTTACGCCTCTGCATATCCCGGCACCAAACTAATACCGTATTGTCCTTTGGTACCCGAATCCCCAAGACAGTGAGTCACTCGGGGCCCTTTGTCTCAGTGATTTCACTTTGTTTTGTAATTCCGCACGTGCATAGTAGGAAATTTCTGAACAAGCAGTAACAACTGGATGATTTTCTTGTCGAAGGAGACTGACATGAGCCAATACAATATCTTATGTAATGAATTGTAAGTAGTACAGCAGGATATTACCAAACATACATAATTAGGAAGCCATGGATCAATTTCAGTGAAGAAACAAAACGATGAGTCATATACACTTGTAAATGAAACAGATATTGGCATAACCAACCTCTCTGAGTGTGTGTGCGTGATTTGTTTTTTTTTAAGGTAGCTTTAAAATGTGTCATTTATATCGTTTCGATGTCTGCAGTTTGGCGTTTTCTAGTGATGTCTATCACTGGGACATCATTTAACAGACATGTAGCATGATGTCCCACCCAGTCATATTATCCTGACACCAGGCTGACCAGTCCTAACACTAACCTTTTAATGCTGAGCGCATAGTATTCCTTTTTTCTATTATAATTCTTTGGTATGATTTGGCCGGGGTTAGAACCAACGACCTTTCGCATCCGAGGTGAACACTCTAACCACTAGGCCACCGGTGAAATTTATACCAAAAAAACCCCCCAAAACTGAAGATAAACGCAGAAAAGTTAACAATGAAGAAAACATGGCTTTATTCAGCTTGTCAGGCCTGAGGCTGACCATAAACCTAGTCCATGCATTTTACAATATATGCGGTTTCATGGCTGAAATGTGAAAAAGATTCAGAACATTCAAGGTTTGAAAGAACCATCTCTACAAGATTCCGACAGACTTTTATCTCTACGCACAAGCAGAGGGTTAGGTTGTGAGACATGTATTTGTCATCTGTCAGTCAAATGATCCCATACTTCTTGCTTAGGACAGCTATCAATTATGCCAGACAGATCATCTTGCTGACAAGAACATAATACCAGAAACGGCACTGTCTGTCTAGGACGAATTTCTTGATAGACACAATTATGTCATGAGATCTAGATATGTATTCTCTCCTGTGGGAAAAATGACATGGCATTGGAAAATGTCGGAGGCATAATCGCATTTAGTCCGAAATCTTGATTTGCTTTAATAATTTTGCTTGTTTCTTTGATTAGGATTTTTAACGTAGCTATAACAATTTTTCAATCATATCACTACGATGTCTGCATTGAGGCAGTTTATAGTGATGTCTAGCACTGGGGCATCATGCCGCTGACATGTAGTATGATGTCCCACCCAGTCACATTATCCTGACACTAGGCCATTCAGTCCTAACACTAACTTCTTAGTGCTAAGCGCAAAGCGAAGCAGCTATTAGTACCATTAATGTAAATCTTTGGTATGACTCGGCCAGGGATTGAACCCACGACCTCCCGCTTCCGCAGTGGACGCTCTAACCACTAGGCCACCAGAGCGGTTGATGTTGTAATAGGTGGTGTCCAAGAGCATGCAATACTATATACTGCTTCCACGGAAAGTGTGAATCTAGCACACACAACATACCCAGTCATTTTATTCATATGTCGATCCAAGAAAGCAAGAACAAGATGAAAACATTATGTTTAGAATATCATTTACACGATTATGATTAAAATAAGATAATCATTGAGTGATAAGGACATGGTTGTGTAATTACTATGGTGCACTGGTACTTGAAATTGAAATAGAATTTGTATTTGAACAACGCGTGTGTACACAATACAATGTGACTAAGTAAAAGAAGTATGCAATTTGTAAAACTATGGCAACATGTTCTCATGGTTCAATAAACATATGCATATCAGAATGACTGTGGAATTACACGTTTCTGTATTAAGAGATTTTGGCTATGATGGTTTAATAATAAAAGTCTAAGTGTAAAAGTATCTATATAATTAGAAATAAATATGTAATCCTATTGGAATCTAGTAAGATTATTCACATATGCATATGTTGTTACGGAAGTCTATTTGATTATATATGCATAAATCATTACATTTTTGAACGGAGTGATAACAAACTAAGAGCAAATAATCACATGCATTCTTCTCGACTTCTCGATGTCTAACAAAAGAGCACATGCATTCTTCTCGACTTCTCGATGTCTAACAAAAGAGCACATGCATTCTTCTCGACTTCTCGATGTCTAGCAAAAAATCACATGCATTCTTCTCGACTTCTCGATGTCTAGCAAAAAATCACATGCATTCATCTCGACTTCTCGACGTCCAACCAAATATATGGTTCCTAAAAGCGTAGATAGAAAGCAACACATTTTCTCTAAAGGCTTCCTCTATATTGCATCTCGTTTTCCATCATGGCAATGTTATGGAACTAACTTTTACGTGCGTACTATTTTCACATCTGGTTTATTATGAAGTAAATTGTTAAAAAAAATTAGAAAGGGAAAATAATTTTTCTTCGCTGTTTTACTAGTTAAGGAATTCAAGGTCTGAATGAAAGCTTAATTATAATTTCCATACTTCAATTGACTAATGATGACACATTCATTAATTTTAAAACATGACCTCTGTTTGATCCGTACCTTTTACAAAACTGTTATTGGGCGAAGTAGTTGTGACGGAAATGCTATTGTTATGAGTATGGTAGCTTGTGGTATCGAGAATTGGTGTGGACACACCTGTTGTTGACGATGGCTGTTGGGTATATCTTGGAAGACCCCGATCCAGTTTCGACACAGCATAATTTTGGAATTCATCTATTTGAAAACAGATATATAGATATGCAATTAATAACATATACTCAGTGAGCAACAGAGAGAGAGAGAGAGAGAGAGAGAGAGAGAGAGAGAGAGAGAGAGAGAGAGAGAGAGAGAGAGAGAGTTATTTTTATAGTGAGCAGTATGATATATTTCCCTCGAGCAGATGCTACTAAACTACCAGTTTTATATATCTATATATATATATATATATATATATATATATATATATATATATATATATATATATCTATCTATATCTATATATACATATATATATATATATATATATAGATATAAAACTGGTAGTTTAGTAGCATCTGCTCTCTCTCTCTCTCTCTCTCTCTCTCTCTCTCTCCTCTCTCTCTCTCTCTCTCTCTCTCTCTATATATATATATATTTCATACGGTAATACCGGTTAGATTTCATATTGTACCAAACACAATATATTTTAATTCATGGCTTCGAGACTCGATAAAATATCTCAATTTTGGTACCACACTATGAAATATGACTATTATTAACGTAGGAATAGAAAATATTATCTCTCTCTCTCTCTCTCTCTCTCTCAAATCAGTATTAGACACACTTATGATTTTAATTACCAATGGTTTTAATACTGATACAGATCATTACGCGCTTATCACAGGAAAGAGAAACTAGTAAGTACAGTTCATACCGGTAAACAAACAATTATAGACATTTTTTAAAATGTATTTAATTTATTTAATTGATTTATCTAATTTAATTGATAGAATTAATTTGCATGATTTAATTAATTTAATTGATTTAATTATCTTAATTTTTTTAATTGATTTAATTAATTTAATTGAAGTAATTAGTTAATTGATTTATTTTATTCAATTAATTTAATTGATTTAATTTTTAAAAAAATTATTTATTTGATTTAATTGATTTAAATAATTTAATTGATTTAATTAATTTAATTAATTTAATTGATGTAATCAACTTGCTATGTAAAGTAGGAGATGAAGTAGGTTTGTTTGCTGGCATTGTATGTAAAACAAGATAAAACAACACAAAACAAAAGCCCAAACTATGGGATGGCGTTAAGGGACTGTATATTAAATATGTGTATGTCAACTATTACTGGACATTGTTATGGATAACGCTGAAAAGGAAGCGATGGAATATTTTCATAGTTTCAGCCACAGTGAACTACACTTTTATTTTTGGAGTATTTCGACATAGATCGAGATGTTAATTATATGAATCATGTTCTTATCAGAAACATGCTGGGTTTTGTTACACATTATATTCAATATTTTGCAAGTCTTCATTTCGGTTTCTTTGAAATAAACATTCCGATTTTATGATAACGAAATAGTCCCTAGATAAGATATTGATATTTCCAAGAAGGAATTCGGTTTCTTATCTAAGAATCATGGGTCGATAATATCAAACGTTTTCAGTATTGGATTAGCGTCGTTCATGACCAAAAATTAAGCTAAAGTTGGGAAAACCCGTTTTCAATAAACGGACCAAACTCGATCAGTAGCAGAGAGAGAGAGAGAGAGAGAGAGAGAGAGAGAGAGAGAGAGAGAGAGAGAGAGAGAGAGAGATCTATGTTGGGGTTTGGACCGAGATATGGGGAGATATATAATGTAACCCCGCGGCTGGGATTTCATTGTCTCGGTCCAAACCCCAGCGTAGATTATTTTTCTCACCCAATATTATCCTTTAAAGTAAAAAGGATTCTTTAAAAGTGTGCACGTCGCAATGTTTACATGTGGCGAATGAATACAAATAAGCTAATGAGGGCTGTGGTGTGACCGTTGCATCCGAAGTACACAGTTCATACCCGTGAGCAAAAAAAAATAACAACATAAAACGTAGCATAGTAATGAGGTATTATCACATTTAATATATGGATGTTATATGAAATTAACAATAAACAGTTACAATTTATTAGAAAGAAACTGTTTCCTTTCATCATTTCCAATTTTGAGTACCCCACTCTCCCGTATAAAAACCCTCGTCACCCTCCAAATATGCGGACACCAGAGGATAACAATATGCTAAACTTTCAAGTTCACGGATTGTTTGAAAATTTATATTTCTGTCTTGGAAATATGGCAAGTGATGCAGTGAAATTGTTTATGGATTAGTGTGTTGATGGATAAATGATTCCTTCTGGCTGGTAAGTGTATTATTTGTCAATAAATATTGCAGGTATATTCAGCTGGAGCTCAACGGGGATGCTTAACAAAATTATAATAGAGCATGTTTAACAGAACACATATCTGGCTGTTGCTAAGTTTTCCGTTGTTGTTTAGAGAGTTGGGATGCCATGAAGTATATAGATATATAGTCATATGTGAACCGATCAGTGTTTTCTGACATAGTTCATTTCAAACACCATCGGGAATTTTATCCTATCTGTAGCACAATACATTTTCAGGTCACCTTCATTAAATGTAGCTAACAGTATATACTTCACGCGAAGTGTTTACAACTAATTCAGTTGCTTTAGCTACATTTAATGATCTGAAAATGTACTGAGCTAGTCCTGCATATAGGATAAACTTGACCATGCTAGTTATAACGAACTAACATTAGTATCAAAACCTCGAAATAGTATGCGTGTGTGTATTTGTCTCTATAAAACATTTTTTGGGTTTGGTGTGTTTTTAAGACCGACTGACCTTAACTAACTATGTTTTGGTTATATATTTTTTATTATTGTTGTTGCTGTTGTTGTTATTGTTGTTTTACTTGAGAACAACTATGGCACAGCAGAAGACAAGAAGGGTTTCTTTTGTTACAAGTAGTTCTCAGCGCGTGGACATCATGACTGAGACGATTGGTCTGAGATGACTAGACTGAGATAAGAAAAGTAAGGTTAGCAAAACAGCTAGATTTCTCTGTCGCTTGGGTGAGAAATAAGATAACGCAGTTTAATATGAAAACTGATGATCACGACCAATTCATACGAAAAACTTGCTAACCCATTCATATCTTACCTTTATGCAAACCGCATTTTTTGTACTTTATGGCAAGACGTTTGCGAAAATTAAACGTGGATTAAAAGAAGAAGAAAGAAAAAAAAAAAATGACCAGTTTAATATATCGCATAAAGTCTTACTTTCAACACATATAGCTCTTCTTGTATGTGAACAGTCATCCGAAAATACTTTTCCTTTGTAGTACAATGCACAACGTATCAGCATAGTTGAGTCGTTCTCTGTAAAGAATATATTTATTTAAAATAATAATGCAAAGCTTTTCGGGAATAAATATATGTTTAGGGCGAAATGATTTTTCCTATTCCAGTTAAGGCAAGATCGAAACTAACTGTAGTTTTGCGACCTCAAATGTATACTTGCAATAGGATTTTCGATTAATTGAATTTTAATATTTTACTATGATTTTTGCTCTCTTTTCATGTTCTTTTCAATATACTTTATTTGTCTTACAAGGAAATACACTCTATGCAAATATTGAAGAAATAGTCATGGAATGGTTACAGATTTCGGGAAACGAGTAAGACCAATGAAGTTTTCACAAACGTGTTGTCAAGATATGACACTTGGTACTATAATATATAAATTGCGATAATTTATGGAATGCATTGTTTAATGTTTTCATTGTAACACAGTAAGATATGCATTATAATACATTAAGGTATTCATTCTGATATTCTAAGACATTCATTGCATATCTTAACAGTATTTATTGTATCACTTTAAAGTATCAATGAGATATTTTAAGCAATTGATTGAGATAAGGTATTCATTGTATTACTTTAAGGTATTCATTGTAATATCTTAAGGTATTCATTGTATCACTTTAAGGTATTCATTGTAATACTTTAAGGTATTCATTGTATCACTTTAAGGTATTCATTGTAATACTTTAAGGTATTCATTGTATCACTTTAAGGTATTCATTGTATCACTTTAAGGTATTCATTGTAATATCTTAAGGTATTCATTGTATCCTTTAAGGTATTCATTGTATCAATTTAAGGTATTCATTGTAATACTTTAAGGTATTCATTGTAATACTTTAAGGTATTCATTGTATCACTTTAAGGTATTCATTGTAATACTTTAAGGTATTCATTGTATCACTTTAAGGTATTCATTGTATCACTTTAAGGTATTCATTGTAATATCTTAAGGTATTCATTGTATCCTTTAAGGTATTCATTGTATCACTTTAAGGTATTCATTGTATCACTTTAAGGTATTCATTGTAATATCTTAAGGTATTCATTGTATCACTTTAAGGTATTCATTGTAATACTTTAAGGTATTCATTGTATCACTTTAAGGTATTCATTGTAATACTTTAAGGTATTCATTGTAATATCTTAAGGTATTCATTGTATCCTTTAAGGTATTCATTGTATCAATTTAAGGTATTCATTGTAATACTTTAAGGTATTCATTGTATCACTTTAAGTAGTAGAGTGGGTGAACATATCGAATTTATTTCAGATAAATTAATATATAACAGTTTCGATTTCATACGAGGTGTTTATTTGTCAAACAGAGAGCATGTGAACAAACCAAGTTTTTAGAAAAAAATAAAGCCTCTATGATGCGGTAAATCAGACCAAAACTAATTCAGACAAACTAATATATGACAGTTTCGGTTTCGTACGAGATTTCTATTTTGCCAACCAGGACTGTTTCGTCAAAAACAGACGTATTTGTTGTCGCGGTGTTGTTAGCTGTTATTAATTAAATCATATGTTATAACAATAATGGTAGGAGAATCGTTAAAAACTTGACTAGCTTGAAAGCGATTAGAGGAAATAAAGAAAATTATCCCCGTGAGAGATTCTGTCAGACAACAACTTTAACAACGACAGGAATCTTAAGTTGATATTGCAATAGGTGCTGAACAATTATTCAAACCTGTTACTACAACCATTAAAGAGGTTATTTATGGAAAAGAAGAAGAGGAGGAAGAAGAAAAGAAACGTGTTCTTCCTGAACCTAAAAGAATAGCAAAATAAACTAAACAAACATCAGAACTATTACAAAATCTTCCTGGTCCGGCAAGATTTCAATCCGGTCCGAAAAAAACCGATGAAGAAATAGTCGAAGAATTACGAAATAATTTTACCGAGGAAGCTTTAGCATATAACAATAAAAGTTCTCAGAAAGATTTCAGCAAACTTGTTGCTACGCGTTACGAAGATAAAAAGATGAATGTTGAAACCGAAGCATAAAACATACATTAAAAAGTTTGTAACACTGGGCTGATGCTCTTTATAAAGCTAAAACTAACACAAGCCGAAGTGATAAAACAAGTGGACTGTATTTCGTATATCTCGATGAGTTCAATGAAGCATATAATCAATATGAAGACCTAAAAGAAGAAAAATTAGAAACAGTACAACAGCAAGAAGAAGAACAAAAAAAAAAAAAAAAATGGAAGAACAAAAGCAGCGAAGAGAAGAATTAACACAGCGAAAAGAAGAATTAAAACAGCGAAAATCGCAAAAAAAGACAAAAATCTTCAAAGCAAGTCTTTTTCATCTCAACAAGAATAAAAACCAGATGATGTTTTAGAAAGAATTAACATATCACTGGAATCTCTACAAAAAAGAATCTGATGATGCGCAAAGGGCAACGGGTGATGTCGGTGAGGTATTTTCTCATTCTGGAACCCATGGCAGTGGTCTTGTTCCCTGTCCTAATAATAAATGGAAATAACTCACTGTAAATAATTAATGAAGCCGCTGATATCTGCCGAAGACTTTTTGAAGGTGATATCATAGATATCAGTGTATATTGAGAATTTATCGTTGTTGATTACCATAGTGATTGATTGTCCATGACAATTTGTCACCCGATTAGATAAATATCATTTCAATAAAATGATCACACATCGTATTCACAACAAGCCATCTATGACTTATATAGTAAATTCACGATTGCCTGTTTATACGGTATATTATGGAGGTGGGCTCGGTGATGTTGTTCAAGGGTTATTTTCAAGGATGGCTCCAAACGCAGCACCAATAGTAGTATATGGGGGCACCGTAGCCTCAATGGAAAATCCAGTCAAAAACAGCTTGGGCTAATATAGCCTCAAGATTTATAGCCTCAAGGGAAAATCCAGTCAAAAACAGCTTGGGGCACTATAGCCTCAAAACAGCTTGGGGCACTATAGCCTCAAGGGAAATTGAACAGGGTGGGTCTATCTAGCCTAAAAGGAAATTGAACATAGTGGGTCTATCTAGCCTCAAGGGAAATTGAACATAGTGGGTCTATATAGCCTCAAGGGAAATATAACATGGGGAATATGATGGGTATAGGGGACTGTAGAGGGACAAGGGAAAAAAAGGGTGGCAATGAAAGCTACTATCTTTTCGAGACTTATGAGTGGCCCTGAAAAGGGCCGTTATGTGTAATATTAACGTTGTCTTGTTAACACAGAGGACATCTCACAGATCTTCTTCTCTTCCTTAATCTTCTCCTTACTGTGGGTCCATAGAAGAGAACTCTCTTCAAGCAACCTTGTCTTTCCACGTAGACCCTTCTCTTCCAAAAGGCTGTCTCCGTCATATGAATGACACTCCATGATGATCTGACATACATGGGTATGTCAGTCCTAAACAGCATACTTGACACAAGGGTTGACGATTCAACGTTAGTCCACATCTTGTGATGAGAACAGGTGAAGTGAATACCGTGTACTGCGGTTATTTATAGGGGAAGAGCGGATCGAAACGGATTGAGTGTATCGACCAATCCAAACGTGCGTTACAAAAGTCAGTCACAACCATCCAATCGGAAGAGAGCAGTCTGTGACGTCACCTTTTCTATATAGAGACACTAACGCCTGTGCGCAGTCAATCGATTCGAGAGAGCTGTCAATCATGGCGGACAGTAAGAAGACAATGAATTGGAGTGAGCCAGGAGTGGAGACAGCAAGTCATGGGACAGCAATGACTACTAAAGTCATGACAAATCTACATCCAGAAGAAGTGGATTTTAACTGGGATATTGTGGATTTTTTAACATCGCAAGAATTTATTCCGGAACCTTCGTTGCCTTCTGCATCTTCTTATGGACCCGTCGATGATTTTAAACAAAGACAAAAAGAAGAATCGGAGCGATTTTTACAACAACAGAAAGTAGAAGAACAAGCTTTTCTTATTCAACAGCAGGAAGAAGAAGCAAGAAGAAAACACCAGGAAGAAACAGTAGCAGCAGCAGCAACGGTGAAGAAAGAAGACCAAGGACAGAAAGAAAATAGTGAAAATCAAACGGTCACGACGGTACTTTTAGATATTTTAGCTGAGTTAAGGAGTCTGAAACAAATGTATCAGACTTCTTTATCACGACCGAAGAGAAAAAGACCTTCTCGAGCGAAACAACCCAATCTCTCTGTGACTACGTCTACCTTACCACCGTTAGTGATTTCTACCAAATCATTGACAGGAACCACCAGTCCCGAAGTAGGCCTTGGCCGTGGCAAAGGCTTAAGACAGCTCAAGAGGATTTCATCCCGTTTCTGAGTTTGTTTTGTTTTAAAGACACAAAACACCAACGGTCCTTTTCAGGACCACTCCAATTATTTCGAAAAGAAATACTATGTCAATTGCCTATTTCAATGAAAACTCAAAAGTCCTTTTTATTATATTTTTTTAAAAACCCATGATGTACGTGTGAGTGAATGAATGTGTGAGTGTAGGTTCTTATTCTATCAAATCAAAACCAAGAGACACTTACGTTTTTTCTCTTTAGTTTATTCTAGTACAAACGTTACAATTCAATATCACAATAGAACATAACACAATACCATTTTTAAAAAGTTCATAAGTTTTCTTCTGTTTCACTCTTTCTGTTTTTTCATTTTCTTTACTGTCACACGTTTTTCTTTTTCTTCTTCCTCTTCACTTTCGTTTCGTCTTCTTTTCTTGTCTTTGTGAACGTGTCGGGGTTCTTCCTTGGGGGAGGGTACCTCTTCCTCCTCCTGTTCAGAATTTCTTTCCTCCTCCTCCTCCTCCTCCTCCTGCTCCTGTTGTTTCTTAGGGCAGTTTGGAGACCAATTCCTTTCTCTTTACAATAATAACAGGTATCTTGACTTTTGTCTCTATTGGTACCTTTTTTATTTTTGTCACGATCTGAACATTCTGTAGCCCAATGTCCTTTCTTCTTACAGATATAGCAAGTATCTTGACTTTTATCTCGATAGGAAGGAGAGTAGCCTGTCGGCTGGTCTGACGAAAACTTTCGTATGACCCCACGTAAAGCTCTGATGAGAAGTTCCACTTCTGTAGGTTCTTTCATCGTTCTGGTCAATGTGAGAGTGAAATGAATACTGAACCGTTAGACACTAACCCTTTATATATGCACGGATCGGACATGAATATATAGGGGTTATGGCCTTTAAATGGTAGTCATTTGACTTTTTGCAGACAAGATGAAAAGACCTCATTATGCTGTGGAGAAAGGAAAAGACAGTAAGAGACAGAAACGTAATGTATCGCCTAGTACAGTAGCTGAAGTCTTGGCTCAAATTCATGCCAGTGATTTTGAAGATGACATGAGTGAGCCCGAATTTACATCCAGACAATCGACGTCCAAGCAAAGTGCACCACCCTTAGTAAACCCTGAAAATTACTATCACATTCGAGAGACGGAAAAGCGTTACTCTCGAAAATTTAGAACAACGGCTTACACGTATGCCGTAAAGTTTAAAGATTTCAAGTCTAATGTTCCTTTGGAGAATACAGAAGGGTTCATTACTGAGGTGTGGGATTCTGTGTTAACTGCACTGAAACAGCAATGTCAAACCAAAGAAGACGATCGCTTGAGACTTTCTATTCATCACGATAATTTGAAGTCTTCCGTTTGGATCGAGTTTACTAGTCCATCGGAATTAACACCTTCCAAAGTCATCGACAAAATTCAACATGTGCAACAATCCAACGACAAGTTTCACATTGACGATGGAAAAGCCACACTGTTTATGACCCACGTGTCTCTTCCCCAGGTGACAGGACGCAAAAAAGTATTATTGGTGGACAGCCTTCGCAGCATGAAGCGAAGCCTCGTCCAAATTAACAATCCTCAAGACCAGATGTGTTTAACCCGTGCTGTCGTCGTGGGACGAACGTATGCCAACAAGAACGACACGACAGAATGGAAAAGAGCCTGGAAAACTATTCGACAATCGGACCGAGCCAAACAAAGAAGTGAAGCAGAACTCCTGTTACAGCAAGCGGGGATATCCAAAGACACTCCTTGTGGTAATCCAGAAATGCAAAAGTTGCAAGACGTCTTGTCTCCACATTACACTTTGAAAGTACACCCTCAAGAAGTGCGTGGACCTCTTTTGTTTCGAGGCCACGATTTCAAAGACGGAAAATACATTCACGTCTATCATCACGATGGTCATTTTGATACCATTACCAGTATCACTGCATTCCAGGGATACAGTTACTACTGTGAAAAATGTGATTATGGTTATAACAATCGAGAACAACACAAACATTGTGGATCGAAATGTGAGGGATTTTTGGCCTCACAACCTTGTCTGGACAAAGGACAAGAAAGAGTGCATTGCCCTGTGTGTCAGCGCACTTTTGTCAGTCTTACCTGTTACCAACAACATTTGAAAATGCAAGGTTCACAGCAGAAAAGTGCTTGTCAGCTTTTGAGATTGTGCCCTACTTGTGGACAAGGCATACGTACCAATTGTGCCAAGTTTCACGTTTGTCGAGGGAAGAAACGATGTCACATTTGTCACCAAATCGTGGACTTGGAACACGAATGCTTCATTCAAAAATACCAACCCCGACCAGAAGATACCCAGAAGAAAGGGAATTTTATCTTTTTTGATTTTGAATGCATGCAAGAAACTGGTATTCACATTCCTAATTTCTGCGTGGCTCACCGTGCGTGCGAGCAGTGCATCCAAGAACCTATCTTTAGTCATTGCCCTCACTGCAGCAAGATTCCTGGAGGACGTGAAAAAATCTTTCGAGGACCAAACACGCTAGCCGATTTTGCCCAATGGATCTTAAACCCCATTGACGAAACGTGGAGTCCAGAAGACATCGAACGTTACGGCGATTGTCATTGCCATGCCACAGTCATGGCTCACAATTTCTCGGGATACGATGGGCAATTTCTGCTTAGATACTATGCGGAACAAAGTACCGAACGGCCTCAAGTGACTTTGAACGGAGTCAAAATCATTTCTATGCAAGTAGGACAAGTGCATTTTAAAGATTCGATGTGTTACTTGGCCATGCCATTAAGTCGCATGCCTAAAACATTTGGAATGACAGAAATGGCTAAAGGTTATTTTCCACACTTTTTCAATACCGAAGCCAATCAACATGCCGTTCTACCCCATTTGCCTGAGGCTGACGACTACGACCCCGACAACATGCGCACTGAACAACGAGAAGCTTTCCATGCTTGGTACCAGACTCACGCCTCGGACCCTTTTGACTTTCAAGAAGAAATGTTAAAGTATTGTCGATCTGACGTGGACATTTTACGATGTTGTTGTGGAAAATTTCGAGAATTGTTCATGGAGTACGGAGGGATCGATCCTTTGAAAGAAGCTTGTACCATCGCCAAAGCGTGTTCTTTAGTGTACCGAAAACGCTTTATGCCTGAAAATACGCTAGCGGTCATCAGTCCTCAAACGACGAACTTTGTCAAACGTCAATACTCGGTCAAAGCCCTACGCTGGCTCCATTACTTGTGCGACAAGGAAGACAAATGGATCCAACACGTTCGCAACGGAGGAGGCGAAAAGACCATTGGGACGTATTCGGTGGATGGTTGGGACTTAGAAAACCCTCAGATCGTGTACGAGTTTAACGGATGCTTATTTCACGGATGTCCCCTATGCTACCCTCAGCGTAACACCAAAAATCAATTTTTACAACGAACCATGGAAGACTTGTACCAGACCACGTGTCAGCGACGTTTGAAGTTAGAACAGCAAGGATACCAGGTGGTGGAAATGTGGGAACACGAGTACGATCTGCGTTTGAAAACCGATCCCGAGTTTAAACGCATGGTAGAAAGTTACAAGTTGGTGGACCCATTAAACCCTCGGGATAGTTTGTACGGAGGACGAACGAATGCTACCTGTTTACTGTACCAAGCGGACGAGGAGAAGGGAGAAGAAATCAAATACTTGGACGTGTGTTCGTTGTATCCTTACGTGTGCAAATATTGTCACTTTCCCGTAGGGCATCCAGAATTGATGACAGAACACATTGACTTGGACCACATTCGACAGTACGAAGGATTGATCAAGTGTAAAGTCTTACCACCCACAGATTTGTACCATCCCGTTTTACCTCACCATTGCCAAGGAAAACTGATGTTTCCTTTGTGTCGCACATGTGCCGAAACGTGCAACCAAGGCCAACCTTGTCATCACACTCAGGAAGAACGCACCTTGAACGTGGGTGAGCGTGGAATTGTTTAAAGCTCTGGACCTGGGATATCAAATGTTAGAAGTGTACGAAATTTACCACTTTCCCAAAACACAACAATACCGCAAGGGCGACGAGAGACAGAAAGGTATTTTTGCAGACTACGTGGATGCCTTTTTAAAACTAAAACAAGAAGCTAGTGGCTATCCTTCCTGGTGTCACACTCCCGAAGACCAAAAGATATTCAAAGAAAAATATCGGGAGCAGGAAGGTATCACTTTAGACCACATCGAGAAAAACGAAGGAAGGCGATCATTTGCCAAAGTGATGCTCAATTGCTTGTGGGGTAAAATGGCACAACGCCCGTCTTTACCCAAGACAGAGTATTTGTCCGAGACGTCTCGCTACTTCCAGATGATTCACGACCCAACCAAAGTCATGAAACACGTGGACGTCATTCGTGAGGACTTGATCTTAGTCAATTACGAAGAAGAACTAGACTTTGTAGAAGCCGACAAATTTGGAAATGTTATCATTGCGGCTTACGTAACAGCCCACGCTCGCTTAAAATTGTACGAAGTGTTAGAACTGTTAGGAGATCGTGTGTTGTATTTTGACACGGACAGTTGCATCTACATTCACCGACCGAACCAGTGTAACCTTGTCATCGAAGGAGACCGTTTAGGAGCCTGGACCGATGAACATCCCGACGACAAGATTCTAAGTTTTGCAAGTGGCGGTCCTAAAAATTACGGCTACGAATACCGAGACCCACACGGAGAAATGCACACCGAATGTAAAGTGAAAGGATTGACTCTTAATTATCGCACCAGTCAAGTGGTGAACTTTAACGTACTACAAGAAGCCTTACAGTCGGGACAGGATGAAACGTTTCAAGTGACTACCCACGAACCGCACAAGATTGTCCGTTTACCCACACACCAAATTGTTAGCCGACCTTTGGAAAAAGTCTATCAAATCGTGTACCAAAAAAGAGTACGACTTCCCAATCACTTCACTCTACCGTACGGTCACGTCAAAATTGGGCAGCATATAAAAAGGGATATCGTCCAAGACCAATAGTTCATTGTGACTAACACTGCCAAGTGAGAAAGAAGATGAATCCATTTAAACAGACATCATTCAAATTTGGGGATTCTCAAGTGGAGTGCGATGCTAAACCTTGCGATTGTAGTGATGCCAGGCGCTGTGACATTAGTGATTCAGCTGGATATCGTGGGAACGTTGCTATGACTACTACCCCTATATCTACCCTGGAAAGTGATGCTGTGCGTGTCAAACCTGAGGGATGCGAAAGCGGTGCGACACGTTATCGTGGACTCCTAGGAATTTCACCGTACCTACATCGAACAGAAGTGAGGAGAGTCGAATATTCGTTCCCGACGAGTTTACCTGAATACTGCCACTTTAAAAGTCGATTCCAAACCTTCAAAGATAAATGGCCAAAATATCTGCCTGGACCAACTCCTGAAGAATTAGCCAGAGCTGGATTTTTCTACTTGGGTGAAGGGGATAAAGTCAAGTGTTTCAGTTGTGGTGTATCCATTTACGAGTGGGAACATAAAGATTCCGCTTACTTGGAACATGCTCGATGGTCTCCGAATTGTCAATACCTACCTTTAGTAGGACTTAGTGATTGGAAGTGACACTACTGTTCCATGTCGTGTAACACGCTTAGACCAGTATATAAACCCTCTCTAAAACATAATATTCAAGAATTACCACACGAATTGCAAGAGAAGATCTACAAGGACGTTTGGCAAGGCCTTGCTAAAGAAAAATCTCAATGGGTGACTGTAGAACTTTTGTGTCGTGAAATTCACAAGAGGAAAGTGACAAAAATTAACCAACGTGTTAGATTTCTCTGGATCAAGGGTATTTTTTTGCTCCGTTACCAATTTACTACGTTTACATCTGAAGATACTTTGATCCTTCTTAACCGTTACCCTGAATGGCAGTGGGACGAAATTACACGTTATATTAATCACTTTCGCTTTTTGAGCAAATTTAATTCTGTGTTTAATTCTGGGTTGAATCTACACTGATGATCTTTGACCTAAAGAAGTATAAAAGAGAACAACCATGCCACAACCTTTATCATTGGTGATCCAACAGATTCCGTGGAAGGATATCAATGAGAAGATTCACACGGTGAAAGATTACCAACACTTATTACAAGAACTATACCCTATGAATTGGGGTCGACGTGTCGTGTGTGTTTTAGTGACTTGCTTTCTGGGATTTCGTTTACCTGCCAATTCCTTGTGGACACTTTACGAACACTACCTATCAAAAAATAAGACAGTATGGTGACTCCTTTAAATGTCCACGAGAGACTTATTCTGTTCAAAGCCTTACGTTTTCATCTGGATACGTCTCGACCTTTCCAAGAAAAAAAGATTCGTCAACTTTTACGTACGGAAGCAGTGTACGAAGATGTGTGTGTAGCTTGTGATTTACACCCTCATTGGGCAGATGTACGTGACTGGAAAAGTTGGGATTTTGAGGCTTGGACAAACGAAGCATCCCATTATGCCCAAGCGTTGTGTTCCTAAAATTCATCTTCGTGTGAAAAAAGTCACTTTTAATCCTGTGTTAGTAACAGTACCAGAAGAAGAAGAAGAAAAAAAATCTATCACCCAAGACAATCCCTCTGTTCAAGACAGAACTGTCATGGACATTCCCCCACAAAGACCCTTTCGAGAAGACACCTATGTGACTGTACCCCCTGTAGAGGAGACTATAAGAACATTACATACTACCTCTAGGACACCTTCGTTACCCAAACCATTTTGTACAGGGACTTGTTTATTTGCCACTTTGATCGTTTGCCTAGGTATTTTATCCCTGTATTTATCCATTTGGCTTTTATGTTTTCGTGTTGTTCAAATTTAAACATGCATTGAAATAAACGTGTCTTGAAAAAAGTATAAAAACCTCTTGTCTTGTCTGTTTTTGTGTCAATACTGTCATACCACTACACGACTATGGCTCACTCTACTCTTTCTACTACTCCTTCCTCCTCCACATTCAAAGTCATTGACGAACACTTAGATCAGGCTAGTTGGAAAGCCTTGTATCTTCGTCATCCTTTTAACATGTTAATTGCTGGACCGAGCGGTTCAGGCAAAACGGAATTTGTCAAACGTTTGATCGAACATAAACATCATTTGATCGATCGTCCACCTCAACGCATCGTGTGGTGTTACAAAGAGTGGCAATCGGCATACAGCCTCTTGCAAGAAAGTCAAGGTGATTCCATTGTGTTTGCAGCAGGCATTCCTAAAGAAGACGAGGGGATCGTGTCTGACACTAGTCAAACTCTTTGGGTTATTTTTGACGACATGTTAGGAGAAGACGAAGAAGAAATTAAACTATGGTTTACGCGTAAAGGCCATCATCGTAATGCCAGTGTCATTTACATTACACAAAATTTATTTCAACAAAGTAAAGCCCATCGTACCATTAGTCTCAATGCTCATTACGTGGTCTTGTTTAAAAGTCCTCGAGATAAATCACAAGTGCAAGTTTTAGCCAAACAGTTAGGAACACCTTGGCTAACTCATGCGTACGATGATGCCACTCAAACGCCACACGCCTATTTACTCATGGATTTAAAACCCACTACTCCTGATTATTTGCGATTTCGTACCGATTTGTTTCACGACTGGTGTCAAGACGGAGGACCTGTCGTGTACACGTCCTCCTCGTCGACATAACACTATGAACCACTAAAAAAATCTATAAAAACCTTGGGTTACTTTGACCTGGTCTCATACATCGTCAACATGACGTCCCTTCAGTCTTATCTTCCGATCAAATTGATTCGTGCCTTGTACGGCATCAGTCGCGAAAAAAATCCACAAATACGTGCTCACGTCTTAGAAGCCAGTCTCAAAGAAGTCTTACGATGGTTTACGGTGACAGCACGTCAAATACTGCAAGGCATCATTCACATTCCACATCAAACCAAACGCTTTTTTGACAGAAACAAAGTAGCCTTGACGCAACTGGCCAATCCTCGCAATGACACTCACACCAAAAAGCAAATCATATTGAAACCTGGAGGTAGTGGTTCTCTAGGAGGTGTCATCATTCGTTCCCTTTTAAAATGGGATCCCAATACTCCCAAAGTTCACCCCAAGAAGAAAACAAAAAAAGCCAAACAAGCCCCTAAGAAAAAGAACAAGGGTGCCAAGACCAAAACACAAAAAAAGAAAAGTCCACAGAAAAAAGCGGGCACCCGCAAGAAAGGCACTTCGGCCAGGACACAACCTTACCTTCGTCAACCACGACCTGTAAGAGAAGATCTACAAGGACGTTTGGCAGGGACTACGTTGCCAGTAGCCTCAGGGGGTGCCACTTCTCCGTTGCGGGTGATGCCAGCCAAACCCAATTTGACACCCGTTTTTCCTAATTTGATGAAACATTGGAAATCTGCGTCTCCAAAAACGTCTCCTCCACCGGAGACACCCTCGTCCACATTAGCGTCAGTAGCAGCTGCTCACAAAGTACCTGCCCCCAAAGTCAAAGTCCAAGAAAGATCTGGCATGTTAAAGAGTTTACTAGATTTGTCCAAACAAGAACTGTCCCGATTGAGTCCATTGCGAACTCCTTCACGACGTGTGTTACCTGCCATGAAGTTGATACGACGCAAAGATAATCAGTGGCGACGCATTCCAGTATAAAAATATGACTTGAAGACCACGGCGTCAATCAGTATTTTTTCTGTACCACTGCTGAACACTCAAGGATGCCTCCTCAAAAACGTACACACCACCACCCTCGTCGTTCTACCATCCAAAAAGGAACAGGAAAAAGACAATCTCGTCATCCTACCAAAGGCTTAAAAACCAAACATCGACGTCCTTCCCTCCAAAGACGTAGTCTTTTAAAGAAAAAGAAGAGTCACCAAAAAGGCGGTAACTTTGGCAATTTTGTGAAAGACATTGTTACCTTTTTGACGAAGCGCTAGTTCCCAAAAAAGTAGATAAAAGAGAGTGTGTACCAAGTCATTGACGTTAGTAATATTGTGGAACGAACAAGTAAAGATGTCACCTCGCAGAAAACATTCTTCTTCACTTCACAAAGGAAAGAAAAGGAAAGGACGTTTAGCCAAACATCGACACGTTCGTCGTCAAAAGGTCCAAAAGAAAATATCCGTACGTCAAAAGAAAAAGATGTTGGTGCAACGTGGAGGATTTTTTGTTCCTCTTCATGTAAGAGAAAAAGCTCACCCATTTTTATATGGGAAACTGATGGGAAAAAAGTAGATAAAAGGGTATGTGTTCCAAGTCATGGACGTCAGTGGTATTGTGGAACGAACAAGCAAAGATGTCACCTCGCACAAAACATTCTTCTTCATCCCACAAAGGAAAGAAAAAGAAAGGACTACCTCCTCGTTTAGTCAAACACGGAGACGTGTTGTCTGTCCTGTCCAAAGCCTCTCCACCCATGCGAAAACAAATCATTAAAACGGCTTCCAAAGATGTCATCGATACCGTGTGCGAATGTTGTTTGAATGTCTTGAAAGGCACGATACCTTTGACTCCACACCAGAAAAAATGCTTAGCCAAGCATCGACACGTTCTTCGTCAAATGGTCCAAAAGAAAATACCCGTCCGTCAAAAGAAAAAAATGTTGGTGCAACGCGGAGGATTTTTACCCTTTCTTCTTCCTGTGTTGGGAGGATTAGCGAAATCCGGCATCCTATCCAGCATATTACCAGGTTTTTTACAAGGGATGACACAAGGGATGCCCCAAGGGATGCCCCAAGGGATGTCCCCAAGGTATGGGTAGCAATATGTATGATCCTTCCAGAAGATAAAAGGGACTCATGGAACACCACGAACTCAGACGTAACCTTTGGAAGCCCATGGAAGGACGAAAACTGACTTTAGTTCCTTACAAACGATGGATGGAATACCATCGTTGGCAAGAACAACGTACCCCCCATTTACCACCCAATCCTGATTTGAACGAGATGTCCCAATTACAACACGAATTGCAATCCTTGATGCATCGCCACGATTTGTCCGAAACCGAAAAATCGCAAAAGTACGGTCAACTTTTGCAACGACTACAACTCTTTCATCGAAAAGCTGTGGAAAAAACAGCTCTACCTACTCTGTCCGATTTGAAGGCACTAATGAATAATCCGTCGCCCTTACCCTCTACAGTAGCCAAAACAGACGTCACCCCACCATTACCCAAGGAAGAAAAAGAACCCCATGATCTCTTTCAAACACCCACTGCTACTCCCATTCCGAGTAAGATTGCCGCTTCCTTATTGACCCCTTCTCCCACTCCCCAACGAGAACTCAAAACTTGGGTTAAAAAGATGATGGCTACTCCTGCTTCAACAGAAGTGAAAAAGAAAGAAAGGAAACCAGAGGTGAGAAAAGAAAAGAAGACCAAAGCTATCTCATTACATCCGCCACCACCACCACCACCACCAGTACCATCGATGTCAACTCCTGTGGCACATCGGACACGTAAAACCGTTTCCAAACAACCCCCATTTCGTCCCACCCAAAGCAATATCCTCGAAGAGTGGGTCACTTATTAACCTAAACCATGGAGAAAGTATTAGCCAGCATTTATTACGATCCAGCTCACCCTGCAGGTTACGGAGGAATTCATAAATTGTATCGTTCTGCCAAAACTCGCTTGAAAAAGCTCCGTTTACCTACAGTACAACGATGGTTACAAGAACAAGCGACGTACACTTTACACAAACCCATTCGACGAAAATTTCACAGAAGTCGCACTTAAGTGGAAGGCATCGATCATCAATGGCAAGCCGATTTAACCGATGTCTCTCATTTAGCCACCTACAATCGTGGCTACAAATATTTGTTTTGTGTCATCGACGTCTTTTCTAAATTTGCCTGGGTCGTACCGTTGACATCCAAATCGAGCGGAGAGTTAGTACGAGCTTTGCAACTGGTGTTGAAACAAAGTGGTCGTCACTCTCTTCGACAAAGGCACCGAATTTCTGAACCAAGCTTTCCAACGAGAATTAAAGAAACGTGACATTCATTTTTTCACCACCGAAAATCCTGAAACCAAAGCCAGTATCGTGGAACGTTTTCAACGTACCTTGAAAGAACGCATGTGGAAATATTTTACGCATCAACACACTCTCAAGTACATTGACGTCTTACCACACTTAGTCCAAGCCTACAATCAATCTTACCATAGAAGCATTGGACGTTCCCCACAAGAGGTGACACTTGACAACGAAGTAACTGTTTTTGAGCGTCTGTTTGGTACGTCCCGAACGAGGGTTGTCCCCAACAAAGGTAGAGAAGTGTTAACCCCGGGAGATTGGGTACGCATTGGTAAAACCAAACGCACTTTCGACAAAGGTTACTTACCCAATTGGACCACCAAATTGTTTCGTGTTACTGAACGAGTGCGTGGCCGTCATCCTGCCGTCTATAAATTGGAAGACATGAACGGAGAAGTATTAAAAGGAACGTTTTACTTGCCTGAGTTACAACGTGTCACCAAAAAAGAAGACGACGTATACGACATTGAAAGCATTCTCGAACGAAGAACTCGTAAAGTAGGAAAACGACGTGTCAAAGAAGTCAAAGTACGTTGGAAAGGATATCCTCCTAGTTTTGATTCTTGGATTGACGCTGCCCAAGTCATCGACTATAAAAAGAAGTGACCATCATGCCCTTCAATACAGCTTCAGCAGCCACAGTGACTACTCCTTCACCCACGTCATCTCTGCAAGATTTACAAAAGCAACCCTTGTGGGTGTGGTGTGGAGAACGTGTCCCTAAAACCCAAATCGTCTTTTTCTGTCAAATCTTTGTGGTGTATTGTGTCATCGGTGCAGCCATTGCTAATTTGAGTTTGCAACAAGGAGACAAACAATTGTGGACCATTTTACTCAGCAGTTTCATCGGATATCTTCTTCCCAATCCTTCCCTGAAATATTCTTACAACGGGAACAACAATAACACTATTGGGAGCCTTGCGTCCAACGTTAGTCCTTCTCCTGACAGTCACCCTTCCAATCACAATCCTCTTTTAGACACTCCTTTAGCCTCGAGTGACTCCTCGGACAGAACAACATTGGAATTATGAACAACACTATTAACCAATTTTACTTAACGTTACCCAGTGACAGTTCCATGGAGGTGTTTCCTAACAACACATTGTGCTGTTACACGGCTAAATTACCTCAAACCATGCATTTGGATCAAGATGATCATTGGGAAGTAGCTTTAGTGGAAATAATACACCCGACACAAATCAAAAACATCGTCGAAAATCAAAACACTTTTACAGTTGAAGTGTATGACGAGCAATTGCAAAAAGCCTTAGACGCACGAGGTAAAGGTGGCGAAAAGAAATCAGATGGACCCAAAACTAATGTCCTGTCCACTCATAAGTTCGTCATTCCTCCAGGTTATTATTTTTAGTGAATACGATTGTAACCAGGTTCAATGTTGTGTTTGGTAAAGCCATGGAGTCCTTTGCAAACTCAAAAAACTCAAAAAGTGTGACCATTGAGTACTATTCAGTGTCTCGTCGACTCATGATGACATTTTCAGAGGAGAAAATGATGGCCATTACTTTTTGTCCTGAATTGTTTGATATTTTAGGTGGAGACATCGAGATGCTCAAGAAGAAAAAGCAAATACCAGGCATAACCAGTAACTCGGATTTTGCAAAATATTTTCGATTCCCTATTGAATTGAACCAAGGTCTCAACTTGATGTTTGTGTACTCCGATGTGGCAGAGTACAACGTGGTAGGACACACCTCTGCACCACTGCACCGTTACTGCGTGTCATTCCTTTCAAAGTGGATTCTGACACTACCGATAAAGAGGAAGGTGGAAATACCAATCACGTTCACCGTGAATTTGTACATCCTCATTATTTACCCGTCAGTAAGTCGTATTTCGACAGTGTCAACATTTCTATAAAAGGAGAACTAGGACAAAATATTCCATTTACCAAAGGGAAAGTCACAGTGAAACTCCATTTTCAAAAACGATTCTCGAACAACTGAAAAAGTGATGTATCCTGTGTACCGAGGAGTCACTCGACAACGAGGACATGGCTTAGGAGATATGTTTAAATCAGCCTTTCGTTCCGTGGTCCCTGTTTTGAAACCGATGGTGACACGAGGATTGCACGCCTTAAAAGATGCCGCATTGACTCACGGCAAAGATTTTCTTCACAATGTTCTCATTGACAAACAAAGCCCCAAAGAAGCTTTTTTGAGAGCAGGCAAAAATGTCTTACTTCAAACGGGTAAAGAGATTTTGGGTCGACGAGAAAGTCCTATAAATGCCCTGAACGTTACCGAGTCTGACATTCCTGCTTCCCTGACGACACAGCAAGGACAAGGTAGAAAGCGACGACGAAGGCACAATTTCAAAAGTCTCTGTACCTCTAAAGTGAGAAAGACGAAGACGAAAAGAACCGCTCGAGACTTAGACATTTTTGATTATTAAAAGTGAAGAAAAAAACATAAAGAAAAAATGATGCACCAAGAATCTTGTGCCTGTTCCAAGTCGGAACTAGATCTCTTTGCCATGCCACCCACCATGACGACCATGCAAGAAGCCCAATCGGTCGAATTTCATCCCGTCTCCTCTTTGACGGATTCAGCTCCCATCGAGTTTGAAATCAAAGGACAACCCGAAGATTACATTGATCTGAACAACAGTTACTTGTATTTGAAAGTGAAAGTGGGCAGAACGGACAACGACAACCCACTGGCAGCCGATGCTCTAGTAGCTCCCGTCAACAATTTCATGCATTCCTTGTTCAGCGAAGTGGATTTGTACATGAATAACAAACTGGTCAACAGTAGCACGGATACTTACCCTTACCGAGCGTACCTCGAAAATCTCTTGACGTACGGAAAAGAAGCCAAGAACACTCATTTAGATGCTTGCGTGGTATGGAAACCTGACACAGCAGGTGATAATAAGTTTAACGACACAGCCTTGTCCGTAGCAGCAGCAGCTGCTGAGGGTAGCAATCCTGCCATTCCTGCCAATCCTCACAATGTAGGTTTTAACGAGCGTCGAAAGAAAATTCTGCAAGGACGTAGTTTAGAACTGTTCGACCGTTTGCATTTGGACATGTGGTTTCAAGAGAAGGATTTGCTGAACGGAGTAAATATTCGCTTGAGACTGAATCGTAGCAGTGCTGCTTTCCATTTGATGGCTAATAGCAGCACATATAAAACCATCATCCAAGAAGCCAGGTTATACGTGCGTCGTGTGGAAGTGTTACCTAAAGTGGGAAATGACATCAGTCACACCTTGAGCAGAACGACAGCCAAGTATCCGATACGACGCGTGGAAGTCAAAACTTTCACCATTGCCGCTGGACTCCGATCTAAGGTCGAAGATCATCTGTTCCAAGGACAGTTACCCAAACGTTCATTCATCGGTATCGTCAGCAATGCAGCCTTCAACGGTGACTACGCTCAAAATCCTTTCCAGTTTCATCACTACAATGTATCCAAAATCGGAGTCAGTCGCGATGGCAAAACTTTGTGTACCAGACCTTTCGAACCCAACTTTGCCCAGAAGAATTACTTGAGGTCGTACTTGTCGCTGTACGAAGCCACAGGACAGTTAGGAACCAACACCAGTCACGGTATTTCCTACGACGATTATGCAGGAGGTTACACTTTGTGGGGTTTTGATTTCACTCCAGACCAAGGCAGTGACGAGGGACATTTCCACCCTATAAAATCGGGACAACTGCGTGTGGAACTTCAGTTTGCAGCAACAGCAGATCACCCATCTCTTCCCCATACAGTAAATGTCATTCTGTATGCCGAATTCGATAATACCATAGAAATCAACAGTTTGAGAGAAGTCATTCTAGACTATTAGACACTATGGAAGACCCTTGTCCTTCTTTGAATAGTGGAGAATCCATGGAATGGGAGGTTACAGAAAAAGCAGACAACCAAGACCAAAAAGAAGAAGTAGTGATCATGCAATCCAGATGGCCAGAACAGGAAAAACAGTTAGTGGCTTGTTTTGCACAACACTTGGAAGATAAAATGAGAGACATGATTAAAAAAGATTGTTATGGATGTCAAATCGATCATCCCAGTCAAATTCAACACGATAAATGTATGATGATGAGTCAAGAAGAAAAATTGGACGATTATCTGAACGAAGCTTGGAGTCTCATCCCAGAAGAAGATGTGTTACTTCAGTGGCATAAAGACTTGTGTGCTCATTCCTCTCCTCCATTGTTTGCTCGAGAAATTGATCGCATCGAAGCTCTCTTGGCCCAGAGTAAAGAGACGAAGCAAACCAACAGTTACTTGACAGACCGTTTCAAACAAAAAGTCTGGATTGAATTGATGACTTATCATCACCTGTGAAAAAAAAGGGAAAAAAAACAACAAGGCTACACAACAAAAATGGATACCAGGGAACTTTATTATCTTTTGAACCGTAGTTCGTACACTGCTTCTTGGAATCCTGTGGTGTGTGCTAAAGATGAACTACCTCATCGCAAACCTCAAGAGAATCAAGCTTATGTCATCAACACAGATGACAGTCATCTTCCAGGAACTCACTGGGTAGCTGTCTACTTTCCTCAAGAGGGTTGTGTGGAGTATTTTGATTCGTATGGATTACCCTCTTTCGAAGATGAAATCATAGACTTTATGAGAAGAAATGCCCAGACGACACGATTCAATAATGTGAAATTACAAAGCACAGATTCTATGGTGTGTGGACAATATTGTATCTATTATCTGCATCATCGCAGTCTTGGATATTCTTTAGAACATTTAGTGACTTATTTTGATCGTCATTAGTCTCGAAACGATGACAAAGTAGATCGATGGTTTTGTGACCATTATGGCTATCTGTTGTCTTTAGCTAGGAAACGTAGTGTACATCAATCGCCCAATGACTTCCAACAGTGGAAATCTCAATTTAATTCACAACGTTGTCAACCATGTCAAAAGAGATTGTATTAGTGTTATGGAAGAAAAAAATGTTTTTTATTTGAAAAAATATTTGTTATTTGAAAATAATGTTTGTTAGTTGAAAAAATTGTGTTTGTTATTTGAAATAATGTTTGTTATTTGAATAAAAATGTTGTGTTTTGAAAACCAATGCGTCTGTCGTTTGTTTTACATTTGTATTCATATAAATGCTCTTTGACTTTTCTTTCTATCCCTCACATCAAACTATCTAAACGTTTCAAAACCCTAAACCGTCGAGGGGTGTTTTCCATCATGTCCGCGCTTGAACCATATAAAGCAGGGGTAGTCTCCAGTCTGGCCATCCATTGTTTGACTCATCCTACTACGAAGATGTGCTCAAGACTAGCTAAGCTGAACGAAGCTTATGTCACTCTGCATCGTATCAGACACAATCTGATGCCAAAGCCTGAAGAGATAGAGAATGTGAGAATGCTACAAGTAACGGAAGACCTCATAGAAGAACTCTTCAGAGAGGAAATTCAAAAAGAGAAAGAAGAATGGACTGAGAAGTATCGACTTCAAAAGCAGCAGAGAGAGCAGAGAGAACAGCAGCAGCAGCAACAGCAACAACAGCAGCAGGAACCAGACAGAAGTTTTGTCGACTGTCGTGTGGACACGAAAGAGTTCTCTTTCTCTTTCCGAAGAAGCAGACCCTATCGTGTAGCCAAACGAGGACGAAATCTTAGGCGATAAAAGATTGTCATCCTTCCTCGTACATACAAACACAAAAAACAGCCCTTTTCAGGGCTACCCAATATTCTCGAAAAGAATTAATCATTCAATTTGCTTATGGTATGTGAGGAAGTTAAAAAAAAAATAGAAGTGAGTCTATAATCACTGTCTCTTTTTACTTTTGTTTTGAAGTGCGTCTATAAGCACAACGTATTTTTTCAAAATAACTTGTTCAATGTATAATTAATATGAGTCAAGTATAAAAGTGAGGGGTGTTTTCCATCACGTCCGCGTGTTTTTGGTAATGATGGGGATACTGTAAGATTTTTGGATCTAGGGGGTGTTTTCCATCACGTCCGCGCTTGAACTATATATAAAGAATCACTCGTCAGTCTGGCTACCCATCGTTGACGCATCAACACCAAAGATGAATAGAGTACAGAAATTAAGAGAACTTCAAATGCATTTGGAGAATGCTAGGCGTCTCCTGGACGAACTGGCTATGGAGGCCATAGTAGAACAGACTAGGATTGAAAAAGAAGAGGAGGAAAGAAAAAAGAAAGAAGAGGAGGAGAAGAAAAGTCCCATCTTGCCTCACCGCATGATGAGACAGACTAGTAAAGTCAAGCCCGTGGTGAGGACACCTTCACCACCAGAACCAGTTCGTCCACTACAGCGACAGTCCCCACCACATCAACCACAGTCTCAACCGCAACAACCACAGCCTCAACCGCAACAACCACAATCTCATCCACGGTTGCGGAATAGAGGAAGAAATGAAGAGACTTTCACTATCCCACAAAGTGAAGACTGGGATAGTGAAGCCACTCATTCTCCCTCTGCGCTCCCAATCACAAGAGTGAATTGGGAAAATGATTGGAGTAGAAGATGTGTGTGTGGGGCTAGACCTGGGAGATGCCAGCATTAACCAGGTGTATTTTGAAGTTTAAAAAACAGCCCTTCTCAGGGCTACCCAAATTAATTAGAAAAGAAATACTATGTCAATTGCCAATGGGTGTGAGAGAGGAGTAGTGTGATTATAAACACTGACTCTATTTAGATGGTATATGGTGTGATTTTGGATAGTATATAATAGGGTTTGTTTTGGCTGCTTCCCCGTGTGTGTGGTTAGTATAGGGTGTGATTTTGGATAGTATATAATAGGGTTTGTTTTGGCTGCTTCCCCGTGTGTGTGGTTAGTATAGGGTGTGATTTTGGATAGTATATAGTAGGGTTTGTTTTGGCTGCTTCCCCGTGTGTGTGTGTGTGGTTAGTATAGGGTGTGATTTTGGATAGTATATAGTATGGTTTGTTTTGGATGCTTCCCCGTGTGTGTGGTTAGTATAGGGTGTGATTTTGGATAGTATATAATAGGATTTGTTTTGGCTGCTTCCCCGTGTGTGTGTGTGTGTGTGTGTGTGTGTGTGTGTGTGTGTGTGTGTGTGGTTAGTATAGGGTGTGATTTTGGATAGTATATAGTATGGTTTGTTTTGGCTGCTTCCCGTGTGTGTGGTTAGTATAGGGTGTGATTTTGGATAGTATATAATAGGATTTGTGAATAGTATCTAATATGACAAGTGAATGTAGGGGGTGTTTACTTTCAAGTCCGTGCTTAAGATATATATACTCAAAGTGACTGACATTAGAACCATTCCACGGAATAACCATAGAAGATGGCAAAAACATCAAGTTTATTCAACAATTTAAGACACAGCTATTTCTGGATATTAGACGGGGAATATGAAGTGGAAAAACTACATCATAAATGGAAGATTGCGAAGAGTTTGGACTTTGCAAAAAAACTGAAAATAGCCAGGGAGCTCTTAGGAGGAATGCTAGAAGAAGAAGCCAAAAAGTTACGAGGCTGCATTAATCCACCCTATGTTAGAGTGGGGACATTGAAGCAAGTAATAGATATTGTCGAAAACGTCAAGTGTTTTTTGGATAATATCTTGACAGAGTACCCCCATGTCCAAAAGGGTTTGGACCCGCTCAAGAAAGCTGAAGAACTGATGAGAAAGGAACTATTAGAAGAAGTGAAGAAGATAAAAGATAACTGGAGTAAGGAGAGAAAGGAAAGAAAGGACAATGAAAACCAAAAAAAGAAAGAGGACTTTGAAAGATTAAATAACAATTTTATCAAGATACAAGAGAAGTTTAGAGCTATGGGACATCCTGACTGGATTCCCGAGGAAGAAAAGAAGAAGAAGGGAATTATTGGTAAAATCAAAAGGTGGTGGAACAAAGGCAGAAAATAAAAGAAAAAGTATCCAAAGGCCCTTTTCAGGGCCACTCATAAGTCTCGAAAAGATAGTAGCTTTCATTGCCACCCTTTTTTTCCCTTGTCCCTCTACAGTCCCCTATACCCATCATATTCCCCATGTTATATTTCCCTTGAGGCTATATAGACCCACTATGTTCAATTTCCCTTGAGGCTAGATAGACCCACTATGTTCAATTTCCCTTGAGGCTAGATAGACCCACCCTGTTCAATTTCCCTTGAGGCTATAGTGCCCCAAGCTGTTTTGAGGCTATAGTGCCCCAAGCTGTTTTTGACTGGATTTTCCCTTGAGGCTATAAATCTTGAGGCTATATTAGCCCAAGCTGTTTTTGACTGGAATTTCCATTGAGGCTACGGTGCCCCCATATACTACTACCAATCACAAAACAATTATCGATGAAAGCTATTCATGTTATTCGTGATAAGGGTATTAGCGCTGTTGGTGATGTTGCCGGTAAAGCATTTGTCGCGGCCAAGGAATACGCTGATTCGACGACGAAAGAAACCACCACCGGGAAAACTACCATCTACGGAGATAATGCCTGCCAGTGTTAGTAAAATAATAAACAAAGCGGGGGATCAAAAAATAGCTGAGCGAATAAATGAACGATTTGATGCTCAGGGAAATATCACTGCAAATATGATAGCGAGAAGTGGTTTGAAATCGCGATTTAGATCGAGAAAAAAATATAATAAAATGTTTAAATCTTCAACCGACCCAGCATTGGATATGTATGCCCCAGTGCTCAAAGATTAGTCTTTAAATAATTATCAGTTTTATCAGTATAAAGCAATACAACCAAATATACGAGGGAGAATTGAACTTCAAGTTCATGATACGAGTAAATTCCTTCTACCCGCTGAAGCATTTATTGAAGAAGAAGGAGAACTTGTAACAAATGTTTCAGGTAATGATCCATATGACGCAAATGTCCGAGTTGGTTTTGTCAATAACGGTATTATGGCATTATTTAGCAGCGCTACATATATGATTGATGATAGAGAGATTTAATCTATTCAAATAGATGTTGATATCGCCACAAGAATAGTGGGGTTAGCGAGATATTCAGATGATTTTACAAGATCGGCTGGACCATCACGCTGATCATATTAAATATACTAGGGTAAAGACACCACAAGCTACTGCATCTGATCCGCAACCAGTCGACTTTGAACATGAAGCTAGACCAGCTGCCCCCTTAGATAAAGATATTAATCTTAATTACAACCTAGGATTTGCAACACGTTCATTAATGTTGTAGGGACCGCGTAGAATATTTTCATGTACGATTAAAGTGTCTCATATTTTTGGGATTTTTTTTAGAAATGTTAGAAAAGTTATCTTTGGAGCTAAACGGTCTGAAAATGCCAGGAACAATTTAATAACAATACCGCGAGATCCTATAGTTCCCAAGGGCATAAAATAGTGAAGGAGACTCGAATGTTGGTTCCTTGTTTGAGGTACTAGCAACTGTCATTGATAAATGAGAATTATAGTTTCGAATTTTGATTTACTCGATGCTTCTAAAAAATCTAGCGATAAAAATCTTTAGAGGTGTTTTTATGCGAGATCAATTACCACAAAAACCAAACAGCGCTGCAACCGGTATCATTAATCTCGATAACAGCACCGGACCTGGAACTCACTGGATTGCATACGTGATTGATCCACGTGGAATTGTTTATTTTGATTCATACGGGTTAGCGCCATCTAAAGAATTTATGCGTTATATACATCAGTTAAAATTCCCTCAGAAAGTGAGGCTCTGGTACTCCATGCTACCAACACAGAAAATGACCGACCCAACAATATGCGGCCAAGAAGTAATAAATGTACTTAAAGCAATATCATCATCAACTAAACCACCCTATACAACCGTACACGAATACACGAGTAATCGCTTTATAGAGCGACCTTAAAAATATAATGAAAAAAACCCACCGGGAAAATATCTGCAACAAAAGATGTAAATAAATTGTCGAAGATGAACTATCCGAGATGTTAAACCTCGCATGTGTAGATCCAAACGATATAGTCGTATTTCAAGACAAACAGAGGAAATTGAAAACAAGTCATGTTTCCCTGAATGATATTCTAGTTAGAATTAATGGAGTTACCGAAAATTCCATAGCGGTGTTTGTTTCCACCGGTAATATTAAACCAGTTTTTTTTCCAACTGTGATAGATAGTTCTAACAATCGAGTAAAAACATCAGGTGACACAATGCCAGGTGACCTCGATATGAACTCGAATAAAATAACCGCACCTGGTAATCCAACATTGGACACTGACGCTGTGACAAAAAATATGTAGATGTCATAACTAACGACGCTATATGGTGAGCATAAAACCACGAATGATAAACTAACAGCCCTGTAACACGAATATAAAACCACAGCTGGTAAGATAACAACTCTGCGATCTGAGTATGATGTTCATGCAGGAGCGGTTGCAAACCTCTGTATGAATTTTAGAAAATCGGATGAAACCATGGATAATTTCTTTGGTACTCCGCTGACTGCCCCAATAAAACTATCTGATATTAAAACAAATATTGATACGATTAAACAAACACAGGACAATATCATTAGTGATTTTCCTGCTATCGCTGCCGGCTTGATAAAATCAAGATACCACATAAACAAAATAGCAATACCGTGTACTCGATACAACATGGATCTTTCACCTGGACACCTCAAACTAATATTATTAATATTACTGAGGAAGTCAAAGGTATCTATAGAGTAACCCTGCCTTCAGCAGTACAGTTTAATGTGTCATCGGGTACGGGAATTAATAGTGCAGATGCAATAATAGATAAGGGTGTCAGCGAAACATTTACAATAACCTCCACTGGTGGTAATTTAGCTCGGGCATCAATGAAATACTACGTAGAATTTGTAATTGATTTAAGTAAATAGTATAATGAATGTCCAACAATATCGATATGATCAAGTCCGTGAGTTTCAAACTAAACTAAAACATCTTGTTGACGAATATACAACGAAGATTAAAAAAATACTGCAGGCGAATTACCAGTGTTGACATTATTGCGTATTCGGTTTAAAGTGTAATTGCCTTAATGGGTATATTGTTATCAGCGAAAACAGAAGTGGCACCTGTAGTTGTCACAAGTTGTGTCATCAGAACAATTACAAGGGTTCTAAGTATCATCACAAAATAAATATCCACATGAAGTCTGAATTAACTACACGAGCATATATAATTGAGTTACATATTGCATCTACCTCGTATTCCCAAATGTCGTCGCTGATATCATCTAGTATCGATGACACAACAATATCAGATAACAAATTCTCTACGATGATGAACATCTAGCACACAGCAACATCAAAATTAGAAAAACAACACAAGAATAACAACAATGACAATGTCAACAACGGAATTACTTCAGCAAATAGCTATGAACACAAACTCACCAAAGACAACCATGATGTCAATAACCTCAATCAACACTGAATTCAGTAACAATTTTCCCACAGCAATACCTGAATAAGAGATTGCATTAGCAAAATTACGAGTATACTATAGTTGGCCGAATATTAGATCAGAATCATTTGTTTGTCAGCAACCGAATAATTCCCTGGAGTGTGGGAGTAAAAATGATAAAGAAGGAAACCCGGAATGGAATATTGTTTCTATACCAACTGGGAATTACCAAATCAAACAAATCAATAATGAATTCCAGCGTAGAATAAAATCCATTACGGAAAAAGAATAAAAATTCGCTACAACGGTTCATGAACCAACATTATCAGCCGCGATTGAAATAAACTCACCCGGTTATATAGTATATATTTACCAGAGTTCGATCAGATCAGTGCTTGGATGGCCTGAAATCCCTTCTCCACCGTCGTATCAAAATCTACATGAACCAAAAGAGTCTGATTATACTTCAGATAAAGAATCGTATCATGATATCACCCCATCATACAAGCAACATTTACTTGATATAGAAACTACAAATACTGTGCCTTTTGGTCCAATTTATGCAGATGGGCACTCTTTGGATTTTTATGACCTATTCTCTGATAGATGATATAATAAACCCACATCTATCATGGAAGAGGGTATTACTAAATATTTTAAAATCATTTATCGTGAACAGAAAACACAACTACAACAACTACGGCAATACGTTTAAGAACAACTTTTTGATATAAAAACTTCTCGCAGTGAAATCATTAAACACGTAGAAATATTAAATCAGCTTTTATCCGATATAAAATATCTCAAGCAGCGAACAGTTCAGGCAATAATGGATTATGTTGATACGGGTGATGATCGGTATAAACAAGATTTTGTCCTTCAACATAGGATAAAAGATGCTGATTTACCAAATTTCAAGTTTCCCGAGTACAATGCAACGCAATTAAGAAAATTCGTCTGTTATGTCATAGATGAGTGTTAGCCTCTGATACTCGCAGCATGGAAAAAATAACACAACCACAGACAACTATCCTCAAACATAATAATGATCCTGACGGAGCGGGTAGGCATATTGCTCCTGGTAATGTAAATATTTTCTCGGTGATTGCAGTAAATCTAATATGTGATGCTATTGATGAAAGTTACCAAATAAATCCCCAAAAAATCATATCTGGCCCATCAAAGATACATTTTATATTCGTTTGCACCACTGTTTCCACCCGGAGTTTTAATAATACAAGATCCGGTTTATTTATAATATATTCGATGTCATCATGATTTATTAACGAGAATTAATTTTAAACTCACTGGACCTCGCAGGAGAGACTTTACAAATAGGTCTGTATGTGAAATCTTAAGATTTCCATCTTAAAGACTTTCATCCTAAAGGGATTTCCGTCTTATGATTTTGTGTAAATCAAGTGCATTGGGTAGGGTAATTACCCCACAAAAGTTACGAAATCAGACGAATTTTCATTAATTTTTTTTGGTCTGAAATTTTGAGGAAACTATCAGAAACATATATTATTAGTGATTATGATTGTTTTCTCAGCGATGATACAGGCCTTAAATTATTATTCTGAAGTATCGTATCGAGTTTACCATTTATTAACACTAAAATCTATAATTTTAAATATGAAATTATTACTAGTAAATGCCATATCTGTAAGCTCTGATATAGTGCGTGTACGGTTTACTATTAAATTTCTTTGCAAGGTAAAAAAAAATAAAACTGACCTACTTGCACTTCGTTCTTAGATGACGTCTTCGCATCCTTTGTTACTACGTTAATTTTTAATGAGCTGATGAATTGTTTGACACGGAAATTTAATTTCATATTGTTTAGATAGATAAATTATTATTTTGTCTACTGCGGTAAACAAAGGTACAAATTTATCTATTTCACTGTTTACAGCCAATGATTCATTAACAGCCTTTTGTATCCGTTTAATAAATTTATATTTAGACGGAATCATATATTTATTTTCTATGCTTATGTCTTCTAGAGATTGAAAATCAGAAAGGATTTGATCACAATCTAATTTATCTGATATTTGTATTTGTTGATTTTTCAAATCCGTAATAGCAGAAATTATATCATTGATATTTTATAATTCAGTATATAATAAATATATCTTTAATATATAAATTTATCTTTAAATATATCTAAAAAATGTCATTTTCTTATAACCCGTTTTCAATTTAGGACGGTACAACAAAGGATTATATGGTATATAGGGACGGTACAACATATAATTTTATTTGTTATATAGAGACGGCACACTTTCCACTGGTGCTAAGGTGTTATATAACATGTTATCACGCTTAGAGATATACATACATATATAAGCGACCCATGTGAACTCATAAGGTGTCTTATAACATCTTAGAAGTCCAGAGGTCACACATATAAGGCAACACAACCACATATGAGCTCCAAAGGTGTCATATAACATCTCTGTAGGCTCAGGGGCTGCACGAAACACAGTCCCCGTTGTAAACCTCTTAACTGTCAAACAACAGTGTAGAACCTCGGAGGGTATGTCTGGTGAATTACAATACATGGACGGCACAGCAAAGGATTATATGGTATATAGAGACGGCACAACACAGGATTATATAGTACGGCACAACAAAGGATTATATATGACGGTACAACAAATGATTATATATGATGGTACAACAAAGGATTATATATAGACGGCACGACAAAGGATTATCTGGTATATAGAGACGGTACAACAAAGGATTATATAGTAAGGCACAATAAAGGATTATATATGACGGTACAACAAAGGATTATATATAGACTGCACAAACAGACGCAAGGCCCTTCTCTACATTCAACTGAAAACCACACTCTTCCCCGTTAAAATCACCAGGGGAGAATGCAAAAACACAATCACGTGGTAGTGACAACGTGACAGAGTGTGGGTTCAGTTGAGTTTCGACAAATGAAGGCTGGAGTCCCAATAGTAAAGCTGGACTATGCTATATATGTTAACTAATACCAGCAGGAAGGGCTTGTGATTCTTATATTCGTTTTTACTTAATTGTAATTTCTCACAGAATCTAAACAAAGCAAGAAATTGGGGAGATGCAGTAAAATAAAGGATAGTGTTGTTGTAAATACTTATTTGTTTGACTCGTTCTCTGACAGAATAAAAAATAGATCAGGGATAGAGTTAAAGATAGTATATGATTATTTCCCGTAAGATTATAGAGGTATTTCCCTTACAACAGAGATAACTCTAATAGGATAATATACATATCCATGGTGAAATTGTCTCTTTTTGGTAATAGGAGTTTTCATTGTAAAGATGTAAACTGAATTGTATGCAAACATTTCTTAGAAAGAGCGGACTTATATATATTTTCTGCAACATATCGAACTCAGGGCATACAAAGATCAATATGCTTTCCAGCTTCAGTTATCGATTCAAATTTTAATTCTTCGCCCGTCTCAAAACTTATAGATTTGACAGGTTTCGCAATTTTATTCTTCATTCCTGTGCGACCGCGTTTGGTATTTTCACTCTAAGTGATAGTTGTAAATTCGATAAAGAATTATTCCTAGGATTTGAATCAATGTGATTAATTACCAAACCATCCTTGATAAATCCGTGGAAACATTCAAACACGAATCTAGACAAATAATATCTTTTTCCCCCAGCACAATATATCCATTATTATTGACAGTACCCACTGGCTTTTTCAACCTGCGGTGTCTTTCTACACCATCACGTGATGCTTCATAGTTGATGATCGTGGTATGTGGTTGAAATTCTTGGCTCATTTGTATACATCATGTATTATTTGTCTAATTGATTATTTGGTTTAATTAATATTTATTGAGAATCTAGTGATATAGTCCTGGGGTGTTCTTATAACTTTATCGCTGACACTATCAGGGACGCTGTCCTTGACTCTCTTATCATAATAACGCTTAAGATCTTTGTATCGCTTACCACCACAACTGAGACACAATTGTGTTTTACCTCGTACTCCAACACCACATCGTATACAGGGTTTCGGACCTAAGCGTCCTCGTCCCACACTATGTGAATGATATCCACAGAATTCTTTTCTGCATGATTTGTTGCAAACGGTTACTGATCGTATCATTAGCCATTTTCAGTGATTCGTTATATATAAATTCATTATTTAAATACTTGTTTTAATTATAATATGATTGAGTTTGAGAGATTATTAAAATAAAACCCTGGATAAATGTTAAATTCAATATCGATAGAGTCTCTATAGATGCACCACATAAGGATCTAATAAGTGATAGAAGCATGGCCGATAAAATCAATGATCCATTTAACGAATTGAAGCGTGATGGTGCATCTCACTGTTGGTCAAAATTTCGAATCGCTGGTAGTGTTGATGCTACCATAAACGTCAAACTGGTAGCAAGAATATTAACATATCTTGGACATCGAAAATATTTTTTCAGAGTGAAATTTATTATACTATCAGAAACAACCAACTGGATTATTCGTGATAAATTCGATCCTATCTAGAAAAATTAAAACGTTGTCACCGTGAGTCAGGATTCCAAACCAGGAATATTGACCGGAATTTACAAACCGTATTACAAGCGATTTTAACCTGTGACTGCGGTTGTTGATGGGATTTATCCGACAAATGAAATGGCGAGTGTTGAGAAGTTGAAACCTATGAAACTGTCATTGCTGACTTTGTCATGTATAAATCGTGTAGCCGAACGATTAATAGAGAATTGTACAAATGAGTTGCGTGGAAACGGGTTGACAGATCAAAGACGTAACAAAATAAACAAATGGGCGCTAACAGTCAAGGATACTGGAGCCACAATTCAAAATGTAGCTGAGCTCGAAAAGATATTAAAATTCAAAATAACCGTATCAACTATAACAGGAGAAATATTATACAAATCGAAATATAAATCAAAGGGGGGATTCAATCAAGATCATTGATCATAATGCACATGCGTGGACTAACACAGTGACAATATTTCCGCGGGATAGAACCGTAAAATACCTTCCGGTGGAGTTCTCTCCAGAAAACTCTAGTCTGGGGAATTTGTTTGATTTTATTCACGCGGAAAGTAAAAACGATCCTGTGTCAGTGTGGTTATTTCAGAGTTTCGAAGAACTAGATGGTAAATTCGATCAATTTGTAAGACATTACTGTGAAATATACCGTACTGAATCTCTTCAGGGTGAGAAGAGAAAACTAGCTCGGAAATTTTCAACGGATAATAACGAGCAATTATTAACAAACTGTTTTACAGTCCCGTCAGTTGCAGCTCATTTTGCCAGAGAGAAAAATATGTGCAACACAATATGAATGTCTCTTAGATGTTCAAGCCAGCTATGTAGAATACGGACATAGTGGATTATGGAATACCAAATATGATCCTAAAATCGTTTTTTCGGTTGATATGGTTGCGTGTTATCGAGGGAGTATTCTCGGATATGGAGAGTGTGTTGGGTATTTTTAAACGATTCGGGCATCCCACCCACGAGATGATTTACCCGATTTTGATCTAACCGGATTCGCTCATGTGATATCATTTGCATTCGCTAAAGGACTTCATCCGTTCTGTTATGGTTTGGTTTGGTAGACATATATCTGAAAAACACTGGGTATCAATAGTGTTTTTACGGTATATGATCGATTGTAAAATACTAATATCGCTGATTGTCAGTGAGGCAATTATATCATATTGAGCGCAAACTGAAGTTTGGTTACCACAACCCGATAGTCTTGAGTGTAAGGAACGATTTTATGATCTCGACGAAGACTATATTGTTAAAAGATCCATGGAGATCTTTGAAGTCATAATAATAATGGAAAGGATCTCGGTAGAAGAATAATCGGTAAATTCACCCAGGGTAGATCACAAACGACATTATTCACGATTAATTTAGATGATGCTGAATACGATTTTATAATTGCGGATGCAACAGCTAGAGATATATTTGTCAGTCGTGAAAATGACTTCTTGTCCGGTGAAACAAAATTCGGTACAATTGATGGCTATATTGATTGCAAATTTCCCCAATACATGCATCTAAGGGCATCTATGTTGGCTTATGTTATCAATTTGCTATCGATGATAAATAGATTTCCTGACACCGCAGTAAGAGTATCCACAGATTCATTTTATATAGATATCAAACATAAAGAAGCAGTGGCTCTTTTTACAAATTCCGATGAGCGTTGGGGCTCATAGAGAATAGAACCAGAAATGTTACGCTGGTATTCTAAATCAGCAGTATGTAGATATAAAACCGTTTGCTTAAATGACTATGGGGGTCTGGAAAAACAACGAAGCGAGTGATCGAATTATTTCGGGAGAAGTCAGACATGATTGTGCTAACACGAGTGATGGAATTATTTCGAGAGAAGTCAGACATAATTGTGCTAAGACCAACTCACCAGCTTGCAAGAGAGATGAAACAACGAGGAGTTAATTCTTGCACGTATCAGTTTCGTTCAGTATAAAGATGACGCATGGACTCCTGATCGGATGGTTGAGAAATATATTCCGAAAATCATTATTTGGGATAAGATATGCACAGTGTCCTTAAAAATATTAAAAATGTTTCTTGATTGCTTGTTACTGAAAAATACTGCTGTGATAATGTGTGGCAATCATGGTCAATTTTATTATGAAGAAATCAATACTGATCATAGATCTCTTGATCCAGAATTGAGTTAAAAAAATTAATTAGATTACAACCGAATAAAATCCAGTGTGAAATAGCGCGTGAAATAATTTCAGAAACCCCATTAAATGATTTTTGGGAAGCGTGGAGACCAAACGATTTGATAGGAGCAAGTAGAAAGATAGTCAGAGACACACTTCAAGCGCGGTTGTTTCAAACACACAAATAAAAATTCGTAACAATTCCAGTGCCATTGTGTTATAGACCAGCTGATTCACGAAGACAGAATATGATATTAAAGTTGATATTCCAGGACAGACTGAAAAACAGATACTTGTGTTAAATGATATTGTTCTGGTTGATATCAGTGTTGTGGAAGACACATTGCGCGCTGATAAATCTCCTTGGATGCTAGGTTACGCGACGACAGTACATTCTTCGCAGGGATTGACTACATCCGATACGAATGTTTGGATCGTAGATGATCGCATCGAGTGGTCGAATTTAGTTTACTTGGCTGTATCCAGAATACGAAGAATAAATCAACTTCGTAGAGTCGCTTTAGATTCTAATGACACCACAATCAGCGATATTGTTAGCGATGATATAATAAGAAAATAACTTTCTGGTTATAAACAACAAGATAAGAAAAATAACAGAGAATTTGATATTGATGTTGAATTTATAATTACGCGGAAACAACAACAGAATAATCACTGCCCGAGCTGTAATTGTATGGCAGTATTTGGATAAAGATAATTTAACGTGGATAGAAAAGATAATAGTCGTGGTCATACCAGATATAATGTAACATTGACCTGTCTAGAGTGTAATCGAAATCACCGCGTTAATTAAGACCACGCGGCGGTTATTGTGTATCCTCGGGTATCACTTATAACTGTTAACATGTAAATCGACGTTGAAGAGCAGTTAAATCTAATCTATAGATTGCGGGTCTACCAGTGGATCTTACTATGTTAGATATTTTATGCGATGTAACACTCCAAAGAGGATCAGTGGCTCTTTTTACCATCTTCAAGTTCACCTGGTTCATATAAATATCTTACAGTGACATTGCCGAGTATTCGTTGTTTTGAAAAATCATTTCGCGGTTTTTGCACGGTTATATTCTTTTTCTTGATCGCGATAACAGGTTTCGTATTTATTGTTCGAGTAATTTCATTATTTAGCGCAGTTTTCACATTTGGTAATCTCTTGACCCATTCACGAGATCGTTTATTTTCGATGAATGCCTTCGCGCATTGATATGCAAATAACCGCTCAGAATGTGTTCGATTAAATCGTTCACCAATTGCCTGATCGCGGTGTATTGCAGTATGTCCTCGTCGTATGGTGACAATATGATGTTTAATTGTTGATAGCACTACACCCTGAAATTCTTTGCCAAGATCAACCTGTAAAAGATTTGGCCACTGTAAAGGTCCTCATCGATAAATTCGTTCAAATGCAATATATACCTCTGATGCCGCCTTCGTCAACAAGGGTTCAGCTTTCTTGTATCTACATCAACATAACTATGGTTAGCGCACACTTGTATGTCCATTTCTTAACAGTATCATGCGGCAGAAATAATATATCAGCCTGATGAACTTCATTGGGGACGTTAACATCAAATGTGCAAAGTGAATTTGTTTAGGCAGCGGTAGATCAATCTGCCATATCGCCTGTCTTGATAGCCAATCCGCCGCAGTAACTTTTATGACTTTTGCCGCGTTGGCGAGTTTATTAATTGCTGATTTACCACTCCAGTATCCTCTTGGGGAATAATAAATAGATTCAATATTAATATTAATTAGCAGCACCTAATACCAGTTTACCTTTCATCGTAGATCTTACTAACCAGTTAGCTAATGATTCGTTGAAAGAGTTATTCTTAATAGCACCTCCTCGTTTTTTTTAAAAATCATTACCCGATTTCATCGAAACAAATCTATCAAAAAAATTGTACAACACCTTTGCCACTAATTGCATCTCTATTATATTTTGTTACAACAGGAGCCAGATCACTCGTTGGTGTACGAGCTATACATTTCACACAATATAAATCCATAATTTATATATGTTATATCTAATGGAAATTACAGACTTTTCCGAGTTAAAATAACAACCACCACCTAAACATCATAAAATGTTGCCTAATATAATGCGAATGATTATCATCGGACCGTCTGCAGGTGGTAAAACACAGCATGATTCCTAATTTATTTATGACGTAGATGAAATGGGATAAACTATATTTTGATAGCCCCAACAGCAAAGTATCAACATTGAAACTAGTGAAGATATTATTGAATTTATCGATGATATCGAAGAAACCCCTTGTGTCGAGGATATCGACGCGAACATCAACAATGTGATAAACTATATTTTGATAGCCCCAACAACAAAGTATCAACATTGCTACGAAGTATTAAAAAATTTAACGAGAGAGCAAAATCACAAACCGGTGAAGATATTATTGAATTTATCGACAAAGTCGAAGAAGACCTTTGTGCCGAGGATATCGACGAGAACATCAATAATGTGATTGTGTACGACGATGTGGTCATGGACAATCAAACAAACCCCGCTAGGATATTTTCAATCGGAAGACATAAAAGAATTGATATAATTTACATTTCTCAACAATACACTAGAATACCTAGTATGGTCAGGGACAACTGTAATATTATTTCAGTGTTTAACGGAGTTAATACACATACAATACAAAATATTCACCGTAGTTGGTGTAGCGGTGACATGGACTATAATGAATTCAACAATTTTACTAACTTCACTTGGAATATCCCACATGAATTTATAACGATAGCATTAGAAGACCCTCAAACACGATATCGAATTGGACTAGATAGAAAATATTTAATTAAAAACAGCTAAAAAAAATCGACAACAAATACATCTGTTTTTGACGCAACAGTCTTGGTTTGCCAAATAAAAACCTCGTACGAAACCGAAACTGTCATAAAGTAGTTTGTCTGAATTAGTTTTGGTCTGATTTACCGCATCATAGAGGCTTTATTTTTTGTCTAAAAACTTGATTTGTTCACATGCTCTCTGTTTGAAAAATAAACACCTCGTATGAAACCGAAACTGTTATATATCAGTTTATCTGAAATAATTTTGGTATGTTCACCCACTCTACTACTCTTAAGGTATTCATTGTAATGCTTTAAAGTATTCATTGTATCACTTTAAGGTATTCATTGTACAACTTTAAGGTATTCATTGTATCACTTTAAGGTATTCATTGTATCACTTTAATGTATTCATTGTAATAATTTAAGGTATTCATTGTATCACTTTACGGTACTCATTGTAATAATTTAACGTATTCATTGTAATACTTTAAGGTAACCATTCTATCACTTTAAGGTATTCACTGTAATACCTTAAGGAATTTATCGTATCACTTTAATGTATTCATTGTAATAATTTAAGCTTTAATTGTATCACTTTAAGGTATTCATTGTAATAATTTAAGGTATTCATTGTAATACTTTAAGGTATCCATTCTATCACTTTAATGTATTCATTGTAATAATTTAAGGCATTCATTGTATCACTTTACGGTATTCATTGTAATAATTTAACGTATTCATTGTAATACTTTCAGGTATTCATTCTATCACTTTAAGGTATTTATTCTATCACTTTAAGGTATTTATTGTAATACTTGGAGGTATTTATTCTATCACTTTAAGGTATTTATTGTAATACTTGGAGGTATTTATTCTATCACTTTAAGGAATTCATTGCTATACTTTATAGTATTTATCGTATCACTGCCATATTTTAAGGTATTCATTGTATCACTTTAAGGTATTCATTGTAATATTTTAAGGTATTCATTGTATCACTTTAAGGTATTCATTGTAATATTTTAAGGTATTCATTGTAATATTTTAAGGTATTCATTGTAATATTTTAATGTATTCATTGTAATATTTTAAGGTATTCATTGTAATATTTTAATGTATTCATTGTAATATTTTAAGGTATTCACTGCCATATTTTAAGGTATTCATTGTATCACTTTAAGGTATTCATTGTAATATTTTAAGGTATTCATTGTATCACTTTAAGGTATTCATTGTAATATTTTAATGTATTCATTGTAATATTTTAAGGTATTCATTGTATCACTTTAAGGTATTCATCGTAATATTTTAAGGTATTCACTGCCATATTTTAAGGTATTCATTGTATCACTTTAAGGCAGGGGTGGGCAAATTGCGGCCCGCAGGCCAAACGCGAATTGCCACAGAGTTTTTTGTGGCCCTCCAAGACATTCAGAAAAATCCGCCTTGAACTGAGATTTGCTTCCTGTGCGCGACCGAAAATTCGACTCGTGTTTTCCATTAGGACGGCTACATCAATGCGCGTGCGCAGGCAGTGTAGATACGCACTTTTTCGGTTGGTCTGTTTGATTTCAATTTTGTCTTTACAACAGTAAAATCTATAAATTTCCAAATTAAGTGTGGCCATGAACCCTCTGAAAAAGCGTACAATTGGTGACGAATCCTGTGTGTTTAATGAAGAATGGACACACAAATCCTTCTTTGGTAATGAAGTCAATAAAGCAGTGTATTTACCGTGTCATGAAACGATTGCTGTATTTAAGGAGTACAATATGAAACGACACCACGAAACAAAACATAACGAATTTGAATGCAAACTTTCTGAGGAGGAACGGAAGAAAAAAGCTGCAGTGTGTTACAAAGCTGAAGAAGCAACACATATTATTTACAAAACAATCAACACTTCTGGATAGTGCTACAGATGCCAGTTTCGTGATAGCCTACAACCTCGCTAAACGCAACAAGCCTTTTTCGGATGGCGAGTTTGTTAAGCAGTGTATGGTAGATTGTGCAAGCGTATTGTGTCCTGATGTGAGAAGCAAATTTGGAAACGTTTCATTGTCCAGAAGGACTATAGTGCGCCACATTGACTCAATCAGTGACGAACTCATGGAACAGCTGAAGACTGCGAGCAAAGATTTTGTTTGGTTTTCTTTGGCACTGGATGAGACCACAGATAACGAAGACACTGCGCAGTTACTCATTTGTATCCGTAGAATTAATGAAACTTTTGTCATCACAGAGGAAGAACTTGGCCTGGAATCAATGAAAAGTACAACCACTGGTCAGGACTTGTTTGAGTGTGCTGTAAATTGTGTGGAGAAAAGTGGCTTGTCATGGAATAGAATGGCAGGCATTACAACAGATGGGTCAGAGCTTTTACTGGAAAAAATGTGGGTATGGTTAAGTTTTTTAGAAAACAGTTACAAGCACAAGACACAGACAGTGATGTCTTGTCATTTCACTACATTTTGCATCAGGAAAGCATTTGTAAAGCTGCACTGGACTTAAAGCATGTGGTAGAACCTGTTGTAAGTGTGGTGAACACAATCAGAGCAAGGGCACTCAACCATCGACAGTTCAAATCACTGCTTGAGGATATGGAGGCAGAGTATGAAGATGTAATTTACCACAACAGTGTGAGGTGGTTGAGCCTGGGCAAAGTGATAAAAAGAGTCTGGGTATTGCAGAATGAAATCCTCTTATTTCTGGACATGAAGGGGATTTATTGTGATTTTGTGACCAAAATGGAATGTGAGGAGTGGAGATATGAGATGATGTTTGCAGCTGATGTATTTGAGAAACTGAATGAACTGAATGTGACATTGCACGGAAAGGGGTTGTTTACACATGAAATGTGGAAGCATGTAAAATCATTCAAAGCAAAACTAGGTCTATTTGCAAGGCAAGCAGGTGTGGGCAAGTTTTGTCATTTCCCTTTATTAGGAAAACTGAAAGTGCCTGAAAGTGTTTTCGCTAAGATTAGGGATCATTTGCAGAGTTTGGAGGACGAGGTCACAAGAAGATTTCAGGACTTTAAGAAAATTGAGCCTAAATTTAATTTGCTGTCTTATCCTATCACTGCTGATATTGATACAGCACCTGAGGAGCTGCAGCTTGCACTAATTGACATGCAGTCAGATCACACAGTGAAAGAAATGTTTAATGCTGTGACATTAGTTGATTTTTACAAATCTTCGTCTGCTGACAAATTCCCATGTGTGAAGAAATTGCTGGGAAAATGTTCTCTATATTTGGATATACATATATTTGTGAGCAAAGTTTTTCTTGCATGAAGATCAACAAGAGTAAATAATATAAATGCTCTGTGACAGACATAAACTTGCAGGTAGTGATGAGAATCTCAACAAGCAACTTCACTCCTGATTTTTAAAAAAAAATTGTAAAAAGTGTGATAGGGTAAACTTGTCTCATTAAACTGATTCAATAATTAAATGTGCTAGCAGCTACAAAGTTAGATGATATGAAATTAGCACAATAAATAAATTGAATAAAACTATCAATATTGTTTAATGTTTATTTACTGATTTTTATGATACAATTTATACCTTTTCTGAAATGAAATGTAATGTTAACTAATGAATACAATCATTTTAAACGGTGCGGCACTCCGCTAACCTCTGCTCCCACAAAGTGGCTCTCGAGCCAAAACAATTGCCTACCCCTGCTTTAAGGTATTCATTGTAATATTTTAAAGTATTCATTGTAGCAATTTAAGGTTATTCATTGTAATATTTTAAGGTATTCATTGTAATATTTTAAGGTATTCATTGTAATGTTTTAAGGTATTCATTGTAGCAATTTTAGGTATTCATCGTACTATTTTAAGGTATTTATCGTATCACTTTAAGGTATTCATTGTATCACTTTAAGTTATTTATCGTATCATTTTAAGGTATTCATTGTAAGACTTTAAGGTATTCATTGCATCACTTTAAGGAATTCATTGTGATTCTTAAGGAATGTATTGTGATAGTTTAAAGTATTCATTGTAACACTTTAATGTATCATTTAGATAGTTTAATGTATTCATTGTAACACTTTAATGTATCATTTAGATAGTTTAATGTATTCATTGTAACACTTTAATGTATCATTTAGATAGTTTAATGTATTCATTGTAACACTTTAATGTATCATTTAGATAGTTTTATGTATTCATTGTAACACTTTAACGTATCATTTAGATAGTTCAATGTATTCATTGTAACACTTTAATGTATCATTTAGATAGTTTTATGTATTCATTGTAACACTTTAATGTATCATTTAGATAGTTTTATGTATTCATTGTAACACTTTAATGTATCATTTAGATAGTTTTATGTATTCATTGTAACACTTTAATGTATCATTTAGATAGTTTTATGTATTCATTGTAACACTTTAACGTATCATTTAGATAGTTCAATGTATTCATTGTAACACTTTAATGTATCATTTAGATAGTTTTATGTATTCATTGTAACACTTTAATGTATCATTTAGATAGTTCAATGTATTCATTGTAACACTTTAATGTATCATTTAGATAGTTTTATGTATTCATTGTAACATTTTAATGTATCATTTAGATAGTTTAATGTATTCATTGTAACACTTTAATGTATCATTTAGATAGTTCAATGTATTCATTGTAACACTTTAATGTATCATTTAGATAGTTTTATGTATTCATTGTAACACTTTAATGTATCATTTAGATAGTTTAATGTATTCATTGTAACACTTTAATGTATCATTTAGATAGTTTAATGTATTCATTGTAACACTTTAATGTATCATTTAGATAGTTTAATGTATTCATTGTAACACTTTAATGTATCATTTAGATAGTTTAATGTATTCATTGTAACACTTTAATGTATCATTTAGATAGTTCAATGTATTCATTGTAACACTTTAATGTATCATTTAGATAGTTTTATGTATTCATTGTAACATTTTAATGTATCATTTAGATAGTTTAATGTATTCATTGTAACACTTTAATGTATCATTTAGATAGTTCAATGTATTCATTGTAACACTTTAATGTATCATTTAGATAGTTTAATGTATTCATTGTAACACTTTAATGTATCATTTAGATAGTTTAAGTATTCATTGTAACACTTTAATGTATCATTTAGATTGTAACACTTTAATGTATCATTTAGATAGTTTTATGTATTCATTGTAACACTTTAATGTATCATTTAGATTGTAACACTTTAATGTATCATTTAGATAGTTTTATGTATTCATTGTAACACTTTAATGTATCATTTAGATTGTAACACTTTAATGTATCATTTAGATTGTAACACTTCAATGTATCATTTAGATAGTTTTATGTATTCATTGTAACACTTTAATGTATCATTTAGATTGTAACACTTTAATGTATCATTTAGATAGTTTTATGTATTCATTGTAACACTTTAATGTATCATTTAGATTGTAACACTTTAATGTTTCATTTAGATAGTTTAAGTAATGTGTTGTATATTTTAAGATATGACACTCTAAGGTATTAACTGAGATAATTTTGAGTTATTCATTGTAACACTTTAATGTATCATTTAGATAGTTTTATGTATTCATTATAACACTTTAATGTATCATTTAGATAGTTTTATGTATTCATTGTAACACTTTAATGTATCATTTAGATTGTAACACTTTAATGTATCATTTAGATTGTAACATTTTAATGTATCATTTAGATAGTTTAAAGTATTCATTGTAACACTTTAATGTATCATTTAGATTGTAACACTTTAATGTATCATTTAGATAGTTTTATGTATTCATTGTAACACTTTAATGTATCATTTAGATTGTAACACTTTAATGTATCATTTAGATAGTTTTATGTATTCATTGTAACACTTTAATGTATCATTTAGATTGTAACACTTTAATGTATCATTTAGATAGTTTTATGTATTCATTGTAACACTTTAATGTATCATTTAGATTGTAACACTTTAATGTATCATTTAGATTGTAACACTTTAATGTATCATTTAGATAGTTTTATGTATTCATTGTAACACTTTAATGTATCATTTAGATTGTAACACTTTAATGTATCATTTAGATAGTTTTATGTATTCATTGTAACACTTTAATGTATCATTTAGATTGTAACACTTTAATGTTTCATTTAGATAGTTTAAGTAATGTGTTGTATATTTTAAGATATGACACTCTAAGGTATTAACTGAGATAATTTTGAGTTATTCATTGTAACACTTTAATGTATCATTTAGATAGTTTTATGTATTCATTATAACACTTTAATGTATCATTTAGATAGTTTTATGTATTCATTGTAACACTTTAATGTATCATTTAGATTGTAACACTTTAATGTATCATTTAGATTGTAACACTTTAATGTATCATTTAGATTATAACACTTTAATGTATCATTTAGATTGTAACACTTTAATGTATCATTTAGATTGTAACACTTTAATGTATCATTTAGATTGTAACACTTTAATGTTTCATTTAGATAGTTTAAGTAATGTGTTGTATATTTTAAGATATGACACTCTAAGGTATTAACTGAGATAATTTTGAGTTATTCATTGTAACACTTTAATGTATCATTTAGATAGTTTTATGTATTCATTATAACACTTTAATGTATCATTTAGATAGTTTTATGTATTCATTGTAACACTTTAATGTATCATTTAGATTGTAACACTTTAATGTTTCATTTAGATAGTTTAAGTAATGTGTTGTATATTTTAAGATATGACACTCTAAGGTATTAACTGAGATAATTTTGAGTTATTCATTGTAACACTTTAATGTATCATTTAGATAGTTTTATGTATTCATTATAACACTTTAATGTATCATTTAGATAGTTTTATGTATTCATTGTAACACTTTAATGTATCATTTAGATTGTAACACTTTAATGTATCATTTAGATTGTAACACTTTAATGTATCATTTAGATTATAACACTTTAATGTATCATTTAGATTGTAACAATTTAATGTATCATTTAGATTGTAACACTTTAATGTATCATTTAGATTGTAACACTTTAATGTTTCATTTAGATAGTTTAAGTAATGTGTTGTATATTTTAAGATATGACACTCTAAGGTATTAACTGAGATAATTTTGAGTTATTCATTGTAACACTTTAATGTATCATTTAGATAGTTTTATGTATTCATTATAACACTTTAATGTATCATTTAGATAGTTTTATGTATTCATTGTAACACTTTAATGTATCATTTAGATTGTAACACTTTAATGTTTCATTTAGATAGTTTAAGTAATGTGTTGTATATTTTAAGATATGACACTCTAAGGTATTAACTGAGATAATTTTGAGTTATTCATTGTAACACTTTAATGTATCATTTAGATAGTTTAATGCATTCATTGTAACACTTTAATGTATCATTTAGATAGTTTAAGTATTCATTGTAACACTTTAATGTATCATTTAGATTGTAACACTTTAATGTATCATTTAGATAGTTTTATGTATTCATTGTAACACTTTAATGTATCATTTAGATTGTAACACTTTAATGTATCATTTAGATAGTTTAAGTAATGTGTTGTATATTTTAAGATATGACACTCTAAGGTATTAACTGAGATAATTTTGAGTTATTCATTGTAACACTTTAATGTATCATTTAGATAGTTTAATGTATTCATTGTAACACTTTAATGTATCATTTAGATAGTTCAATGTATTCATTGTAACACTTTAATGTATCATTTTGATAGTTTTATGTATTCATTGTAACATTTTAATGTATCATTTAGATAGTTTAATGTATTCATTGTAACACTTTAATGTATCATTTAGATAGTTCAATGTATTCATTGTAACACTTTAATGTATCATTTAGATAGTTTAATGTATTCATTGTAACACTTTAATGTATCATTTAGATAGTTTAATGTATTCATTGTAACACTTTAATGTATCATTTAGATAGTTTAAGTATTCATTGTAACACTTTAATGTATCATTTAGATTGTAACACTTTAATGTATCATTTAGATAGTTTTATGTATTCATTGCAACACTTTAATGTATCATTTAGATTGTAACACTTTAATGTATCATTTAGATTGTAACACTTTAATGTATCATTTAGATTGTAACACTTTAATGTTTCATTTCGATAGTTTAAGTAATGTGTTGTATATTTTAAGATATGACACTCTAAGGTATTAACTGAGATAATTTTGAGGTATTTATTGCAACACTTTTAGGTGTTCATTGTGATGTTATATTGCATGTATTATGGCACTTTAAAGTCTGCAATATGTTAGTTTAAGTTATGCATTGTGACACATTAAGGTATTTATTGTGACACATTAAGGTATTTATTGGGACACATTAAGGTATTTATTGGGGCACATTAAGGTATTTATTGGGACACATTAAGGTATTTATTGGGACACATTAAGGTATTTATTGGGACACATTCAGGTATTTATTGGGACCCTTTAAGGTACTGAACGTGATACTTTAAGGTATACATTGCGACATTTTAAGATATGCATAGAGACACTTTAAAGTTTGCATTGTAACAATGTAATGTATGCACTGTGATAACTTAAGATATGCATCGTGACACTTTCAGGTATGCATTTTGACAATTTAAGATATGCATCGTGACACTTTAAAGTTTGCTTTGTGACAATATAAAGTATGCACTGGGACAATTTAAGATATGCATCGTGATAATTTAAGGTATGCATCGTGACACTTTCAGGTATGCATCGTGACACTTTAAGGTATGCATCGTGACACTTTAAAGTATGCATCGTGACACTTTAAGGTATGCATTGCGAAATTTTAAGATATGCATAAAGACACTTTAAAGTTTGCATTGTGACAATCTTTTAAATGCATTTCGATCTTTAAAGTACATTTTGTGACACCTTAAGGTATGAATTATAATATTCTAAGGTATACATTGTGACAATTTAAGGTATGCATTGTGACAATTTAAGATATGCATTGTGATACTTTAAGGTATGCAATTTGACACTTTCGTATTTGGATATGTATCATGCTGTTCTTTTATCCTATTGCCTTGTATCGTGGGAATTACTTTGGATTTTAGAAATTGCTCTGCTATTGTATTTGTCTAGTAGGTATAGCGCAGGCATGCACGTAAGCACGTACACGTACACACACGCGCACGCACACATATATACATACATACATACATGCATGCATGCATGCATGCGTGCGTGCGTGCGTGCGTACGTTCATACATACATACATACATACAGTCAGTCAGACAGACAGAGAGACAGACAGACATTTCACATCTACGTATCAACATCGTTTTTTGAACTATACATACATATATACATGCATACACACACATACATACATACATACATACATACATACATACATACATACAGACAGACAGACAGACAGACAGACAGACAGACAGATATTTCACATTTACGTATCAAAATCGTTATTTGAACCATATATATATATATATATATATATATATATATATATATATACATGCATACACACACGCACACACACACACACACACACACACACACACACACACACACGCGCGGATTGCTACACTTGTGAACCATCCGACTAGGGACCGGGTTATGGACACATCCTTGAATAATCATTGAAACAACACAAACAAGCTAAAAAAGGTGAAAATATCCTCTATTGCTGATTTTTTTTACCAACATATTTTCTATACACAGTGCACTAAATTAATTGTTGATTGTCAACGTCGCGACATTGTGGTTATGGAAATTGTAGTTATGGACACGGTGTTAATAATGCTGTGTGTGTTTCTTATTGTTGTGGAACCAGTTGTGAACCATGTTTCCACAAGTCTGATGAGAAAATAGGTGTATTATAATATTATTATAATAAGTGACCATTCATGTCACTGACTTAGCGCTATCTTTCGAGGAGAAAAAAATCTTTAGGAAAAAGTTAGCTTTTGTGAAGAAGCTGTACTTTTGTCATGAACCGATTACTTTTATCACAATTACAGTTAGTGTCTTTACGAAGAATAGCACACAATTTGACATGAATAATGGTCGGGATAGGGGGAGCAAGCGAGTGGAAAAAAAAATCAATTTTGTATGTGATGAAATTAAGCGTTATTTCTGTTGAAATAAGCGATTTCGTATTGATTTATGAACGTATTGTTACATGCACAGGGGTCTTACTTGACCAAGCGGTTTCAAACCCTAGCGCGAATCCTGCTGGAAGTCATATGTTTTCCCCAATTTTCCAAAGACTTCCATACAATTTGAGTTGTTAATTGGAAAGCCAGACGTGTCTGCTTTTATATACCAAATTTTACTCTAATCAAGTCAAGACCACAGATAAAACAACTTGCCAAAAGTCCATCAACCGGACATTTGCCTGGATTTTCTTCATAATCATCAGATTTCCATACCGCCACCCAGTTATGCTATTTATTACCCTTTTCACTGGGAACTATTTAACTACGCCACCTTAGGCCGGTCAATAAATGTTTTTACCGGCGAATTACTCCAATATAAATGCATATATTTTCTACTATGGGCACATAAACGGTATCTACCAAGTCTCCACACACACACACACACACACACACACACACACACACACACACACACACACTCACACAAACACACACACATACATACATGCATTCATACATACATACATACATACATACATACATACATACATACATACATACATACATACATACATACATACATACATACATACATAGACAGAACAGTGTATGTATGTATGTATGTATGTATGTATGTATGTATACATACATACATACATACATACATACATACATACATACATACATACATACATACATACACTGTTCTGTCTACTGAAAATTTAGATGGGCTTAATATCAATTATGGAGAAATTTATCATCATTTGACAAATAACTTACCATTTAGGAGACTGGTATAATTCACATAGCCGATTCTATATGTATTATTCATATTCAAGATATTATGAATCCGGCTAAAGTATCCCAGTCGGACTAAGTTGTTGAAGTCGTTTGTTTGCCTACCACATGAAAGAGTTACTTCGTTCTCTGCGTAGGAAAACAAATACTGGTATCAATATAATTGGTATCATTAATGTTATCATCCAAATTGTTGCTAATGTCGTCAATAGCAACATTAAACGTAAAATTGACATCTTACACTACTGTCTATATCGTCATATTTATATCGTCGTTTATCTCGTTATATTCCTCTTCATTTCATTTTCGTCACTACTGGACAATCACCTGTCTTTCCGTCATATGTTAATATTCAATATTAAATTCTCATATGCAAGATTTTGTCTTGAAAAATATAAAACTATTGAATGACATAACTTTTTTATTATTAAAAATTCAGCATACATAATTGTATTCTCATGTGACAAAGGTACTGATTCTGTTCAATGAGAAGCCATATATAAAGTGTAGTGGCACGAGCTAAGTACATTCTTATGTCTCCATTCATTTAATCATAGTTCTACCAGGTAGTATTACGTAATGTTTGACAAGAATTGAATGTGTTATTATCCGTGTGTAATAAAGAAAGAATGAGAAATAATTTTAGCTATAGTCATTTGGCAATTACAATAAATCGATTATGTGTCTTTAATCATCAATTTAACATTGCGTGAAAACTAAATTCATAATCAATCTTTTAATTTTATATTTTAATAATCAGTTCTTTTTGTTAGTATCATAATATATGCAGGTGAAATATTTGCATTACTTATATTGAGCTTTCTTCTAAACAACAGCAACAATCATATAACAAAGTCAACCTACCTGTGCACCGGTAAGTAAGGTTATCATTATTTATTTGTATGCTGTACGATTCTGAAATAATAATAATAATAATAATAATAATAATAATAATAATAATAATAATAATAATAATATTAGTTTAAATCTTACGGTTTGTTGTATATTTGTAGAATTATTAAAAGTAGTATAGCAGAAGTCAGCCGTGTCAAAAAAATATTCAAGAAAATTATAATTTATTTAAAATCTTAGAGATAAAATATAACAAGATGATGTTTATGAGGCGATCTTAATAATGTAAGATACAGAATTAACCCATATAGCTAGATTGTCAAAATAATGAAGTGAGAAGAAGGCATGTCAAGTAGACGTCGATGGTAAATATATAAACTTGTTTGTGGCTATATTTACAATAAAATATAAAGATCTCATGAAAGTTACAAAGTACAGTTTAAAGAAATTTAACACAAATGTTGTCTTAGTATATGAAATATCTGTAACAGTCCACAGTTATGAATGATATAAATCTATATTATTTTTTAATTTTGGAAAGATTTAGACAATTTTTGCAAGTTTTTAAAAAAGAAAAGTTCATGTTTTACATGTTACCGGTACAAGGTATTTTCAGAATGGAATTTTACGTTTTCAAACACTGACAAGTAACAGTATTGAAGAAATTTTATTTCAATTCCGAAAGTACAGCTGCTTACATAAATATCATTAAATTGAGACAACAAATAAAGAGGACAAAAAGAGGAAAATCCGGTAATTTGAAAATAGTTGATTTGACAATCTACTTACACATGGCATAAAGAACAAGCAAAAAAATTATTGAGTTATATGGATAAATCAAGGTAACAACGACATACACATATCATTTTCTACATGAATATGCTGAAATTATACCATGCTAAAATAAAACCATCATTGCACATTTTACGAAGTTGTACATTACTGAACTCAGAATGAAAACAAGATAACCAATCACTACACATTAACCGGGGTGAGGGTGGGGGAGATGATGGGGGCGGGGGGTCGAGGTCGTCATAACCGAGTTTAGATCTGTCTTTGGTGGATGATAAGTTCCTTTTTCTTTAAAAAAAAAAACAACACTTATTATCTTACGATACGTTTTCGCCAGTTAAAAACGGACGAATTATGACTTTTAGACTGTGGACTCTTTTTTTATATAAATATTTTTCCAATTTAAGGAGATTTAGGAACATGTGCTTTATTTAACGTGAATCAGTGACTCGTTTTGAGAACGTGTAGTAAGGACATCCGCATGAGTACAAATATCGCTGATAAACGTCATACTATAACTTCTTTCTTTGATACCCCAATTTATATATTTACACAAATAAGTAATATATTAAATTCTGTTTATATTGAACAGTCCCATATCGCAGGAAAACACCAATATCGTTATTAGAAAAGTAGTGTGGTGCGCAGCAAATCCTCATTTACTACTGTTTACCTAGGCTAAGCCGTAAGCAAACAATTAACATGTCTGAAAAAATAAATCCGGTAGGTTCATCAAAAATGTATATGGAAGCCAAGAAAAAGCTATGGCAGTTCCAGAAAGTACAGTATCGCCAAATTCAATGTCAGACAGAGCAATGTCTACGCCAGTCCTGACCCATATTCAGATTAATCAATTTGTATAAAGGAGCAGGATAATACAATAATAAAGACGTTAGGTAAAACGTTGGACGCTCTTCCTAAAAGCTCTAGAAAAGTGGCATGAAAAGAATTATAGACAAAAGTCTTAAAGAAAATTGCCACTCAAGCTGGAATAAACGTTTTCCTTGAAAATTTTAAAAAGAGATTAAAACAAAAAAGTAGCAAAAGTGATTGGAGACCTACGAAATGCTTTGGTATGAGAATAAAATTCGTGCCAGTTCTTATCAGCAAAATCGATAATCTTGAGACATAAAATAAAATAATCAGAGAGGAAACGAAATGTGCCGAACTTGATCAGTATCCCTTGAAAGAAAATATTAAATTGTACAGGATAGATTACTCGAACAGTGATGAAATCCTTAAACATGTGTGAAGAAGGTTATATCTTGGTGAAGAAATCAGATAAAACAATTACTGTCTGATCTAAATAAAGGTAGTATTATAACAAATCGACTGTGTATATTTATCAACATTCAAAGAGACCGATAATTTATAGATTCATGAGGCATGAAGACAAATTGGAGGTACTGTGTGTAGTAAAATTAAAACGCTGAGGTATCCGGCTTACAGATACTGAAGCAAAAAAAAGCAACGTTTGGAATAAATAGACACATTCGGAAAAGTAAACTCTGTTGAAAGTACATAGGTATATGAATGCAAGATTTTGCACAATGGTACAAAATTGCAAACAATTATGGGAACTTATTTAACCACTATGGGCATTTAAGAATCTGAAATTTCGAAACATATTGTAATTACCGGTACGTTTATACTTATTATGTAAAGCTAATTATGCTTTCGTGCAACAATATGTTGCATTCCATTACAATATTGACCGTAGATATGAAGTACTAAAGATAAATATATTAGTATTTGCATGAAGTGATAACGGTTACTGATACACATCGATATAAATAGTTAAAAGAAGGTGCACTGCGCATAATACGTGTAGCATTCTTAATAAAATCGTAATTGTTTTTGCATATCTATAGATTAATAATAAATGGCAGACTGATAACTGATTATTTTCTGATTAAAAAGTAGCTGTCATGTTACACTAGTTTTCCATTAAACGATTTGCAACTATTGCAAATATTAAACAATCTATTTGGAAGAACGTACGTGTAGCATAACAGTGTTATCCAACCAGTCAAATTAAGTTTGCCGAAACACGTTGCCAAGAGTGAACATTGGTTATACTCACGGAGGTATAGTGACATTGCGAATGTAAGAAAAAACATGTTCCTGCAAGCTGTCATGCATATAATGTGATACTGGAATATAAATTAATCAATATAAAATTAAGTGCTCGTCTTCATTGGGCCTCATTGAGCGTTCTGGCCAGTGGAAGGAAAATTGGAAACATATGCAGGGAAGAAGGAACTGGAACAGAGAATAGTGTTAAATTGTGTCCACATTAATGTGGATATTATTTGTATTCCTCTTTTCAGTGATATCGCCAGTGGTACACGTTTACCCTATCCTATCTTAAGATTCTATATATCTATTATAAAGTCGTGGTTGTTGACTGAGCTCGAACTATCTTTAATGAGCAGGGCTTATAAATTACATTACTTTTCACCACAGATCAGTTTTATGGTACTATAATCGAAATCTGGTTAAAGTATACAAAATATTCAATTTAAAATGTGAGAAAATAGATGACTACATTTCTCCCGTAGAATATTGAATTTTTTCGCAGTTAGTGACAATAGTGAGGAGACACGAATAACCATTTTCTTTGCAGCTGTACTGGTGTGAAACAACTTTGGTAACAGCTTTGTATCCATCGGAGATTGGAGTAGATTTCAAGATTTCCAAAAATCTCGTGTTTAGGTTAAAAGTAATCCTGCGATCAGATTTTGTATATTTCGTATTGTTACTAACGAAATATATAATACGCAGATCGCAAATTCGAAACAAAGCACACAGTATACGTGGGCGTTTCATTAATTTGATATTCCATTTTTCACTGAAGCTAATAAATCTAAGTTGAAAGATACAAAAGTACGAAAGGTATTTGCTAAATGCAACGAAGTGATAAAAAGTCCTATATGGGTGAAGTAATTATGTTAATGGAGTAGTGGATATCTGTTTATAATGTGAAATGTTTGGTTTATGTAATCACTGAATAAAAGGCAGACTTTAAAAAGAATAATCCATTATCAATCATGGTTAAAACGTCTTTATATATATATATATATATATATATATATATATATATATATATATATATATATATATACAATATTGTATTTTTGGGAGCGGAAATTAGCGATCAACTCCTGTCTGAAGAATTAATAGTTCTTCGTTTTTACAAATATATATATATATACACACAAATCCATACCATATTACACAAATTTAGTAGCCAGATCATGATCAAAGAAGATAAGTTTGTATTTTATATTTCCCGTTAATTTATTATATAAACAGCAAAGAAATGCACATGCCAGACCATTATAGTATTGATCCTTTTCTCTCTGTCTCTGGAAATCTCTGATATTTGGTGTTGAAATAGATAATGCTAATGCAAGCTTACTTGCAAATTGCAAGGCTTTTTATTCTTTATAAGTGTCAGACTTCTTTCTATACAGAGATATTGTCCACTTTAATTTTAAATGGGAAATACGTGGTATCCCAACTTTGCCAACGTAACATGACTAATGACTAATATAACGTAAAATGCAACTCCCCTCCCGCCTCAAAAAGGCTTGAGGTTGAGGGAGAGGGAATACATAGATAAACGATCTGCGTGGAGATCAACTTGTATAATAGAATGGTACACGCTATGAGTCTGAACTTTTAATAGAAAATAAATAAGCAAACTAAACATCACAAGATAAAAGACAAAATACGTGTTCTAAAAACTGAAATAATGATTATCATTGACCAGACACATTATCATGGACTAGACACATTATCATGGACTAGACACATTATCATGGACTAGACACATTTGATACATGATACATTTGATTTGATATAAGACTTCAACTTCCAGTTATAAACGTTGTTGTAATTATCAGAGAACAATTTATTAAAGCTCAATAAGAAAATGAAGCTGTGTCTTTCTTTGAATCTAATTAAAGAGTTCCTTTAATTTATTTATAAATAATTTTTTTTATTATATACTTTTTGTCAGTATCACAAATTTTATATCGCTGTGAAATTGAATAATTTGTTGAATATTAGCCAATTTATGTCCAATGCTATGCTAATTAGAATCACATTCGTTTCTTGATTCAAGGAAGATACAATGATTACCATCCTTAGACCTAATATTACCCTTGCTACTACATTTTGAGTCCTTTTTTGAATTCTTTAAAATGAATTTTACAAAAGAATGTCCTATGATTTAGAAACCCTTGGAATAAACCTGTTTTTCTGGCCTATCTTACAGAGTTCCAAAACCTCTTTGAAACGCGTTATTGCCCAGTATCAAAACACTATTTAAACTCATTTTGGAAAATAAAGTGCACGATTTGTTAATTTGCCATTGGTTGCTTTGTCGATAATTATCTTTATAATAATTCCGTTTCTGTATATTTCGTGAGCTGATTGTAAAATTGATTCTGTCATAATATGTTGTTTTATTTTTCGATACCACAAGTTATCATTTCGGAATCATTTGCGAGTGTAGTACGAAGTCATTTGGAAAGGGTCAACCATACGGTTGATAATGCCTTCTTTTATCTGAATATCCTACGCTATAATGACCTTTAACAATATACCGTAAACTGGATATCTTCATATCATTATTAAAATTAGCGTTTTGCGTTTGAGTCAAATTCTGAAGACCCTATTCTAGTTCAAATATTACGTGATTTTTTCCAAACTGTAAGCATTGTCAAGTCCGGTCGGACATTTCCTCAAGTGATCATATATTTCATTTTACAATTTCTAGCCAGTAGGTAGTACACTATTCTGTATTTCTATGTAATCCAATATAAAATTATCATAAAAGCTCAAAGATCGTAAACTTATGCACAAAATTTAAACGCAAGGCTGATTGTAATTATTTGTATTGAAGTTTAATCCAAATATGCTGCAATTAATATTAGTTCTAGAGAACGTAATATATCATAGTAAATCAATGCATTTAACTAACATTTTAAACATCTTTGGAAATGTAGATCAATTTTGATATAGTCTGAATAATTAGCAATTGTTTATCTTGAAATAAAATTAAAATTACAAGCTTTTAATTCTCATCTAATTTAAAACCAACTGGGTCTATATGGCATAGTACTTAAGGCAATATCCATACACTTAGTGCTCTTTTCAAACTCCATTTGTTATTATTTGTTTCCTATTTATCTTTTATAATATATCTATTCTCACTTTTAATGCAAGGTTATATGCCCCGTTTGTTGTGTTCAATGCAGTTTTGAATGTCTGTTTGTTCGTTTGTTTCGGTTATATCTTTGCCAGATTTACCAAGTATTAAGTCGGATCATTTAAAACCTTTCTTATATCCGACATAGTTTAGTTTCGTACCTCCAGTCTCCAATGAATCTATTCCGATACAGTTATGTGTCTGTGTTAGAATATTCAACTCCAGCATTTAACATTTTGCACAAATGCAATAAACGTAAATTATTGTAAAACAGAAAAGAAGAAAGTGAATCATTGAAGCATACTAGGCAGGGAACCAGACTAAGGAAGTGCTAAAAAAAACTTCTAACACGAATGTCACAAGGTCATGCCATAAGACAGCGCAAGCTTGCTCGCATCAATGTCTTATTTTTGTTTAATCGAATCCCTACACGAGTTCTTGGTCTAAACAATATCTTTTTTTTCTAGAGATCTCACATCTATACTACTTTTGTTATTGCACCTTGTCTTTCGTATGTGCACTTTATAATTGCCAGTGACTTTTAAGTTTATCTTCTTCGGCCCCTTCGTTATTATAGTTAGCTTTCCATAATGTTCATTCAATCTGAATGTTCCCTGCTCTAACTCGATTACCTTCGTTTGATCTCGAGTTTTCAGTTCACCCTCAAGACCTCAACTACTGCATTTTCTTTTCAAGCCCATTTTAATCACGTTTTGAGCGACTGGAGTGTGATACTTTTCCAGCAAGATATTTTATCCATTCTGGTATCCTGGCAGCATCACCAAAGTGGCAGCCATTTTTAAGTCGTGCAGTATAGTGTAGTTCAAATACAGATCTAGCAATATAATGTTGAATGTTTGAGTTGACGTAAAGGTCAGAGGTAAATTGAAGGGATACATTTACTAACGCTACTTACTATCAGTACCGAATCCTTTAATATGTGGGTATGGCTGTGTGTGTGTGTGTGTGTGTGTGTGTGAGAGAGAGAGAGAGAGAGAGAGAGAGAGAGAGAGAGAGAGAGAGAGAGAGAATGAGAGAGAGAGAATGTGTGAGACAGAGACAGAGACAGAGATAGATACAGAGAGAGAGATACCATTATACGGGTCGATATATTTTTCTTTGACAAATATCTTTGTAATATCAAGTTTTTGTATCCAGTATGGTTCATTTTCGCTTGGACTTGGTGTGTTAGGTACATTCTGTTGGTATGCTAAAGTCATGTTGATCTTGATACAGGCATCTAAACTCTCCAGCCATGTGTATGAGTCATTTGTTTTTCTAAATAAGCTGAACCCTGAAACGAGACATTGTTATTCGAAATTCAACACAAAATTAAAAAAACTAAAGTTTAAAATGAAAAAAACAATAATTTTTTAAATATTCAAATTCCTACATCATAACTGTGTTATAGACTCAAAAAAGCACGAGGACAATAAAGTGAGTGGGTCCCAATTTAAAAAAGAAGGAAGCTAGGAGAAAAGAAAGGATTCAAGTAGTCATATACATTCCGACGTGCCTTAGTTCTCTCTACCATATAATGTGAATCTACTTGTGAAAACAAAATGACATTTCTTAACCTGTTTTCAAAACTTTTGTTTACCTGATTAGTCTGGCCCACCGGGATCATGGGAGGTTCTCGGGGATCCATAGGACTGCGATGGGTGTCACTTAGATAATGGCTGTTAAGGTGAGTTGACGTAACAAAGTCTTTTTGTCAGTTATTTACCAGCGATATACCTCTGTCTTAAGTGTGTGTGTGTGTGTGTGTGTGTGTGTGTGTGTGTGTGTGTGTGTGTGATTTTCATTATTAACGTAGCTTTAATATATTTCAGTCATATCGCTACGATGCATGCAGTGTGGCAGTTTATAGTGATGTCTAGCACTGGGGCATCGTGCCGCAGACATGTAGCATGATGTCCCACTCAGTCACATCATCCCGGCACCAGGCCCAACAGTCCTAACACTAACCTCTAAATGCTGTGTGCCAAGCTAGGCAGCTCTTTGTACCATTTTTAAAAGTCTTTTGTATGCTTAGTCTTCAAGAACATATGTCCATACATAAAAAAAATTTGAACCGAATCAGACGACCTCTGTTCAAATCACACATTTTTAAATAATGTTGTTACCTACAATTATTGTTATCAAGCCGCACAGAGACACTAAGTTATTTAAAATTTACTATAAATTGTAAAGTTTATAAGCTGCAAACCTAAGGTCTAATTTTCGAAATATTTTTTTTGGTTATTAAATTTTGATATAAATTGTACTAACTAAAAATATACCTACATTTTACACATACATACATACATACATACATACATACATACATACATACATACATACATACATACATTTATTTATTTATTTATTTATTTATTTATTTATTTATTTATTTATTTATTTATTTATATGTATTATCCTTGCCATATTGTTAGATATACGACTAATGTTAGCACATAATGTAGGATATATATTTATCATCTGTCAAAATATTCAGCACCGTAAGAATTTCTGTTTATCGATCAGATGCTTACGTGGTAAAAGATAAATGTTTTTTATGTAGATGGGTATGAGAATATGAAAATAGATGTAAAGAATAACACGATAATATGACTTTGGGACAGGAAAATAGGAATTAAACAAGAACGCAGTTGCAGTCAGAGTAGAATAAAGTCCTGAAGTGGAAGACGATCATTTTCTTGAGGTCACTTTTAGCACATTATTACTCTTAGCTTGTCGAGGAAATTGAAAATACATATCATTCCCAAAGATATCCCAAACCAGTCGACTTGGGTTGTCCTTGGCAGGTATCAAACCCGCGACCATTCGATCGCGAATCTGACGTTTCAATAAATGCTTTCGTGGTTGTGTACATTACGGTGTGGAGGTTGGTGGTTGGTGTGTTGTGTACATTACGGTGTGGAGGTTAGTGGTTGGTGTGTTGTGTATATTGCGGTGAGGAGGTTGGTGGTTGGTGTGTTGTGTATATTACGGTGTGGAGGTTGGTGGTTGGTGTGTTGTGTATATTACGGTGTGAAGGTTGGTGGTTGGTGTGTTGTGTATATTACGGTAAGAGGTTAATGGTTGGTGTGTTGTGGTGGTGGTGGTGCAGATCATCAATAAAAAAGTTAACCATTTTTTTTTAAAAACGGAACGCTTCCAAAATTAAATATGTATCAACACAATTAGATGGTAAAGGTATCTCTCTCTCTCTCTCTCTCTCTCTCTCTCTCTCTCTCTCTCTCTCTCTCTCTCTCTCTATATATATATATATATATATATATATATATATATATATATATATATATATCGGTTATTGACTGAGTATTGAGAAATATTGGTCCAGTGCATGTGACAAAGGATGCACTAGCTTGCGAGTGCATTCTAGGCCACATGAACGAGGGCCCAATAAGTTTGTACCAATACTCAGTCAATGACCCTTTTCATTATATACTTCAAACGATCACTTTAATCGTTCTGTTATATTAAAGGAATATCAAAATTAAAACAATACAATATTTTTGTTTGATTTCATATTTCATGTTTCTTCAATTAATAAATGAATCCTTACTTCTTGAGAAGGTAATAGGATGTACCGCAGATATTTTAGACAGAACTATTTACTTATGACTTGTCTTAACTGTAATTGGTAACAGTTGGTTGCATTTGCTCAAAGAAGTGCATCCGTTTCTCTCGTTCCTAAAATACGAAGTCGGAACTGTAACTGATACCAAATGCTTATTGCACTTGCTCAAGGAAGTGCATCAGTTTCTAAGTTTCCTAATTTACAAACGCATGGTAACTACATGTGAACTATCATGTCACCAGTTACTTATTTGCGTAAATCTACTAACGTGTCAAACTTGTGATTAATCGGCAAAAGGAAAATATTATACAGTTGCCCTCCCTCCTCCCCGTCAGAACTTTGTAATCTTTAGAATAATCTGTTTTCTCCGTTCTGTTAACTCCTCCCTCTAAACCATCACACACAATATCGTTAGATCGTTAAGTACACAAGTGCATTCAAGTACTTAGAATGGTTCAATTGTTGAACAGCCATACAATATATGCAGTTCGTGCGCTAAGAACACTCGACTCTCAGTGAAAATACAAATATTAAACTCCACGTCAAGGATGTACTCGATAGAGTGTTAACTAAACTTAGATACCAGGTATACTATGTACTGAGTTTAAAAATCTGTAATACTAACTTAAACACAAACCTTTAAATCTTCAGATACAATCTGTTTTGCGGAACATTAATTTATTTTGAGCAAAATTAGTCAGTATGCTATTGTATTTTGCGCGCATGGTATTGAGCAGCAGAGGGGGCGAATCCGACAAACTTGTAGAGGCGTCGATTCGGCAAACCAAGGCTTTGTCGAAAATTTTTTTAAAAAAAGCGTCGATTTGGCAAACCAACGCTTGTTCGAAGACGCCATGGTCGTTGTCGCCGCCCCCTCTGCTGCTATGGGGTTAACAATTCTTTACGATGAAAATCGCTACAATGAAAGTCCTTATGACTTTACAAACAAACTAATTTGTAAAACCTCACCTCGTACATCAATTAGATTATTGGACTGGTCAGTGAGTTTAAAGTTAATTCTCGTGAATGAATTATTATGACATCGCATATAGACTGGATTAACCGGAGACTCAATTATTAAAAATCCTGGAGGAGCTGTTGGTGCAAATGAATATAAAATATATCCCTGCTGAGCTTGATTTGATTGCTCGAGATTTATTTGATAGCTACCTTCGATAACATCACATACTAAATTCAATGCTATCACCGAGGATATATTTACGTTGAACGGCGCGATATGTCTACCACCGTCGTTTTGATCATTATTATGTGTCAGGATTGTTTACTACTTGTTTTCTTTATATTTTTTCCCATACATCGTGAATCATTTTAAAACCATCATCGATAACATCATTGAGAGATTTTTTCATCTCTGAGACATTATATCCAGGAAATTTATAATTAGGTAGTGTCTCTGTTGTTAGTGAATACGCGGTTACAAATCGTTGTTTGTCTTCCAAATTATATCTCTCTTTAACTATTGCTTGAACAAATCTTTCATTGAGATACTCCATATCGTAGATAAGTTGATTTAACATTTCAACTTGCTTGTTAATTTTATCGCGTGGAGCCTGTTACATCGCTGAAATATATTATTAAATTTTGTAAGTGCTTTCTGTATTCAGATGATATTACATCACAATACTCTTTAAGGGTTTTAAAATTAAAACCATACCTGATGGGGGTTTCAGGGATGCCCCCTAGTCGAGCAATTGTAGCAGTTATTTCCGGGGATGTATCTATATAATTAAGCGACCAATTAAATATTTCCTCGGTTGTTTCATCTCTAACGAAATAGTGAAAACATTCATCTACAGAATATTTTATTCTATTTAAATCTCTTGAGTTAACACTACCACTAACATAAAAATTTGGATACGGTGATCGTTTATCCGTGACATAATCAGATTTTTGCGGTTCTGGTGGTATATTAATAGATTCACGTCGAGGTGGTATTTCGGGCCATCCTAACACAGTTCTTATCGAGCTGATATAGATATCTACGACATAACTAGGTGAGTTTATCTCAATGGCAGATGATAATGTCGGCTCGTGAACCGTTATAGCGATTTTCGATTCTGTTCCAGTAATGGATTTTATTCTACGCTGAAATTCAGCATTAATTTGTTCGATTTGGTATGATCCGGTTGGTATTGAAACAACGTACCAGTCTGGTGTCCCGTCTTCACGATTTGTATTCGCGAACACTAAAGAATTATTCGGTTGTTGACCGCCAAATGCTACCGATCTAATATTAGGCCAACTATGGTACACTCGTAGTTTTGCTAACGCGATTTCCTTCACGGGGACTGGGATAGGGAAATTCACACTGAATTCAGGATTGGTTGATGTTATTGATATCATGCTTGTTTTCATAGGGTTTGTATTCTCCACTATTCGTTGAAGTAGTTCTTGCGGTGTTGTCATTGTTATTATACTCATGTTGTTGCTCTAATTTTGATATCGCGGAATCATAAACACGCACCATCGCTGAGAACTCACTATCTGATATTAGTGTATCATCGAGTGATGACGATATCATTGCGGATAATTGGAAGTACGCGGTTGATCTAATGCAAATATCACCTTTTATTTACAACATCTTATCATCAACATAACATCATTTACATCTCCCGTTGATTGGGAAGCTTCATATTTTCCTGTTACCAACATCTTACCATTTTATATTTAACTATTGTTTTTCTATATATATCGCTGGTCGATGTTAAACCTTTCTTGTTTTTGAACATGTAACGTATTGTATGGCGCTAAATAGCCTAAAAGTGCTGGTGCGCCGTTAAAATTCAAGTAAACAAACAAACATAAACGCGGTTGACACAATATAACATCTAACTGTATAATCCTGCAGTTTGCGCTGGCTGCATGATGATATTTTATTTTGTTATTATTGAAATAATTCCTGCGATTGTTGTAGCCGCTGATATACAAATGGGAACAGCTATCGGGACAATCATTATCACCGAGGAGAGTATTATACCAGCTCCGGTGATTACACCACTCACCGAGTATACGGTTACATCAACTGCGGTGATTCTTCGTCGGTATTTTTTTTATTTTTGTTTGATACTCCTCAGTGAGTGTCTGGAGGTTAGTTTGAAATTCTCTGATCTGATCATAGCGATATTGAGATACCGAAGGTACCGTTGATGATGACATTTTATTTTCAAATCGTTTACGATTTCAATTTAATTATTTACTCAAATCAGCTACAAATTCCACATACCATGTTACTGAAATCCTAACCAAATTTTCATCAGTGGATGTTATCGTGAATTGTTCAGTTGTATTCTTGTCGATGATCGTTGATATCATATGGTTGACCCCAGATGAACTCGATGATGATATATTAAATGGAGTTGGCGTCACTAGTGTTAATCGATAAATACCCTTGATAGCCACGGTGATATTTAATATATTAGTGGATGGTGTCCACGCAAATGATCCGTGTTGAATTGTGTATACTATATTGTTGGTTCTCTCATGAGGAATATTTGTTTTTTCAAGTATTTTTATCATCTTCGGCATATCATCCTTGATAATATCGTTGGTTGTTTTAATATCAGTGTTGATAGCTTATATTTGCCTATTGATCACGGTTATTTCATCTAAAGAATTTTTTATATCCGCGAGTTAGATTGTGACCGCCGGTGGAGTTCCCAAAAATTCTCTAACAACTTTATTTCGAAGTGCGTTAAAATCTTTTTCATGCTTCTCATACTTGTTTTCAAATTGGTCAATTTTATAATCAAGCTCAATTAATATATCCATGGATTTTTTTATTGATAGTAAATTCGGTGATATCACCACTGGTTTGCCGAAGAAAGCCATAATTGATTTTAATTCGTCATTGACAGTCTTTATATTGTCCATAGAGATTTTTATTAATGATAAATTCGGGGATGTCGCTGGATCACCAAAAAAACTTAGTATGAATTTTAACTCATTGTTGAGAGTTTTTAATTTATCTGTAAACGTCGAAACGAGTACGCCGGGTTTGAGTTTACTCTGATCGGAAAATAACGCAACGGTGTTCTCGGTTACGTCGCTTTGTTTAACTAAAATATCATTCAGGGAAACATTACTAGTTTTCAATTTACCCTGACGATCTTGAAATACAACTATTTCATTAGGATCAACACTTGCTAAGTTCATTGTCTCAGCTATTTCATCTTCGATTATTTTTTTTTATTTCACCGGTTGCAGTGCCATCGGATTCGGGTTTCTTCAGCGCTGATAAAGATCTCCCCCAAATATCAATCATGCTATTCTATATAATCTCTCTCTAAAATCTCTTCGATTTCCAACGACTACTAGTATATTCATTTACGACAATATGTGGTTGTTTTCCAGATGTTGAAATAGCGTCAAGGACATTTAATTCTTCGTTGCCGCATATTGGTGGATCATTCATTTGTTGTGTTGATAGCGTGGAATACCAACGAGGAGTGTTTAAGCTGTTTTATATAACTCATAAATTTCTTCGGCGGTGCTAATCCATATGAATCGAAATAAACAATCCCACGTTGATCAATCGCGTATGCAACCCAATGGATTCCGGGTCCGCTGCTGTTATCGAGATTAATGATACCGGTTTCGGCGCTGTTTGGTTGTGCCGGCAATTGATCTTTCATAAAGACACCTCTGAAGTTTTTTATTGCAATTTTTTTAGTAGCATCAAGTAATTAAAAATTTGACATAGGAGTTAAAGACTCTACAACTAAAGGTTCTCGAGTTAGTAAACTGTTCCTGGATTCTCAGACCTTTTCCGCTGTGCCATGAATACGGGGTTCCTGGTAGTCTTAGACCATTTCCCTTCTTGTTTTTTATCCTTTTCCAGTTGCTTTCTTTAGTGCCATTCCTGCCGCGGTACCAACGGCTCCTAACGCCTCCGCTTTAGCCACCGCTGGGGCCGCTGCCGCAATCAACGCTGGAATCGCAGCTAGCAACGGAAATATACCGGCGGTCTTTTTCATATTGTCGATTGCAGCCGCAGAAAGCTTAATTCGAATTCCTTTTTATTTTAGAGCGTGGCACTAAAATGTTTTGTTGACGATTTGTCAGCGACAATTTATTTGCCCCGCCTGTCATCTGATTGGTTTTAAGCGTGATTGTAGATCCACATTTTTCAGTTGTTGATGATTGTATTTTCTTAATCTGATTAGGAGTTAACGTAACACTAATAACATCATATGGCATTTTATTAATAACAGATTGATCTAATTGTTACATATTTTCCACTGGCGCATCTATCACTCTCAGTCTTCCACCAACACCTTCGAGTAGCATTGATTTATCGCTGAGAATGACAGCAACCGCTCTAAAATTCGGGATAAGAACAACACCCGCCGCATTAGTCGGACGAGTTACACGGGCTCTAAAGTGTATATTAACGACAGATTGTCTTGTTAAATCAAGAAGTTCCAACGAAAAGTAATAAATCGGATACAGATTTTTAAAATCCAATTGTGATATTTGTAGACCAGTATCGACGTTTTGACGATTTCACTTATCTGGGTAGTAAGGTCGCCACGGATGGAGATAGCACAAGGGAAGTCGTCACAAGAATCGGCAAGGCCAACCAGACCTTCGCAATGCTGAAGCCCATATGGAGGAGAAGAAACCTCAGCGTCCACACGAAGATCCGTATCTTCAAGGGCAACGTGTTGAGCGTCCTTTTGTACGGCTCAGAGTGTTGGAAGTCCACTGCAAACATAGAACACAAGCTCGAAGTGTTTCAAACCAAATGCCTGCGACGCATCATGAGGATCTTCTGGCCAAACACGATCTCAAATGAGGAACTTCGGCACAGAGCGAGTGCAAGCACCATTTCTGAGATCATTTCAACTCGGCGATGGAGATGGCTCGGCCATGTCTGCAGAATGCCTCCTAACTCACTACCAAGGGTGGCACTGAGATGGACCCCACAGGGGAAAAGGAACCGTGGCAGACCCAAAGAGACCTGGCGACGAACAGTGGAGAGAGACCTTAAGACCAGAGGCCTCACCTATCAGACCGCCCCAGCAATAGCTGCCGACAGACGGAAATGGTGCTCCCTTGCTGTTGCCTCAAGCACCAGACAGCGCAGAGAGGATTGATTGATTGATTGATCGACGTTTTGATCGCGCGCCATATATGTCAACAGACGATGATACACGCGATCGATATGGTTAGTGTTGTAATCAAGTAGTATATCCTCGGATGGTTCCTGTTGTCCGTTTATTCTCAGTGAGACTTCATTAACGCCTAACTGATCAAATATCATATGACTGCATTGTTGATTGTCTAATCGCGTTCTATCTTGTAGCGCAATAAATATATGACGTGGAGCTGAAACACCTTGTTTTGATGCTAGATGCCATGTAAGTGTACCATCAATATTAGAATCTATAGTATCTGTGGCCACTGATAGCCAACTCAGCAACGACTTTCCTCCTTGGTCCATAAATGATAGTAATCGCTCCTCTGTGGTGATTGATGGAGTCAACACTGGCATCCATAAGGATAGTTTTGTTAAAACGACTTTACCGGCAGCAACAATAGCACTGCGCCAGATTGCATTATGAACAGTACCCTTTCGCACGAGTACTATCGTATGCTTTGCTCCGTAGATAACTTTTCGGACATTTCTACAGAATCCAAAAATATGATGTAGTGGAATCGCAAATGAAAATTGTCGACGTGGTCTTTTCAATGTTGCTACGCGTGTTGCAAATCCTAGGTTGTAATTACCATTAACACTTTTGATAACATCAAAGGGGTTAGCTGGTCTTACTTCGTGTTCATCAGTATCATTTGGTTGTGGATCAGATGCAGTAGCCACTGGTGTTCGTAATTTAGTATACTGGACATGTTCAGGGTGATCAGTAATATCCTTGGAAAACATCATAGATGGGCCTGCCGATCTTTTATAATCATCAGAATATCTTGCTAACCCTATTATTGTTGTGGCAACATCAACTTCACGTTCAATGGACTCAATCTCTCTTCCATCAATCATATATCTTGCACTTTCAAATATCGCCATGATACCATTATTGACAAAACCAACTCGGATCTTTTGATCATCTGCATATGCTGTATCATTTTTTTGTAGAAGTTCTCCTTCTACTTCGATAAACGCTTCACACGGTAGAAAGTATTTACTGGTATCATGAACCTGAAGTTCGATTCTTGATCGAAGATCCGGTTGTACTGCGTGATAAGAATAAAATTGATAATCGCGTACAGAATCATCCTTGCGCACTGGGGCGTCCATATCAAACGCTGAATCAGGTAACCTTTTGAACATTTTATTATATATTCATTGATCTAAATCATCGACGTCGACGACCCCGTCGTGGTTTTAAACTACTTCCCGCTATCATATTTGCGGTTATGTTATTTTGGTCACTTGCTGTCAATGATGCTAATTTTTGATCTACTGCATTATTAATTATTCTACTAACACTTGCAGGCATCACTGTTCTAGATGGTAGTGGTCCCGGTTTCCTTCGCCGCCGAACTAGCGCTATTAGTTTATCCTTCGCGGCTGAAAACGCTTTTCCGGCAGCATCTCCAACAGCGCTAATACCCTTATCACAAATAACATCAATAGCTTTCATTGATAATTGTTTTGCTAGCGGCGCTACATTTGGAGCCATTCTTGCAAATAACCCTGCAACTGTATCACCGAGACCATCACCATAGTACGCTCTATAAACTGGAAACCGCGAGTTTACTACATAGATGCTGGTTGGTTTATCATGGTTGTAGTGTATGATCGTCTTATTTAAATGATATTTATCTAATGCGATGACTTGATCATCAGATTAGTCGCTGTGGTAACCATGATGGTGAAAATCCGTAGGATTTTCCACTAACTCATCAATGCAATCTCGATATGTTTTGATATCCATAACACCACATTAAAATAACCGCATGCAGATATCAGCTGCTTCATTAATTATTTCCGGTGAGTTATTTCCAGCTTGTTTTCCTCCGATGAGAACTTCTAATCGTGCTATATCACCAAGAACATTACCAGGACATTGAATAAGACCACTACCTGAAATTCCAGTCCCAGAATATCCCTTTCCGTTTGATTTTTTAGTAATACCAGTCGCACCTTTTTCAGAATCAGCTTCTGCCATTATTTGTATTTCATCTGGGATTGAATCTGCTGTATATGCCGGTGGTGGTTGTGTGACACCTTTTACTACAGTTATAAAATTATTAAAAGCGAGACTTGTTTCTTTTGTTATTTTATGTTTACGGCGATTTGCTAAAAATACTTTATTTGCCCAGGTGTCTATACCTTTTAATAAAATCTCTAGACTCGTGGTCTTTTAAATACGTATCTCTTATTTTTTTTAAAAATTTTTCTTTAGAAAATTTAATTAATTCAGAGTCTGTTTTGATTTCTCTAATTTCAGTTAACGCATCAGCCGTAAATATCTTTTCAGGTGGATATTCTTCTCTTGCAACAGCGCCTTGTTGTTCTTCTTGTTGAAATTTAGGTGGTGGTCGGATAATAGGAATATCACCTGGTAGTTCAATTTCTTTTTCTTTTGCAAGTGATGCTTGAGGTTCAGGCGGTGGGGATGTAATCAATATTACCTAATCCTTCTATTTCTTCTCGAAGTTGTTCTTCTTTCTGTTCTTGTCGTTCTTGTTGTCTTGCAGCGGTTATTATATCACCAGGAAGTGTTCTTAAAGATTTTTTTGTTTGTTAGGATCTTCTTGCTATTTTTTCAGTTTCCGTTGCTATTTTTTCAAGTTCACCGATAAGAGGCTTTTTTTCTATTTTCCCCCGTCTCGGGGACATCCCCCCATATAGCTCGCTCAGTGGCTGATATTACCCCTTCTGTTGCGTTGGTAATTGGTCTAAATAAATCTTCAGATCCCTCAGAAAAATCGGTCTTAAGACTCTGTCTAGTTTGCAATTTATTTCTGACGGAATCGCGGATTGGTAAGAATGTTCTAATAGCAGACAATCTCTCTCTCGGTAATCTACTCGTTAATGCTTCGTTTACCATTATTGAAACAGTAAAGTAATTTCCAATTAATGTACGATGTAGTGATTTTATCATCATACGTTTTAACTCGACTCAGATAGACAAAAAAAAACCATTTTTCAGTTAATTTACTTCCTCGTTGCAACGTGTTCATTGATCAAAGCTGGTATTGAATACAGTTGAGCGCACATACCTTTCCATTGTATTTGCAACATCTGTTCATGCAATGCGAGAATTTTACTAACGCGCTATACATGTCAAATCGTTAGTTATACAACCAGAGGTATCCAGTGGTTTTTTTTCATTTTCTTGAATTAACGTTCGTATATTTCTAATCTTCGAATTTAACCTCCTTTTTCAATTCATAATCCCGGCCCAATTTTTTTCGTATTCCTTCCACAATAGTAAATAAAGGGACAAACATACTTACGTCACTACAAAATGCAAGAAAGTCTCTAATAGAATTCTGGATATTTTTATCAGCGCATACTTCTTTGGCAGCATATATTTATTAGTTATAATACCGTATTCTATATCTTGAAAGTCAGACACAATTTGGTCAGGGTTTAAATTATCAGATAATAGAATCTCTTGGTTTTTCAATTTTGAAATCTCGGATATAATCATATTCATATTTTTAGAATTCATATATGATAATATATATTTCTAATACAAAAAAAACCAAAAAATTGGGGGTCAATTTTGATCCGTTTTTTTGACAGCACAATGCAATTACTACGGTTTTAGGGTAGTTTCTATGTCAATGAATGATTATACAATTCCATTCGAGTGTTTTGGCAATTGTATAGGGACAGCACAAACATGTTAAGGACTGCACAATGCCGTTACTACGGTTTTAGGGTAGTTTCTAAGCATACATAAAGGATGGATATATACAATGAATGATGTCAATGAATGATTATACAATTCCATTCGAGTGTTTTGGCAATTGTATAGGGACAGCACATTTATCACGAAGCATATTCCCCTAAGAGTGAATCTAACTCGTCAAATAACGGGTTAGAATCACAAGAGGATATGTTTAGCGAATGGACAGCACAAACAATAGATTATATTATATTAGATAGGACGGTACACACACACATATATATATATATATATATATATATATATATATATATATATATATATATAAAAATTGCAGTTGATTAGATGGATATATACAATGACAATGAATGATAAGGGACAGCACATGGGACAATGCGACATATAACAATGAATGGATGGATATATAAAATGAATGAATGAAAAGGGACAGCACAGGGGATAATACGACATAAATGGATGGATATATACAATGATAATGAATGATAAGGGATAGCACAGGGGACAATACGACATAAATGAATGGATATATACAATGATAATGAATGATAAGGAACAGCACAGTGGACAATACGACATAAATGGATGGATATATACAATGATAATGAATGATGACACTCCTACATTCAAATTGCAACCACATACCCCCCACAAAATCACCCTGGGTTGAATGAAAAATTCATTCACACCGCGGCGTGGTGTGGTTGGTATGTGGTTGCAATTTGAATTTCGGAGATGCACCCCACCCCCCACCAATTAAAACCATCTTTCGGTAACCGTTGACAATAATGCCTGTTACGGGTTTCGAACCATGACCACCAGTATGGCACCGCGACATGTTACGATTGAGCTAACAGTTCTTATATACGGTATATGTTTTTGAATATAATATATAGGTAAGCTAATACAATCATAAGCAAACAGGTATGATGTGCAATGAATGACGTCAATGGATCGGTCACAAGCCACAACTGACTAAATGAATGAATCCATATAACTTTCGTGTATGAAACAAAACCGAATACTTAAAAGAAAAAAAGAAAATACAATTATTTGTAAAACACTACATATTTGATTCGTTTTCTTACAAAATAATTATATTTACACTGAGCTAACGGTTATTATAATATATAGGTAAGTTAATATAATCAATAGCGAACAGGAATGATGTACAATGAATGACGTCAATGGATCGATCACAAGCCACAACTGACTGACTGAATGAATGAATCCATATACCTTTCGTGTATGAAACGAAACCGAATACTTAAAAGAAAAAAATAAAACACAAGAAAAAGATAAAAATACAATTATTTGTAAAACACTACATATTTGATTCGTTTTCTTACAAAATATATTATATTTCCACTGAGAAATAATAGGAAAAACCAATTGAGATTCATAACTCTTTCATAGGCCGTAAACATACCTAAACGAGTTATCTCCCTTGGTGTTATATAGAATAGTACTAATGAAATCTAAATGTAAACGAATTGAATCTTTTGTCCAGTCCTTTTTGAAATAGCTGATAGATAAATTCCTTCTGCTACGTTACGTACTGAGGGTATACAAATATCAAAAAATCTACCGGCTTTTTTCATAGATTGGAATACCATCTCCTCGTTAGTTATTGTATTAAAAGATTTTCCAGGTCTCGCTTTTTTCAAGGATTTTCCAGTTCATCCTCGTTTTAAATTCTCACTCTGTGTAACAGCTTGCAGATTATTCAAAGAATTATTCCTTGGATTAGAATTAATGTGATCAACTACAAACCCATCCTTGATCAATCCATGGAAACACTCATATATTATTCTGTGATTGAGATGCATTTTCCCTTCAGCTTTAAATACCAAATACCCCATTTTATTGACAGCACCAACTTATTTCTTCAGTCTACGGTGTCTGACAATACCATCACTGGTTGCCTCATAGTTTGCAATCAGGCGATGTAGTCGGAATTCTTGGTTCATTTATATACAATACTATTATTTGTCGAATTCATTATTTGGTCAAATATTTACATTATTTGGGAATCTTTCAATGTAATCTTGGGGTGTTCTTATGATTTTGACACAGTCAGAGGTAGAGTCATTGATGGAGTTTTTAGCTCTCTTATCATAGTAGCACTTCAACTCTCTGTATCGCTTACCACTACAACCGAGACACAACTGCGATTTTCCTCTCACCCTTACTCCACATCTTATACAAGGAATCGGACCAAGGCTTCCACGCCGAAAGCTTTGCATATGATACCCACAGAACTCCTTTCTGCATGATTTGTTACACGGGGTTACTGATCCAATCATAAGCCATTTGCAATGATTCATTATATAATATATTCTCTATTGAAATACTTGTTTTAATTATAATATGAAGGAGTTCGAGAGATTATCGAAAATTACGCCTTGGAAAAATTCTAAATTCAATCTCGATAGAGTCTCCGTTGTACCAAAGAGTCTAATAAGTGATAGAGTCATGATAAGTAGAATTCGTGATTGTTTTAATGAATTGAAGCGCGATGGAGCATCTCACTGTTGGTCAACATTTCGAATTGATGGTAGCATTGATGCTACCATGAACGATAAAAGAGCAGCAGTGATAATCTCACATCTTGGGCGAAAAAGATATTGTTTTAGAATAAAATTCATTATTCGTTCGGACACGGGAGATTGGATTATTCAGGATAAATTTGAACCCATCTTGAAGGATAAAAGAACTGTCACTGTGAGTCAAGATTCAAAACCAGGAATTCTGACTGGAATTGACAAACCATACTACGAGAGATCTTATCCTGTAACAGCAGTTGTTTATGGGATATATCCGTTAAATGATAAACCGAGTATTGAAAAACTAAAACCCATAAAACTATCGTCGTTGAATTCTGTAGCAGAACGAATAATAGAACACTTCACAAATGCGTTGCGTGGAAACAAACTGATTGATCTAAGACGTAAAAAAATAAACGAGTGGGGGTTAACAGTGAAACAGCGAGGGGCAACAATTCAAGATATAACTAAATTAGAAACATCATTAATATTCCCAATATCGGTAATGACAATAACCGGTGAAGTATTATACGAATCAAAATATAAATCAAATGGATCTCCAATCAAAATTATTGATCATAACGAACACGCATGGACACATGCGGTAACAACATTTCCGCGGGATAGAACCATAAAATATATACCCACGGAGTTCTCCGGAGAAGAGAAACTATTTGATTTTATTTCTCAGTTGAGTAAAAACGATCCTGTGTCAGTGTGGTTACTTCACAGTTTTGAAAACGAGGAGGGTAGATTCGATTAATTTGTAAGACCTAATGGCGAATTAAACCACACTGAGGCTCTCCAACACGCAATGAAAAAACTAGCTAGTAGTTTTTCGGAGAGTTTCGACGACGAACAATTACTAACAAACTGTTTTACAATTCCGTCGGTTGCAGCTCATTTTGCGAGAAAGAAAAACACATGGAAACCAACAAGAGCTGAATTTCTCACAGACATCAAATCAAGCTGCTTGGAATACAACCATGGCGGATTATGGAATACAAAATACGACTCCGAAACAATTATTTCAGTTGATATGGTTGCGTGTTATCCCGGCAGTTTTATCGGGTACGGAGAATGTACTATATACTTCAAGCGATTTGGACATCCCACACATGAGATGACTCGTGTTGCTATTAATGGGCCACTGCCTGATTTTGATTTAACCGGATTCGCTCGTGTGGTATCATTTGAATTGGCAACAGGACTTCATCCGTACTGTTATATTTGGATTGGTAGACATATATCTGAAAAACACTGGATGCCAATAGTGCTGTTACGGTATATGATTGATTGTAGCATGCTGATATCGTTGATTGTCAGTGAAGAGATTATATCCTATCGAGCTCAGACTGATGTCTGGTCATCACAACCCAATCTAGATAGTATAATCAGCGAACACCAAAAACAGTTTTCCGATCTTGACGAAGAAAATATCGGGAAATGGTCCAAATAGCTATTTGAAATTAGAAATAAAGATGCAAAGGATCTTGGTAGAAGAATAATTGGTAAATTTACTCAAGGTGGAAAATACGACAATATAAGATATTCTTCACGGTTGATTATAGATAGCGTCGAATACGATTTTATAATCGTGGATATAACATCTAAGGTATATACGTCGATCGTAAAGACGCTTTCTTGTCCAATGGAACAAAATTTGGTACAATTGTTACTTACGCAGACGGAGAAAATCTTCAGTATACACATTTGAGGGCGTCTATGCTAGCTAATGCTTCTATCAATTTATTTTCAATGATAAATAGATTTCCTGACACCGCAGTTAGAGTAGCCACTGATTCATTTTATATAGATGTAAAACATCGAGAAGCAGTGGCTGAATTCACTAGTACTGCGTGATTATTCCAAATCAGCAGATGTTACGATTGAAGATAAATACCTGAAAAATAATCAGATATCAGAACTATCTAATGCACCGCAGATATCTGATCCAATATGTAGATATAAAGCCAGCTACCTAAACGGCTGTGGCGGGTCAGGAAAGACGACTCGTGCGATTGAGCTATTTCGTGGAAAATAAAATATGATTGTACTAACACCAACACACAGACTTGCTAGAGAGATGAAACAGTGAGGAATTAATGCCTGTACTTATCACAGTTTCTTTCGATGGAAAGGTGACTCGTGGACTCCTGATCGAATGGGTGAGAAATATATTCCTGAAGTCATTATTTGGGATGAGATATGCACGGTGTCATTAGATGTATTACAAAGATTTCTTGACTGGTTATTGTTAGCGAATACAAAAGTAATAATGTGCGGCGATCATGGCCAACCACCACCATTTGTTGGTTTATCCCCACATGATTGGCTAAAGAATTTTGTAGACTATTATGAAGAAATTAACACCGATCATTGAGCACTTGAAGAACAATTACGCGAGTTCAAGAAACTAATCAGATTACAACCGGATAGAATCCAATGTGAGAAAGCGCGTGAAATAATTTCGGAAACCCCATTAAAAGATTTCAGGGAAACGTGGAGACCAAACGATTTGATAGTAGCAAGTAGAAAAATAGTCAGAGACACACTTCAGATGAAGTTATTTGAATTGCATAAAGAAAAATTTGCAACACTTCCAGTACCGTTGTGTTATAGGCCTTCGGATACACGAAAACAGAATATTGAAGTTGATATTCCAGGACAGCGTGAAAAGCAGAATTTAGTGTTAAATGATATTGTGTTGGTTGATATCAGCGTCCTCAAAGATGCATTACGCGCTGATAATTCCCCATGGACGCTAGGTTACGCAGCGACGATACATTCTTCACAGGGATTGACTATATCAGATACAATTGTTTGGATGGTGGATAATCACATCGAGTGGTCAAATTTAGTTTATCTCGCAGTATCCAGAGTACGAAGAATAAATCAACTTCGAAGATTTGTTTTAGATGATAATGACACTACAATAAGTGATATTGTCAGCGATGATATAATCAGAAAAAAAACTTTCTGGTTATAAACAGCAGGATAAAAAAATAACAGAGAATTTGATATTGATGCTGAATTAATAATTACGCTGAAGCAACAACAGAATAATTACTGCGCGAGTTGCAATTGTATAATGAGTTAGCGTAGGTCGGATAAACATCCTCGCAAATTTACCGTAGACAGAAAGAATAGCAGCGTAGGTCATACCAAAGATAATGTGATGCTGACTTGTCTTGAATGCAACAGACGAAGAGGTGCCAGTTAAGACCACGCGGTGGTAATTGAGTATCCTCGGGTATCACTTGTAGTTGTTCACGAGCTAATCTTCGCTGAGGAGCAGTTGAATCCAGTCTATAAATTGCTGCTCTACCCGTAGATCGTGTTATACTAGATATCTTATGTGCGGTGACACTTAAAATAGGATCAGTAGCTCTTTTTTACCACCTTCGAGCTCTCCTGGTTCATATAAATATCTCACAGTGACATTACCGAGTATTGGTTGTTTTGAAAAATCTTTTTGTGGTTGTACGGGTATATACTTCTTTTTAATCGCGTTGTTAGGTTTCATGTTGATTGTTCGAGTAATCTCGTTATTCAGCGCGGTAATTACGCCTGGTTATCTCTTGACTCATTCACGAGATTGTTTATCCTCATTAAATTCCTTCGCGTATTGATATCCAAATAACCGCTCAGCAAGCGTCCGATTAAATCGTTCAACAATCGCCTGATCGCGATATAGTGCAGTATGTCCTTGTCGTAACGCAGTATTATGATTCTTCATTGTTGATAAAACCGCACCCTGAAATACTTTGCCAGGATCAACTTGTAATAGATTTGGCCAGCGCAGAGGGCCCCGGCGATAAATCCTTTCTAATGCCGAAGCCACTTCAGTTAATGATTTTGTCTTTAGCGGCTCTGCTTGTTTTTATCGACTCGCAACATCAACTACAGTTAACGCGTATTTGTAACCACCATCATGCAGCAGAAATAATATATCAGCTTGATGAACTTCATTAGGGACGGTCACATCAAAATGCGAGTAGTTAATTTGTTTAGGCGGCGGTAGATAAATTTGCCATATCGCCTGTTTAGATAACCAATCCGCTGCACTGGTATATTTCACCTTCGCGGCGATAGCGAATTTACCGATTGCTGCTTTGCCCCTCCAGTATCCTTTTGGAGAATAATAAATAGATTCCATGTTGTTATTAATTACCAGCACCTAACATCAATTTACCTTTCATTGCCGATTTTACTAACCATGAAGCCAATTTTTTTTTGAAGGATTTATCAGTAATAGAATTCAACGCGTGAATTAATTTCACATCTGCGATATGTCTGTGTTCCAGATTATTGCTTTTATAAGCGACATCATGAGCATGACACGCCTTATCAATAGCGTTTATTGGATATTCACCCGGTCGGGGTTGGTTTTGATCATCGAGTCTGATGTCGAGTCTAGTCCCGGGTCCACAGAAACTATACCCTGGAAGGTGTTTTTCTCCTGGATACTTTGCCCATGGTGTTCCGGGGAGTTTAGTTAGCTTGGCTGCAATATCACCTCCTCGTTTTTTTAAAATCCTTGGAAACAAATCTAAATTTTTTTTGTACGACATTGTACACACTTACCAGAATGTACTGATTTGTTATTGCTAGTTGTAATCGTCGTCAAGTCATCTGTGCCAGTACGCTTCTTACATTTCACACAATATAGATCCATAATATATTTATAATAACATGAATGCAATTGATTATTCAGCTACCCGACGACGGGAACCTATTAAACACCATGTAATGTTGCCGAATGATTATAATCGGACCATCTGGAAGTAGCAAGACACAATTGTTACTTAATTTGATAACGATATGGATGAAATGGGACAAGTTGTATTTGGTAGCTCCAAGTCTAGATGATCAGAGAGGTTACAATGTGTATAGGATTTTAACGACAAAGCGATAGAAGAATCCGGCGAGGGTATTATTGAGTTTATAACCGATATTGATGAAGCACCGATCATTGATGATATTGATGGAAATATTAACAATTTAGTCGTATATGATGATATCATGTTAGATAATCAAAAGAATCCCGCTAGGATATTTTCCAGAGGTAGGCAATAAAAAACTGACGGAATATAAACGATACACACAAATACCAAAAGTAATCAGAGATGACTGCAATATTCTTGCCGTATTCAACGGAGTTGATACACATACTCTTAGAAATATTTGGCAAACTTGGTGTAGCGGTGATATGGATCATAATCTCTTTAGAAATTTCTTTAGTCGCGCTCAGTCAATCCCTCGTGGATATGTGACGATAAATTTATCAGATCGTCGGACGCGATATCCAGTTAAAATCATTGACATAAATCTCGAAGAGGTCGTTAACCCCATAGCAGCAGAGGGGGCGGCGACAACGAACATGGCGTCTTCGAACAAGCGTTGATTTGCCAAATTGACGCTTTTATTTTTTTACAATTTTCGAGGAAGCCTTGGTTTGCCGAATCGACGCCTCTACAAGTTTGTCGGATTCTCCCCCTCTGCAGATTATTGGGATAGTAATGAGTAACTGTATTGTTATCTTGTTGTATGAAGACTATTCAATATGCAAGGCGTGTTGCGTTTAACACTGGACCTTGTGTAATAAGGCACGTGGCAAACATTAAAAGATGCCAACCTCATAGGAAATTTCATATCGATTTTCTTCCAGTGAACTCTGTCTCTTGATTGACAGTAATATTTCACATATATGTAACATGATGGATATACAAATGCCGATGCTGAAAGCACGGTTATTAGCAACGAAAATGACTTATTTACTTGTTTACATTTTACTTTGTTCTTCATATCTTTCACATTATGTACTTTTTTGGTAAGTATCCATCCGCCAAAGTTTATATGGCCGGGTATTATCAGTTTTTGGACCTAATACGCATCAAAAGATAATGAAAATTACTTGCCATTAGGTACCTATTCTAATTTATATATATGGGATGTATACTGAAATTGATTGCATGTATCAAAACTATTCTAACTGTGGTATTTTGTTATGGTGAAAACATTTGATGAAAAATTTCGGAAAACATTATGTTGGTGTCAGCGTGACATGTAATCATTAAGATTTATAAATTGGTTAGGATCGCTATAGAGTGGCAGCTTGTGATAATTATATTTTTTCGTTTGGAAGCATTACATGATTTAAATAGGACTCGCTCGGTTAACGGTTAGAGACAGATATGGAGTAAGTTTAACAGAGGATCAATAGCGGCAAATGATAAAATTTGAGAACAATAAGGAAATGTTAGAAAGTCGTCGGCTGTTTAAAACAGGAGTAATGAAATTTTATTTTCCAGAATACCTACTAATAAAGGAGAATTAAAGAGAACTATTCTGACTTCGATTGGAGTGATAAACGTTTTGGCAGTTGAAGACGTACTCCTTATTGGCTAAGATAAACGGGGGTGGGGGTGGGTGGGAGTCTTCCTAGACGGAATTCAGGCTACAGAGAAATTTTCATCGCGAAATGAATCAGATTAAATTGTTGAGGCGAGTCAGAATTTCCTCAGGGATATACAATGTTTCTTTTCTCGTAAATTGTCCTAGATCGCATGTTGAAAAACGAGGAACATGAAAGAAATTCATAAGAAAGGGCGAATCTCAAATAAATCACAAGGCCTCTCTCGATTGCATACATATGTGTTAATTGAATTGCTTGTAATTATTTGTTCAACTGAATTTATACATCAAGTTTACTTGAGTTCAGAAGTGATTTGCTGACATGCATTTTGTCTCAAATGTTATAAGTCTCGTGTATTATAGTAAAGAATTCGGATTACGTTGTTTTAAAAGCTATTTAAACCATTTATCACAAATCTGAGAATGTATGGAAAATGAACTTTTCGGCTAAATGCTGTCATTGTTAAAATCGTTAACCTAAAATTGATTTACGTTGTTATATTTTTAGCGTTGACCCCATTATGCGATACTGGGTTCGTAGGGGAAATCAAATGTTACAAAACATCCATAGGTTTGATATGTAAGAGTCATTCTTTAAGCCCAAGATAGGCTATATAGTGGACAGTATAATTGTTGAAGGAATAATAAGGGAATACTTCGGGAAGAACCACCGACAAACGGGATGCTACCGACAAGCTTTCTTCTGTACCCACAGTTGCCAATCCTGAGACTCAAACCTATGCGGAAGTGAGAAAACAGTAATCCGTAAGGGTGAACGCTTTAGGCTAGTCGACCACTCAGGTCCCCCTCTAGGTACATACCGGGAATCCTATGTTAAATTGATTAGTTATAAGCCATTTTCTTGTTTAAAACGTCATGGATATATACGGTAAATGTGATGGTAACTTTTTCTTTCTTGATTCGAATACAAAACACACCTCGCCCCACCCATTCAGTGTTAACGGCGGGAGTGGTAATGGACGCACTATACCTCACACAATTATTATCCTGTCTCACATGCACATAATAATATATAGCCTGCAAATCGTAATTTGATTTTTTATCTTGACCTGGCATTCATCTGGAAAGGTGTAATTGATACAAATTTGAAATGAATATTAATAAAATATAAAATATTAGTACAACGAATAATTTAAATCATTTTATATTCCGACTCGCTTAATGTTGATTTGAAATAGCACAACCGATATAGTTTATACAGTGTTTATATACGCACTATACCTACATGCCATGATAATATCATAACAAAATATTGGGGTAAGGGGTTTGAAGGTTTAGTTGTATAGAGAGTCGTAGGTATACCTAAACATACACGAACATAAATTGTCGTTAATACGTTTGAGTATTATTCCCTTTTTTATAGATTAGGTGGCCTTGAAAGAGGGTTACCACAAACCAAAGATCTTTACTTTCAACCGCAGTGGTGTACATGAACTACGAAGTCTGGTGGCAAAAATAAACGTTTACTTTTCAGCTATCAGATCTGCAATTAAAAGAGATATTGCTCAAAATCTATATATATATATATATATATGTGTGTGTGTGTGTGTGTGTGTGTGTGTGTGTGTCTATCGCTCTGTGTTTGCAGGCTAAACCTAAAACCTTTTGCCCTATTCTTGTTTGTGTGTACATTGTTAAGTGTGCCTATAAACACTTCTACCAGTACCTGTTTGTTTTATTGTTTATTATATTTGTGTGAAAGAAGTATTCGTCTATAAACACTTCAACTCTTTTCATTGGATCGTGTGTGTATGTGTGTGTATATTTTGCGTGTATTATTGTAGTTCAAAAGCGGTGCTAGATAACAGGGATGTGAGTCAGAAACAAAATAAAATACTTATATTTCTGTTACAAAACAAGCTATGGCTGAACATTTTAACACAGGATTTCACGTACGTACGCGGAGTGAATACGCACATTTAATTCCTACAGTCTAGAGTTCTCATCTATTTTAAGACTGGAGTTCTCGTCGTACGTGCAATGATTGTCACACACATACACACACACAAACACACACACACACACACACACATACACGTCTTTAAACCTACGGCACAATGTCAATTTCGCAAAGTTCTCAGTGTGTCACATATTACTACTAACACATATCTGACACTTATGCTGTATTTAGTGTTTCTGATTAACAGACTGGTTTCATGATTTAACATATACCGCATTGCTTGGTAATTAGAAACACCAAATACACACACTGTCTGTAAGGAACACTAAGACCTATATCTTAGTTTGATAGGCCAGTTCATTTTTTGGAGGAAAATTCCAGGGAATATCCTGAGAATATTCCTCCAACCCATCATAAGCTGCTGACAAGATTTCTCTCATACCCACGTTTGTCTAACCATGATTCGAAAATGTATGGAACAGACCATTAGACCACCAGAGCGGTCAAATTTTAAGGGACGTCAAAATGAAATCATCATTTAGGGAGGTGCTTAAGTTCTGTTGGGAGTGCGTACGATACATTATTCAACGGCATAGATTTAATATATGCACAGGTGAGTATTTGTGACGGTGGCCCAAGTGGTTAGAGTGTCCGCCCACCTGGATGGATCTTGAATCCTTTTGTAATATAATACTCAGACTATGTCGCGGTATCTCTGTTTGAATTCTTTAAAGATAGTTCGTTTATCTCTTGATAGTTCTTGTAAGGAGTCTAACATTTTCATTTGGTCGGATACTCATACTGTTATGTTGTAGTATCATGTAATTAAACTGGTTTGCTTCTTATGCAGTTGCGGTTGTCAATACGCAAAGTCCGTTTTATATTTTCGCATTTTTCTACAATCTTGGTGTAATCCAGTACACTACACATGCATTTAAATCAACCAAGTAAACTTAACTTTTGATAAAGTACAGCCTTGGACACAACATACACAAACATCTTCCATTTTCTCTAAACTGTTACCTTTAAATGAAACAACTGGCATTGATGTGCACGCAGCATTTCTTTACCTGGCTAAATCACATAGGTTTCACAATGAACATACACAATAGGCAAAGAGTGTGTGTGTGTGTGTGTGTGTGTGTGTGATTAGAATATTTAACGTAGACATGTAGCATGATGTCCCACCCAATCACATTATCGTGACACATCGCCAACCAGTCCTAACACTGACCTCTTATTGCTCAGCTGTTAGTACCATTTGTACCATTTGATATGACTCGGCTGGGAATAGAACCCACGACGACTCTATTTCGCGGTGGACAAACTAACCAATAGGCCACCAGAGCACAATGAGCAAAATGAACATTTTGTTTCTGACTTGTTTTATTATTACGTTTTACTCAAAACAATAGAAATTATTTGCTTATGTAAAATTATCAGAAAACAGCAGATAAGATGTTAATATTTTGTGTATGTGACTAGAATAAGATGTAGCAACATCCGATTAAATCCATTTATGTAATAACACCTTGATGAGCTTGAAAGTGTCACCTATTGAACGAATTTTTCCTTCCTGTAGCTATAGTAATACTGACGCAAACATTTCTGGATCGATTGCATCTTATAGTCTTGTTGTGTCAAGATTATAATTTATATGATACCATAACTGATAAATGTATCCCCAAAACGAAGCCATATAAGATAAATGTACTGTTCAAACACGATCCTATTTGTAGTAAATGTACAGTCCAATAAGATGCCATAGGTGATAAATGTACAGTCCAAATTTGATCCTACTGGTAGTTAATGTACAGTCCAATACGATGTCATAGCTGATAAATGTACAGTCCATTGTCATAGTAAAACAATATCGATGCCTGGATATATTTGGTCACAGCTATAAGGATTACAAAAGACATTATAGTAACAATTACACAATCAATTTATATTTTCATCTATATGAACTTAAAGATAAATGGAAAGCTTTGGACGGATTAAATTAATATTAATGTTTCCGTAGGGGTTACACTAGAGGTGGGCAAACTTTCCAGTGCAAGGTCCGCATACACAAATTTACAACTTTAGCGGGCCGTATAGTTCATTAAGTAAAAAAAAATAATATTTGAAATAGCAAACTCAAAAGGTTTTCTAAATAACATCATAATTCATTTTCAGTTGTTAATATGTTGTTAATATTTGAAAACGTCAATTGCAACAGAAGCACATTTATTTTTTAAAAGAGAGTAACATAAACATAGTCAGTACAAATGATACAGCTGATCACATTCATTGACCAGTTTGTCAAGAATTCGTGACAAGTTGCTCGTGCTGATCTTTAAAACTGAGTGTTCTTAATGTAGGGTTTAACGACATTTTATCAGCACCAGATAGGATATACATTGGCTGAATCGGAGACTCGATCCCACGCAGAGAGAGGTGAGATGGTAGTGATCCGTAACGGAGAGCACTTTAGACCACTCGGCCACTCGGGGCTCCTAAAACTGAGTGAAGATTTGAATCTGTAAGAAACGATCTGTTCTTTGAATTGTTGATTTTTATTGTCGAGAAAGTTTGGTCACAAATGTAGGTTGATGCAAACAACAAAAACATCTTTCAGGCAAATTCTTTCCGATTTTTGAAACTTTCCCAGGTGTAGAGAAGCGTAAAACTCAATCAGGGGTATGGTTTCAAATTTTCTTCTTAAGGAGTTGTCGGCCTGCAAATCAATCAGTTCCATCTGCAGTTTTTCAGTGGCTGTTTCAATGTCACAAGTAAAGGGTGAGCTGAGGAGGTCTAACTGTTGTTCCATTGCCTTGAAATCAGCAAACCTCTATATAAATTCTTATTTTAAAGCCGTGATCTGACAACTGTACTTGTCAAATAATGCTTGTAAAACAGTCTGCGTCTTCAAATGATGAAAAAGAGCATATTTCTGGGTGGGTATTTGGTGGGCCGCATGAAAGCCCTTGGCGGGCCGCGTGCGGGCCGTAGTTTGCCCACCCCTGGGTTACACAATGATGCAATGGATTATTAAGCATAGTGATACCTACGAAGGTGTTGAACCATCAAGTTAAACTGGTATGGTATTCTAGGGCACAGCATCACAAGTTGGTTTTCAAGTTTCGTGCCAATTGGAGTAAATGGTTTTGGAAAGGAAAATACCAATGTGATCCATCAAGGCAGATCCCATGGTCTCTTTCAAATCCGCACGTGTCTGGTCATGAGTCTGGCATAATATCTGCTGGGCCAACAGCGGTTCCTCTAACGTCGTGTTAAACTTCAGTCATTGTAACCTACTTTTATGTTTTAGCTTTTATGGTTGTACGTTTTCATTACTCACATTGATGTGGCTATCTTTTCTTTCTCACAATATCAAATATCAAATAATATTAATCAAAATCGCAAGACCGTCTGCAACAGATCGTCGTTACAACTCCAATAAAAAAGCAGCGATGATATCGGCAAGCTCGAGCAATCCTGAGTTTAGCGTCAACTTTCCAACTGATTTCCAGTAAAAGAAATTGCGCTTGCACAGGTTCGCCTGTATCATCGTTGGCCTTAAATTAGATCAGAATCGTTTGTTGGATTACAGGCGAATAATATTTGGCTATTTATCATTTTAAAAAAAGCAAACCAAATGGACACCACGAACACAGAAGCAACAACAATACAATTTAGGTAATAGTGGCTCTGCTTCTTTATATCTACCTTCAAAGTCAACGACAGTTATCGCGTATTTGTATGCGTATTGACGTCATTCAGTTTGAATAGTATCTTGTGGTAAAATCAATATATCCGCTTGATGAACTTCTTTTGGATCGATGACATCAAAATTTGCGTGCTCGATTAGTTTATTCGATGGTAGAAACATTTGCCATATTGCCTGGCGTCCTATCCAATATGCAGCAGGAACACTCTTTAACAATAACATTTATTGGATATTCACCGGATCTTGGCTGATCGTATTTATCGAGTCGGATGCCAAGTCGGGTTCCAGGTCCACAGAAACTATATCCAAGAAGATGTTTTTCTCCTGGATATTTAGCGCATGGAGTTTTGGTTTTGTCATGGAGACAAATTTATATTTTTTGTACCACATTTCAGAAACTTTCCTGTGACCGCACGCTTTCATTTGTTAAAAATCATTGTTGTTAATCCACTTGTTGGGGTGGATGCTCTACATTTTAGACATTATCAATCCCTATTATGTATTATATATGTGTATTATGGATGTAATTGAAACAAGAACCAGTCAAACATAATCAAGCGTAATTGAATTATATCAAAGCAATTATAATAAGTCCATCTGGGGCTGTTTAAATGCAATTGCTAATTAATTTAATATTGAGATCGCTCAAGTGGGATAAGTTATATTTAGTAGATCCGTCAGTTGATGATCCAAAATGATACGATGTGCTTACAATTGTAATGAAAATGCAAAATTATTAGACCCGGATGACAATGTTGTAGTTGAATTTATCAGCGATATTGATGAAGCTCCATCTGTATATGGCCTTGATGGATTTCTTAATAATCTTGTAGTTTATAATGATGTGCTGCTGGATAAACAGTCAAATCTCGCTAAAATGTTTTCCAGAGGCAGGCATAAAAACACATATGTGATTTATGTTATTTAGCGATGTACACAAATACCTAAAGGTATCAGAGATAACTGTACCATTTTTACTTTATTTAATGATACACATACTCTGTTAAATATTCACCAGACTTAGTGTAACGGAGACATGAATATAATTAAATTTAAAAACTTCTTTTCGCGGGAACAGTCAACCCACACGGATTTATGACAATACATTTACATGATCCAGGATCAAGATGTCGTATAGGACTTGATACAATATGTGAATGAGAGACTGCTTTAATTCACAGCAGCATTGAGGGCACGACCACAAATAAGTGTCACGGTGGGTACACTCTCACGCATACTTCTTGAAAAACACCGAGACAGATATACAGTAATAAATGAAACATACCAAATCAGACAAACGCTTGGTTAGTTAAAATCTTTAGTTTGACGTTATTGACCTTATATTTTCATTTTTGTAGGACGTTTTAGTTTTTAAAAAATGACCGTTCAGAAGTTGGTGGGTTCGCTCTCTCTGCTGCTACAATTTAAAACAATACTGAAATACACAAGTTTATATTCCTTATAAAATGTACAATTAACGAACACGTTACGCCTTATGTAATAATTCTTGAAAGTCAATTTAGATAAAGAGTGCAGAGGGATGATATACGTTTAGAACGGAGTAACACAGTCTTTCAGGCGTGTTTGGACTAGATGACACAAACATTGTGTATATGAATGTCACACACACACGTAACTACATGGTAGTTCATATTGACAGCTAAAGGTAGGAGATAGTGAAGAAACAAATCAATGTATGATAACGTTTAAGCCGTTGGCAGAGAGTAGAAAACTGTTATTATTTCGTTATCTTAAAACTGCATTCACTCTATCAAGCTGATACGAATCTTTCACTAAGATCATGGTGCAATCTGGTTCATTTCCGTGATGAGGATTAGTGAAAACTGCATAGTACTGCTGCACATCAGTGTCACGAAAGAAAAATAAAAGGGCGTCAGGAATGGAAGCTGGGCTAGCAGAATATTTTTTCTAAATATGCAGAACTGAAGTCCAGTTTATTCTTTGCCACATACGAGTATGTTAATGTTACAAAAAATAACAGCTAAATGTGTGGCCGGCACATGCATCTGAACAGTCGATTCTATAATGATTAGATGTTTAGCAAAGAAATTGATAGGGCACCTGCTCCCCGTATTCCCGAGTCACTACCATTAGTGGTGGATTTGATGATCGGGATGAAATAGTTAATCAGTAATATATGCAGAGTGATTGGAAATCCGGATTTTATTAAATGTGGTTACAAAGGTTGATACAGGAGAAAGGTCCGTCGAAACACACGAATAATGTAAGCGGGGTAATCTTGTTATTTAAGGCTAGAAGTATGAAAATGGGATATATGTGATCTCCTACAGGATTCACATTTTTTTAATTGCAATAATCAGGGGGAATCAGTAGGGCAAGGAGAGGAATAGAGGCATCTCGGATGACTGTTGTTTGTTTCTGTGCAGCAAACGCCAAACGAGAAACTTAATTTTGAGGATCTGCGTGCGTTCATTCCGCGGCAAACAGTCTTTTCATTACTTTTCCATACTCAAGTCGCTTAAAGTACTTAAATGTCATCAATAAAACAAATTCTCTATCTTTTCAGTTACAACAAGAATAAACTGTCAAACTTTTATTTTCAATAGTAAATTCTAACTTTTTTTTATCAGCCAATTCTCGTCAGACAATTCCCATATATAGTATATTTTATTGTTACCCATTTCCAGACTGGTTCCCATTTTTCCATAAATACCGCGAGTCCTATATCCACCTTTGATTTACTTGATAGAGATAGGAATAGCAGTCAATGCATAAGTAGACACTGTGCATAGTTCTGCTTGTCAAAGATTACATCAGTGAATATTAAATTATATTGCATGTTCAGTTTCATAATATAGCAATGGTGCATTTTTCGGACAACGTTTAGGAATGTGAACCATGTACAAGAAAATGAGAACAAAATATTAAAACAAATCTGTCTAATCAAGAGTCACAACTATACTATCATCATTTATCTATCTTCAGTTTAAGATTAAAATAAATTACCAGCCTTGTCATAGTTTACAAGTAATGAGACAAGGTCAAGCTGACTATCTTTACGTGCGTGTACTAATATAGAAAAGGAGATCTGAAACACAGAAATGACCTAAAATGCAGCAGCACCACCACCACCACCATACGCATATACTTTAAAACTACAGAAAGGTAGGAATAAATTAACTGAAAAATGAAAATACAAAGTTTCAACACATTCACTGAATGAAATTGGTGTGGCACATCGTCATTAGAGGTCATCACCGTGCAAAAAAAGGATAGCGATTGAAGTGATCATGATAGCGATCGAAGTGATCGTGATATCGATCGAAGTGATCATGATAGCAATGGAAATGATCGTGATAGCGATCAAAGGAATAATAGCTGATGCATATTGTTTCAAAATTAAAATTATCACAATGCTGACCCTAATTATTCCAAAACTGATACACTGTATAACCTTTACGCATGTCATTGGAATCGAATGCGTATGAAGGATCTCGGTATAAGATACGATTTATAAGTACTCACTAATTATAATCCATTATAACATTACCATCTTCTTCTCAACCAAAATCTCATTCAATGCCAAGCCATTATTTTATTGCATATTCCATAGATAAGACAAAAAAAAAAAATATCAGTACTTACCAGGTGTGATGAAAACATATAAAGATCCAACGAAAATAACGACCGACATTTCTCTCAAGCTCAGGACTGCGGGAATGACTACTGCTGCACCGAATAACGCGAATGTTGTCAAGTCGTGTACATTGAAATGCGCAATTTCATTTGGGATGTAAGATCCCCTTTTCCCAACAATGCAGGAGTCTCAGTGAAAACCACATATTTCCCGGTTACTAGAAACACCGTAATGCACTGAAAAAACCGAAATACACCGAAATACACATGTATTTACATGTTCTCTCTGTATATATCGGTTTCCACTAACACATTATGTTTGCTTTTGTTTGAATAATAATATTACAAATTAAAACAAAAATAATGTGTGAGTGGAAATCGATATATACTAAGAGAACATGTAAATGCAAGTGTATTTCGGTTTTTTCAGTGTATTTCGGTGTTTCTAGGAACCCCATATTTCCATATGCATGCGCTGTAACTTTTTAAGTATATCTAAGAAAGTCGAGTACATTCTGTATATTTGCTACGCAGGCACGGCTGCGTACAAGATTTTTAGGCTCAAGGAAACGTTCTCCAACAGACCCTTTTGAATTACGAATTGTGTCGGCGGTGCCCATCTCCCCGTGACCTAGATGCCAACCTAAACGTGTCCCTGTAGAGACATATCGATTTAACCACCGCGAAGGACTGCATATATATACAGTGGAGCCTCGTTAATCCGGACTCCGTTTATCCGGAAACCTCGCTATCTGGACATAATTCAACGGGAACCGAATTCCTAAACATTAAATTGTTCCGTTAATCAAGGAACCTGCGTTCCTGATCCGAAAATCAAAAGTGGGGACCAAAGTGTAAAATTACAGTAAAACTTGTCTCGATAATCCGGAAATAATCTGTACACAAATAAGAAAATTCGAAAAATCGTATATGAAAATACAGAAACACAATAGTGAAGCCCTTGAGAATATATGGTCACTATCAATAACTAAGTAGCGTGACCATCTTGTAACCGGCAATTGTATAAACAATGTCTGCTTTAGCTAATCGCCGACGGCGGTGTTAATAATTAAATAAACACACTGGGATCAAATCGTCCACGCTTTTTGACATAACATATGTAAATAAATTAAAAATGTCATTAAGCCTGTTTGTTGTTTACCAATTGTATGTAACAATCACAGTTTACCGATAGCTGTATAAATATAGTTGACAGGTTTAAGCTGTGGACAGCTCTGAACAACAATGTGCATGATTCAACATCCGGAAAACTCGTTATTCCGGACATATTCACTGGGAACGAAACCGAGGCCCCACGATATATATATATATATATATATATATATATATATATATATATATATATATATATATATATATATATATATAAGAGAGAGAGAGAGAGAGAGAGAGAGAGAGAGAGAGAGAGAGAGAGAGAGAGAGAGAGATTTTATACCTTCATGAAACTTTCTAGTTGATTTATTATTAATATATTAGTTTGATTTTATTTTGCTATTTATTTTCGTCCGTTAGCAAAACAGTGTTTTCTTATCGGAATACATAACTGCTTTGACATTCTTGCTAGCGCCATTCAGATGTTTTTCAATTCTATATCCAGTTTAAATAAAATATATTTCAAAGAGTTGAAATAACTCGAACATGTTCTAAGTATATTTCAATCAGACCGATCTTTCGTAATAAAATATTAGATTCTTGTTTAAAAATCAATCTCAATGTATCAACACATAATTTAATAATTCACGTTTTATTTCTAACTTTTGAAAACCTACGTCTGTTTCACTTCATCTAGTTCAAACTTCTGCTACTGCTAATACTATTGATATTACTAAAAATAGCAACAAAAGCACGTCACAAATGATAGCATGTTCTAGGAAGAAAGGAATTGTTCGCGAAGTGAAACAATTTATTTGACAAAAAACACTAAGTGCAAATAAATAAATAACTATATATATATATATATAATGGCAAAGCTCATCTGTACAATATATATATATATATATATATATATATATATATATATATATATATATATATATATATATATATAAATTTATGAATAAATAGAGATAAACAGTTTTATTTTTATATATATATTACATTAATGAAGGTCGTAAAGTGCTTTGGAATTTAGACCTTTTGGATATACTGTATTAAGACGGTGAATCCAGTATGTTTCTTTTAGCAAACGTTCCATTTCTGATTCAGCTATAACAATAGGTTGAAAGGAAAAATCTTGCACAGTATGAGAACTATTGTTAAAGTGTACGGCAACATGAGATGAAAAAGATTTATGGATATAATTTTTTATGTCAGATCTATGTTGGTTCATACGTTTAGATATTTGTTGACTAGTTTGTCCAATATATTGGACGTCACATTTTTTGCATGTGATCAAATAAATAACGTTTGATGTTGCACAATTAGTATCACAATGCATATTAAACGTTTCTTTTGTATTACTACTACTGAAAGAAGTACTTTCATTAATAAGAGAACAGTGCGAACATCTAGGTCTATTACATTTAGTTGCTGATCCTTTTTTGTACGATGTTTTTTCTAATTTAGAATTAATTAGGTAATCTTTAAGATTTTTTGTCCTTTTATAAGCAAGCATGGGCTTGCTTTCGTGTAGCAATTTAACATTTTCTTTACCTGATAATTTTAATAAATCCCAATATTTATTGATAATCTTACCTATATTAGGTAAACTTGGGTTATATTCAATAATAAAGGGAATGATATCCTTATTTGTATTTTTGATTTTACATTGTAATGATTCAAGTTGTGTAAGAGAAGATACTTTTTGGAAAGCAGCATTAATGATATCAATAGGGTAATTTCTATTTAGAAAATGCTGACCTAACTCTATCAAAGATGATTTAAAAACAGTGTCATCCGAAATAATTCTTCTATATCTTTTCGCTTGACTATATGGTATCCCGCTTTTACATGATTTAGGATGGCATGATGAATATTCAATATATTGATGCATATTTGTGTTTTTAACATGAACCATGGTAGTGATGTCATTATTTTCATTTTTTATGACGTCTACGTCCAAAAATGATATTTTAGTTTTAGACACATTGAATGTAAACTTTATTGTTGGATGTAATTTGTTTAGACTGTCTATAAAATAATAAAGGTCTTCCAATGGATAACTCCAAATCATAAAGATATCGTCTAAAAACCTTAACCAAATATCTGGTTTTAAGAAACATTTATTTAGAAAATCATTTTCCAATTTTCCCATAAATAAAGATGCATAAGAAGGTGCCATAGGACTACCCATTGCTGTTCCCATTTTTTGGAGATAGTTTGTATTACCAAATTGAAAAAAGTTATTTTCGAGCACAAGTTTTATCAAATTACAAACATGTTCTTTTGATAGTTTAGATGTATATTCGTTTTCTCCAAGATAATATTTACATGCTTCGATACCATCATTGTGTGGTATATTCGTGTATATATATATATATATATATATATATATATATATATATATATATATAGAGAGAGAGAGAGAGAGAGAGAGAGAGAGAGAGAGAGAGAGAGAGAGACTTAAGCAGTACATGTGGATGATAAACACACATCAGTCGAAGTCAATACGCCATTCTTTAAACATTTAATATTTTAGTTATTTATACATTTGCCCATGCGTTTCATTTTCCATGTAACTTGGAAATAAGAGATGTTCTAAGTAATGTTAATGGCAAAGCTCATCTGTACAATCCTGGCTAATTAGGGCATATACGGTCATGGTAGGTCACAACGGCGTGGCAGACATATTCTCGCTTGTAGTGACTGGTCCAGAATTGCCCATGTTCATGAGAAAAGAGGAAATATCCCCAGTGGTAGCTACTAGTGATAAAGAGGTGCGACGTATTATTGCTGGTAACCTACAATGACGATTGACTTGCCGTATGATATGAGACATAACATCGATGGATATGAAGTAAAGATAGAACGAGAGAGATTGGCATTACACATTTCTTTCTCTTTATGGTGCTCATGGCATCTGTTGTAATTTATTACATTGTAGTCGATACTGCAACCGGTGGCTGAAATGAATACTTCATGTATAATGTGAATGCCTTTTATTATATATTGCATAACTAAATGGAGCTCATTTAGGTATTTACAATGTACATCTAACGATGTACTGGATTGAACAAAATTTACACGTCATTTAAAGTGTGGTACAAATAATAATAATAATAATAATAATAATAATAATAATAATAATAATAATAATAATAATGATGATTATAATAATAATAATAATAATAATAATAATAATAATAATAATAATAACAATAATAATAATAATAATAATAATAATAACAATAATAATAATAATAATAATAATAATAATAATTATGATGATTATAATAATAATAATAATAATAACAATAATAATAATAATAATAATAATAATAATAATAATAATAATAATAATAATAATGATGATTATAATAATAATAATAATAATAACAACAATAATAATAATAATAATAATAATGATGATTATAATAATAATAATAATAATAATAATAATAATAACAATAATAATAATAATAATAATAATAATAATAATAATCATAATAACAAAATAATGAGGACTCTGTATAGCGCCTATTCTTTAGAAGGTTTAAATGATATGTCTACACTTCAGAAAGAAAAAAAACCAAAAAAAACCCCTCCAAACAAACAAACATGAAATTGGAAAACATGAAAGATTCTGAAAACATAAAACATGCTGAAAACACATAATGTAAAAATTACATTATTAAGTCTCTAAGTTTGTTCCTGCAGTCGAAAAGGTGAGTTTTAAGAACACTCTTAAATGGGACCACTGTGTCGTTGTGTATAATTTCAATGGACATTTCGTTCCACATCGCCGGATCCTGGTATGCAAAAGTACGTTGTCAATATGACTTCGTTTTCATAGTGGGAACAATGAGTATACAATTGTCATAAGAGGAGCGTAAGTATCTTGCCGGTGTATACACATTGGTGAGGCTATGAAACGTACCACAGCAAACATATTTTGTGTTTGATTTTGTATCGAATGGTTAGCCAGTATAGGGTACAGAGCAGAGGTGAGGTGTGCTCTGATCGGGGTACTCTTAAGATGATCCGAGCAGCTGTGTTTTGAACGTTTTGAAGTTTCTGGAGTAGCTATTGTGACGAACAAGACAAAACTGAGTTATAATAGTCCAGTCTTGACTACTAATAAACACACAAGGGGTTTTGTGGCATCAACTGAAAGATATTTGCCAAAGAAACTGATGCGTCTCATCTCACGATATGCAACCTTGCATATATTCATGACATGTTGGTGCATTGTGAGAGTACTGTCTATAGTGGGAATTTAACCTATGTAAAGGATGTGAATAAGAAAGTCTTTGTGTTGTGAACAGAATGGCCTCTGTTTTATCATCATTCATCTGCAGCTTGTTACATGTCATCCATGATTTCACATCAGAAATGCACCTCTCTGTTTCATGGATGGCAGCATCAACTTCAGTTGGGTGGCTAGACTTGTATATGTGGGTGTCATCAGCGTATAATTGGTGAGACACAGGGTGAGACACTTGAGAGTGGCTGAGTGTATAGAATGAAGTGAACAGGTCGAAGAACATAACCCTGTCGATAATTGGATGTATACGTGAGTGATATATGATGTGTCACAATAACATCGATTTCAGTGATTTAACTTACCGATCGCCTTTCTCAGTTAACATGAGGTTTGTGATCCACATTTTTAAGAAGCCATTCCTGTATTTTACGTCCAGTTAATCTTACTAGAAGAAAATGCTAAAGAAATATACATTTTATTTCCAAGGAATTCACTGAACTTTCAGGAATAGTACATTTGTTAATTTTGAATAAACTTGAATGAGTACAGTGGAAAAATCTGACAACTGACAATAACTTGTACGTCTATAATGTGTGACTTATTACTGATCATGTAGAAAGTATCTGCCTATATATGTATCTATCGAACCGCTCCGGTGGCCTAGTGGTTAGAGCGTGGGTTCGATCCCCGGCTGTCATACCAAAAACGTACATAAATGGTACTGACAGCTTCCTCGCTTGGCGCTCAGCATTAAGAGGTTAGTGTTAGGACTGGTCGGCCTGGTGTCAGGATAATGTGATTGGGTGGAACATTATACTACTTGTCTACGGCATGATGCCCTAGTGCTAGACATCACTATAAACTGCCTCAATGCAGACGTCGTAGCGATATGATTGAGACATTGTTAAGCTACGTTAACAATCCTAATCAAACAAACAAAGTTATCTATCGCAGATATACGAGTGACCTTATCATATTCACAATTAATATACAGTACTTCATTTTTTGCAGTCGTCATTTATGGGTTATTGCTACGCTAATATTGTATTTGCATCATGCTAGAATTACAGTTCTCCAAAATGCAATGATGTAAAAATAAGACGTATTGTAACTATGTATGTACTATTTGTATCGGACAAGTTACTGTGTTCACCATTTGTATCCAATATTTGACTGAACAAGGCGTTTTATATATTCTGTAGACATGTCGAAAGTAACAGCTGAATCAGTAGACACAGAATTCTTGATCGATAGATAGATAATAACACAATAGGCGATCAGATGTTATATTTTCTTTAAACCATGGAGAGGGGCCTAGAAAAGGTAGCCTAACCTAAGCTTGTCTCCTTACACCCCCAGTTGGCCTGTCGTAGCCAACGGGCATCTACCCACCCGGTCGAAACATAACAGAAACAACAAGGCATGCACCATCTGCCTCACATCGTGAGAAAAGATAAACTGGCTTGTTGGAACATCAGAACAATGCTAGACTCAACCGACAGCAACATACTAGAACGACGCTCTGCATTAATTGCACATAAACTCTCTCGCCTTGGTATTGACATTGCTACACTTTGCGAGGTCCGCCTTTCAGAGAAAGGAAATCTGAGAGAACTCCGCTCTGAAAACACCCTGTACTGGTCAGGAAAACCAAAATAGAAACACGATTTTCAGGAGTTGGTTTCATGATCTAGGACTCAGTTGTGAACAAGTTAACAAACCATCCCTCTGGTCACACCGACCACATCATGTGCATGCATCACCCGTTAGGGAACCAACAACACGCCACACTCTTCAGTGTATATGCTAAAACACTCCAAGCCGCTCCTTATGTACAACTTTTCTTTGAAGCTGACCTGCGCAGACTTCTCAAGAGCGTCCCTGAGAGCAACAAAATAATCATTCTCAGAGATTTCTATGCTAGAGCGGACGGATAGTTAGAAGCCTGGAAAGCCGTTCTTGGGAAACCTGGCGTGGTTGGCTGCAATGAAAATAGGCGCCAACGTCCTGACCTTTGCGCCGAATTACAGCTTACTATCACAAACACCGTATTCCAGCAGAAAGACAGCCTGAAAATGACCTAGATCTACCCTAAATCAAAATACTGGCACATAAAAGATTACATCATAGTACGCCAGATGGACTTAAAAGATGTGCTTAACTTCAGAGTGATGTCCAATGCAGAGTGCCATACAGATCATAGTCTTGTCTTGCATGCTCGACTTCCACTTCAAGCCCAGGCACAGACAACAAGGAGGTACCCAGAGAAGGAAGCTTCAGATCAAACACCTTTTGTGTGCTGACGTCAAGGCAGATTTTTAAGATAGCTTTCAGTCCAGACTTGAAGTACCTACGTTTCCGTCAAATCGACATCCGGAAGAAATGTGGACACATCAAGATTGCCATTCTGCAAACCTAACAAGGGATAATTGGATTCGCCACTAAGAAAAACAAAGACTGGTGTGATGAAAATAGCTAAGAAATCCAAAAACTGCTTGCCACAATGAGATCAGAGTCGCCCAACCATCCTGTCCATGGCAGAAATCAGACTTCCGCCTTATCAGTAGCTCGTTCCAGTGCAGGCTCCGAAAAATATAAAATGAATAATGAACAAAGCTTGTGGAAGAAACCATGCTGTACGTTGACATTGGTGAGTACAAGGGGTCACATGAAGCGTTGAAAGCAGTGTATGGTCCTTTATTTCAAATACAGAACCCCCTACGGGAGTGCCGATGGCCAAGAGCTACCCACTGAAAGGGAATATATCCTGAACCGCTGGTCAGAGCACTGCCACACCCACTTCAGTACTAGCCGTACAGTTCAGGGGGCAGCTAATGGATCGCATCCCACAACAGCCATAAAAGATGAGGCACCCACACTGCTAGAAGCCATATAACAGCAGAAGATTGGAAAGGCTACATGACGGTATCCCACCAGAGATATGGACCAGTGGAGGACTAGCATTACAGACCAAACTTCGTTTGCTGCTGGGAGCATGGAAAACTTCCACAAAACCTCCGAGATGAAGTCATCATCACCTTGTGCAAGACTAAGGGGAATGGTATGGCTGCTGAAGCTACCGTGGGATAGCTCTGCTCTTCTTGCTAGAGTGTTGCTGAACAGACTAATACCCACCATACAGAAGAGCATGCTCCAGATAATCAATGTGGCTTCAGAGCCAAAAAGGACACAACTGACATGGAGTTCGTCCTAAAACAGATCCAACTGAAATATCGAAAACAAAACAAAGAACTATACGTCACACTTGTGGACCTGACGAAGGCCGAATGCATTTGACACGGTGAGCAGAACTGGACTGGAAAACCCGTGAAAAGTTCGGCTGTCTTCCCAGGTTTCTTTCCAGTGTCATCCAAGTGCATATAGACCATCTTGGTCAGGTCAGAAACAATAACAACATGTCACAGACGTTTCTCATCATACATGGCGTGAAACAGGTCTTGAGTTTAGCTGAGAGAAAACTAAGGAACTTCACCAGCCTGCAACCAGGTACGAATACCGGCTACCAAGCATCTTCATTGACCAGACAAAGTTGAATATAGTCCACCAGTCCAGCTACCTGGGCTGTATGGTATCCTCTGATGCCAAGATCGACAAATAAATAGAGAAAACACATGGCCAAGGCAAACAGTGTCTTTGGCAGACTCAATAATCGAGTGTGGTGCAACGCCATTATCATCAGAGATACAACCATCAGCGTCTACAGAGATGTCAAACTGACCACCTTCCTATATGGCGCCAATTCTTGGGTCACATACAGCTGCCACCTCTGCCTTATTGAACCATTCCATCAGCGCTGCCTACGCACCATCCTCAACATCCAATGGGAGTGATTCTGTCACCAACACTGAAGTCCTCAACAAGCAGGCATCACCAGCGTTGAAGCTCATGAAGATACGGCCACGCTGAGCAGGGCAATTGTCCAGGATGGAGGATCATCGCCTGCCAAAGATCGCACTGTATGGTGAACTGACCACTGGCCACCGTGATAGGGTGGCACCTCGAAAGAGATATACAGACTATTTGAAAAAGACGTATGTCATCGATCTCCGCCAATGGGCACCACAAACGTCTGAACGTGAAAGCTGGCGAAGTACAGTTCACCGGGCCACGGCCACTGTTGAACAAAATAGACATGCAAGCTTGGAGGTTAGACGTCGGCGAAGAAAAAAAAAACAGTAACCAGCAGTAGTATCTACCACAACCCAGACATTCTGCTGCAAACTCTGTGGATGGACATGCCTGTCATGTATTGGGCTTATCAACCACGCGCGCGCGTGCAATAGACGTGGACGTCCCCCTTCCTAAATCTTCGCAAGCGAAGTCAAGCCAACTAATATATGGTGATTCGTAAATATGAATGCAAATAACAGTATCTCCTCATCTGCTTTTGGAGAGCAATTAGATTTTCCTAATGTGCTGATTCGATTTTATAAGAATTTGTTAGAGAAAGAAAAATAAGGGGTTGATCTTAATATATTTTAATGGACATATCTTCGATTTATATTTCATGATATAGTTACATCTAACAAAGGTTAAAACCATCAAGGCAGTGATTGTTCTCCGTTGTGTCATTCGGCGTCATTGTCATAGAGATATCAGAGAAGGCTTTAATCTGAAAGATAGGAAGATATATCAGAGAAAGTGTTGATCTGAAAGATAGAAGATATATCAGGGAAGGTATTTATCTGAGCAATGGGACGATATATCATGATATGTGTTAATCGGAACAATGGGACGATATATCATGATATGTGTTAAGCGGAAGGATAGGACGATATATCAGAGGGACTAATCTGAACGATAGGAAGATATAGTGGGGAAGATCTTAGTCTGAGAGATAGGAAGATGCGTCAGAGAAGACGTTAATCTGAAAGAAAGAAGTATCTTCTATATCCCGCTTTATTTGTGTTCGGTCTTTGGGATACAGTATAACTATGTACTATACTCCTATCGCAAATGACCTAAGAGGCCTTAATTCTCCATTATTCGACATTATCGCATCAAAATACAATAAGTATACTAGAAAAAGACTTTTCTATTACTAAGTTTTAAATCGTTAGTTTGATAAGTCTGATTCAGACGAAATTGATCTGAATCAGTTATAATTTATTTCCCTTTCTTTTCATAAACCTGCACCAAAAACTTTTCCCGTCTTATGTTCATTATGACAGATATATTTATCGTTGCTCCTATTGCCCTCGAATAAAAAATTTGTCTTATAATCTGGATATGTGGTTCATTTTAAAGCATGCTCCCTGCATACCCGGCAAAGAAATTATTTTTTTTTCACTTATATCAGTGTGATTTTGTTCAAAAGTCCATAGTGTACTCTGGAAAACAATCGTGGCATTTTACTATATCAGCAAAACAGACGTGAAGAAATCCTGAGCGGCTAGTTTTTATGATGTTGCCACGAGTGGCTGATGAAGGTCACGGACTAGTCATATAATCTTAAATATAATTTTATTATTTAAAAAAAAACCAAAAAAAAAAAAAAAAAAAAAACAACAAACAAACAAACAAAAAAATACGATATACACTATTAACATAACAGGGGAAAGTACATAATGAGAACGCTATGGGGCTATATCACATGGCGCTACGCGAAGTGAGCAGGCCTGTGGCAGAGTTTGGAAAAAGCACCCAAAAATTTAATTTTAAATTTATTCATAATTATGCAATTCTTCTTCTTTGGGTACTAAACCCATACTTCTCTGCCACATCTATCTCCCGTAATAGACATGGCTCCCATTAAAGGGAAAAATAAACGATTTTGAAATTTTTCTTTCAACTAATTAAAATAAATAATTACAGGACGGCCCTAATTGAGACAGGAACTGTACAACCAAATAAATTCGTACAGATCCTGACTCAAGGCAGACGGACCTAAAAAATAGTAAATATTATTAGAGATAAATAAATCTATAATAAACTAAATAAAGAGAATGTGTAATCCCAGGAGGGAGGATACAAAGGTAGACAACTGTCTCAAAAATTGGAACAGAAATGGCTATCCTTACAAAAATACAAAGTATATACTTATATATAGCAACACACAAATAGCACGAACACAAATAGCAAACACAAGGATAATAGGAGACCACTAGCCATGGTCAAACAAAAATCAAACAAAAGTAGAATACTACTTGTGGGTAGATCAACTCGCACTTAGTAAGGATCTACGTAAGAAACATTAAGGATACATTAAGGATACAAAAAATACCTCTTATCAAACATATAACCCGATGGGGAAAAAATAAACGGGGAGTTAAATGCAAAATAAAAAACAACAAACAACATATCGGGGGGTACACACATGCACATAAAAACTTTTTACTTTTTTTGATGGGGGGGGGGGGGACAACTGTCTGGTGCCCCCCCCCCCCCAATAAAAAAGGATGGCGAGGTTTCCGGATTAACAGAGTCCGGATTAACGAGGCTCCACTGAATATATATATATATATATATATATATATATATATATATATATATATATATATATATATATATATATATATATGCAGTCTTTCGCGGTGGTTAAATCGATATGTCTCTACAGGGACACGTTTAGGTTGGGCATCTAGGTCACGGGGAGGGGGGCACCGCCGACACAATTCGTAATTCCATGGGGTCTGTTGGAGAACGTTTCCTTCAGCCTAGAAATCTTGTACGCAGCCGTGCCTGCGTAGCAAATATACAGTATGTCCTTGACTTACTAAGATATACTTAAAAAGTTACAGCGCATGCATATGGAAATATGTGGTTTTCACTGACACTCCTGCATTGTTGGGAAAAGGGAATCTTACATCCCAAATGACATTGCGCCTTGCATGTACACGACTTGACAACATTCGCGTTATTTAGTGCAGCAGTAGTCATTCCGCAGTCCTTAGCTTGAGAGAAATGTCGGTAGTTATTTTCGTTGGATCTTTGTATGTTTTCATCACACCTGGTAAGTACTGATATTTTTTTGTGTCTTATCTATGGAATATGCAGTGAAATAATGGCGTGGCATTGAAAGAGATTTTGGTTGAGAAGATGATGGTAATGCTATAATGGATTATAATTAGTGAGTACTTATAAATCGTATCTTATATCGAGATCCTTCATACGCATTCGATTCCAATGACATGCATAAAGGTTATACAGTGTATCAGTTTTGGAATAATTAGGGTCAGCATTGTGATAATTTTAATTTTGAAACAATATGCATCAGCTATTATTCCTTTGATCGCTATCACGATCACTTCGATTGCTATCATGATCACTTCGATCGATATCACGATCACTTCGATCACTATTATGATCACTTCGATCGCTATCCTTTTTTGTACGGTGATGACCTCTAATGACGATGTGCCACACCAATTTCATTAGGTACAAGGGTAATAAATCGGTCACAAGATCGCTGGGGCGCCAATTTTGTAGTTCGTCCCCGGGCGCAAAATATCATCGCTACGACTCTGTTCCTAAATTTCTGTAGTTTTAACGTATATACGTATGGTGGTGCTGCTGCATTTTAGGTCATTTCTGTGTTTCATATCTCCTTTTCAATATTAGTACATGCACGTAAAGATAGTCAGCTTGACCTTGTCTCATTAATTGTAAACTATGATAAGGCTGGTAATTTATTTCAATCTTAAACTGAATATAGATAAATGATGATAGTATAATTGTGACTCTTGATTAGACAGATTTATTTTAATATTTTGTTCTCATTTTCTTGTACATGGTGAACATTCCTAAACGTTGTCCGAAATGCACCATTGCTATATTATGAACATGAACTTGCAATATAATTTAATATTCACTGATGTAATCTTTGACAAGCAGAACTATGCACAGTGTTTATTTATGCATTGACTGCTATTCCTATCTCTATCAAGTAAATCAAAGGTGGATATAGGACTCGCGGTATTTATGGAAAAATGGGAACCAGTCTGGAAATGGGTAACAATAAAATATACTATATATGGGAATTGTCTGACGAGAATTGGCTGATAAAAAAAAGTTAGAATTTACTATTGAAAATAAAAGTTTGACAGTTTATTCTTGTTGTAACTGAAAAGATAGAGAATTTGTTTTATTGATGACATTTAAGTACTTTAACCGCCTTGAGTATGGAAAAGTAATGAAATGACTGTTTGCCGCGGAATTAACGCACGCAGATCCAGAAAATTAAGTTTCTCGTTTGGCGTTTGCTGCATAAAAACAAACAACAGTAATCCGGGATGCATCTATCATCATCATCATCATCATCATCATCATCATCATCATCATCATCATCATCATCATCAGTCTCTTGACCTAGTGTGGTTCGCCACTGTGCTGCTGAACATCTGACTAGTTCCCTCAACTTGTCTCGATCATGTGCCAATGCACTTGTCTCCGCAAAACTTTTCCTGGTCCTTTCTGTGATATTGTAAATCCTCTTTCTTCTCTGTCTACCTCTCCTTCTGCCACCTTGGACACTGGCTTGCAGTACCGTTGTGGATATACTCTTGGCTCAAAATAAAATGGCCATACAATTTCACCTTTCTCTTTTTGACAGTGGTGAGGAGGTCTTCATAATGCCCAACCTTGCGCCTAACTGTGTTAAGCACTTCTTCATTTGTGATGTGGTCCATGTAAGAGATGCCAAGGATGGTTCTCTAGCATCTCATTTCAAGTGCCTGGATTCTTCGTTGTAATGATGCTGTCAAGGTCCATGCCGCACATGAATACAGAAAGACTGAGCTGACTAGCGCTCTCAATAGTCGGATTTTAGTTTCAGACAGATAGTCTTGTCTCTTCAGATGAGTCATAGCTTTGACATAGCTGCCATTGTTTGTGCTGCTCGTGACAAAATGTCTGCTCTTGATCCCTTTTCCGTTATTATGGGACCAAGATATTTGAATTGGCCCACTGTTTTCAGTTCATGTCCTATGACTTTAATCTTGGTTGAGATTTGTTTGACACTATTTGTTATCAGCTTTATCTTCTCTGTGCTTATCTCCATGTCAAAACTGGAAGATGTTTTATCCATGTTCTTCAATAAGGTGGCAAGCTCATCTTCACTGCCTTCCAGCCCATCAATGTCGTCTGCAATTCGCTGGTGATGTTACGCCCTCCAACGCTGACTGAACCACAGTGGTTTTACAGGGCTTCGATCATGATGTGTTCTAAGTATAAATTGAAAAGCGTGGGTGACAGGAGACAGCCTTGCCGTAATCCAACTGTTGTCTTGAACCAGTCCCCCACAGAACCTTGAGCAATTACTGTACTGGTAGTCTTGGCGTACTTGCTTGAAATATTGGTCAACTTTTGACCCATGCTGTATTTATGGCCCACAGTGCCTCATGCCACACTGTCAAAAGCTTTTTTGAAATATATGAACACATGATAGACGTCATGTTCATGTTCTGAGCATGTTTTATACAGATCCCTAATACTGAATATTTGTTATGTTGTACTCCTTGCACTCCGGAACACAGCCTTTGCTTCAGCGATTATTCTGCTTGTGGGTTCAGTCTATTCAATATGATCTTCCGAATCACCTTACTAGCATGGCTGAACAAACGAATAGTTCTGTAATTTTGGCACAGTTGGAGATGGAGGTTTTTTAGGTTTGATGTAATCATGACTAGGTCCACTGTGTTGGCCATTCGCCTGTCTATCAGATCTTATTGCAGATTTTTGTTAGTAGCTCCATCACTGATTCCCCAACATTCTTGATATGTTGCTGGAATGTTGTCTACTATAGTCGCCTTCCCATTCTTCATCAGTACTCTTATTGCTTACTCCACCTCTTCTTTGAGAATGGAGAAATCTTCATCAATTGTTGAGTTTGGAACTTCAAGCACCTCTGTGCCTTCTGTGGATGAATGGTTGTAGAGTTCTTTACAATACTCAATCCATTTTTCTGCAATGTCACTTGCTTCTGTGAGGCATTTTCCATTTTCGTCTTGAATGGTATTGAATCTTGGTTGCTTCTGACTGGTGAGGTCTTTCACAATTTGGAATGTCTTTCTGCTGGTATTATTTATCAGACTGCTCTCTATATATGTACACTTTTCTCCATTTCTATCTTCATTTGCTATAGTTAAGTTTTTTTCTGATATTCTTGTTTATTTCTCAGTACTCCACTGCCCTTGTTGTGTGTCTGCTGTTTTTGAGGTGTCTTCGGGCATCACACAGATTCAGAATCTCTTCTGTAACCAAGGTTTGTTTTCTTTGGGCGATGGATGCCAATTTTGACCTTGGCATCTGTTGTCATGACGGTGTTGGAAGTGGGTGTCATCACTTTAATATCAACATCCATCACAAGGAGTGGAGCACAGATGTTAGGGTCCTTCAGTTGTTCAGGGTCGAATTTGAATCTGATTTGTTGTGGCTTGTTAATTTTCTTCAGCCACGCTCGGCAATACATAATGACGATGTCGTGAACACTCCCAACATCAGCACCTGGGTACGTTCTTGTTTTTGCTCTATTGAGGCCAGATCGGAAACGGTTTTGAACCAGTATGTAGTCGATCTGGTTATGATGGGTTCCATTTGGTCTGTGCAATGCCCAAAAGTGTGAAGCTTTCAGTGGGCCCAGTCTTGGTTAGTACCATGTTGTTGTAGCTTGCGAACTCGAGCAGCCATCTCCCTATTGGTAAGCTCATTGGTAGAAGGTCCACAATGATCATCCCAGTCTGTTAGAGCATATTTGCCAACGTTGTCATTCCAGTCTCATTGGATGATGAGGATGTCTTCTTTATTTACCGTGTTTATCATACCCTGGAGTTTGTTGTAAAACTCCTCTATTTCTTCATCATCATGATCAGTAATTGGAGCGTAGACTTGTGATGTTAAATGGAAATACTTTCAGAAGAATTTAGATGATTCTGCTAGATATGGGGCGACATTCAAACACAGACCCCTTGACTGTTTTGTTTGCAAGAAAGCCTACTCCATTTATAGACTTGTCCAACTCTCCACTATATTATCACAGTCACAAAATGTGCCATGTGTAGTGTTCCATCTCATGTGTCACCTCTTGAACCTTCCAGATTGCGCCAGAGTTTTAATGTTCCCGGCGGCGATGGCAACGCTATCTAACGTTCTGATTTTATGAAAAGTACCAGTAGCACACTTGTCAGCTTCGTCCTGGTCGACAACGGCAGGCGAGGTCCTTATTGACACGGGCGACGACCGATCCTGTATGGTAATTTCAGATTCGTCCAGCATTATCAATGTGTCTTTGGCAAAATTCGTCTTGCGGAGCCCATCTTTCTTCAGACCATGGAGTTGCCAGAAGGGGATGTCGTACATCTTCCAACTGTATTAGGGTCTCCACTCCGGATTTCATTTTAGAGTTTACTCTCTTAGCGTTTGGCTAAACAATGCCGACCTGTAAGGTAGCAGGAGACTCGTGTATGGGCCGGTTCGTCCATTTTCCGAGCAGATAAAGCATCTACCACTGCCCATCTATAATTATGAATATAGTATGGTTTTTGCATCGATTTAATATGGAATATGAATTAGTAACTAGTACATGTAAAAATGTTCCGCATGTAATTTGACAATGATGACTAAATTTAAAACGACTGTGTGTGTGTGTGTGTGATCTGGATTTTTAACGTAGCTTTACCAATTCTTCAATCATATCGCTACGATGTCTGTAGTGTGGCAGTTTATAGTGATGTATATATAGTTTATATACATCACTATAAACTGCCACACTACAGACATCTATATTATAGATGTTTTGTAACATTTGATTTCCCCTACGAACTGAGTGTCGCATAATGGGGTCAACGCTAAAAATATAACAACGTAAATCTATTTTAGGTCAACGATTTTAACAATGGCAGCATTTAGGCGAAAAGTTCATTTTCCATACATTCTCAGATTTGTGATAAATGGTTTAAATAGCTTTTAAAACAACGTAATCCGAATTCTTTACTATAATACACGAGTCTTATAACATCTGAGACAAAATGCATGTCAGCAAATCACTTCTGAACTCAAGCACACACACACTGTACATGGTTGGGCTGATTTCACTCTAGTTAACACTTTCGTATGTGATTTTCTTTTTGTACATACACCTTCTCTTGACCATCGCGATGTGCAAATCCGGATACAGTTTAAAAAGAGTTTTTTTCCGATGACTAACATGGTTTGATTCCCCTATTTTCTCTAAACCATCAAGTCATGGAAATGACTGATTTAATTGCAAAATAATAAGATCTCGATAATATATCATTTCGTATGCACATCTGCATATGCTGACATATCAACTCGTGCGTAGGCGTATTTTGTTGATGGCCCTGGTTAAACTTCATTTCCACTGCAAACACCATATAAATTAAGAAAGAAAGGTAAAGGTCATCCAATCAAACTAACGCGAAATTTCTTCCTTTATTTTCGTTTGTTTTGTTTCTTCTGATACCTTAATCCATAGATGTAGATAATATTAATCGCATTCGTTGTGACGTCACTCATTTAACATCATTTAAAAACATGTTAACTCGTATGTTTGATACTTAATATATTTAAATATACAGTTTTCGCAGCCATATAATTTTGGTTGTGGTGTCTATAAAAGTGAACTTCCTTAACAGCGTTTACACTATGTGCAAACTGAATTCTTGTGAGATGACCTATAAACTAGTGACTTGGTAAACCTTTTCCCGGATTAAAACTTTGTCAGTCGTTTTAAATTTAGTCATCATTGTCAAATTACATGCGGAACATTTTTACATGTACTAGTTACTAATTCATATTCCATATTAAATCGATGCAAAAACCATACTATATTCATAATTATAGATGGGCAGTGGTAGATGCTTTATCTGCTCGGAAAATGGACGAATCGGCCCATACACGAGTCTCCTGCTGCCTTACAGGTAGGCATTGGTTATCCAAACGCTAAGAGAGTAAACTGTAAAAGAAAATCCGGAGTGGAGACCCTAATACAGTTGGAAGATGTACGACATCCCCTTCTGGCAACTCCATGGTCTGAAGAAAGATGGGCTCCGCAAGACGAATTTTGCCAAAGACACATTGATAATGCTGGACGAATCTGAAATTACCATACAGGATCGGTCGTCGCCCGTGTCAATAAGGACCTCGCCTGCCGTTGTCGACCAGGACGAAGCTGACAAGTGTGCTACTGGTACTTTTCATAAAATCAGAACGTTAGATAGCGTTGCCATCGCCGCCGGGAACATTAAAACTCTGGCGCAATCTGGAAGGTTCAAGAGGTGACACATGAGATGGAACACTACACATGGCACATTTTGTGACTGTGATAATATAGTGGAGAGTTGGACAAGTCTATAAATGGAGTAGGCTTTCTTGCAAACAAAACAGTCAAGGGGTCTGTGTTTGAATGTCGCCCCATATCTAGCAGAATCATCTAAATTCTTCTGAAAGTATTTCCATTTAACATCACAAGTCTACGCTCCAATTACTGATCATGATGATGAAGAAATAGAGGAGTTTTACAACAAACTCCAGGGTATGATAAACACGGTAAATAAAGAAGACATCCTCATCATCCAATGAGACTGGAATGACAACGTTGGCAAATATGCTCTAACAGACTGGGATGATCATTGTGGACCTTCTACCAATGAGCTTACCAATAGGGAGATGGCTGCTCGAGTTCGCAAGCTACAACAACATGGTACTAACCAAGACTGGGCCCACTGAAAGCTTCACACTTTTGGGCATTGCACAGACCAAATGGAACCCATCATAACCAGATCGACTACATACTGGTTCAAAACCGTTTCCGATCTGGCCTCAATAGAGCAAAAACAAGAACGTACCCAGGTGCTGATGTTGGGAGTGTTCACGACATCGTCATTATGTATTGGCGAGCGTGGCTGAAGAAAATTAACAAGCCACAACAAATCAGATTCAAATTCGACCCTGAACAACTGAAGGACCCTAACATCTGTGCTCCACTCCTTGTGATGGATGTTGATATTAAAGTGATGACACCCACTTCCAACACCGTCATGACAACAGATGCCAAGGTCAAAATTGGCATCCATCGCCCAAAGAAAACAAACCTTGGTTACAGAAGAGATTCTGAATCTGTGTGATGCCCGAAGACACCTCAAAAACAGCAGACACACAACAAGGGCAGTGGAGTACTGAGAAATAAACAAGAATATCAGAAAAAAACTTAACTATAGCAAATGAAGATAGAAATGGAGAAAAGTGTACATATATAGAGAGCAGTCTGATAAATAATACCAGCAGAAAGACATTCCAAATTGTGAAAGACCTCACCAGTCAGAAGCAACCAAGATTCAATACCATTCAAGACGAAAATGGAAAATGCCTCACAGAAGCAAGTGACATTGCAGAAAAATGGATTGAGTATTGTAAAGAACTCTACAACCATCCATCCACAGAAGGCACAGAGGTGCTTGAAGTTCCAAACTCAACAATTGATGAAGATTTCTCCATTCTCAAAGAAGAGGTGGAGTAAGCAATAAGATTACTGATGAAGAATGGGAAGGCGACTATAGTAGACAACATTCCAGCAACATATCAAGAATGTTGGGGAATCAGTGATGGAGCTACTAACAAAAATCTGCAATAAGATCTGATAGACAGGCGAATGGCCAACACAGTGGACCTAGTCATGATTACATCAAACCTAAAAAACCTCCATCTCCAACTGTGCCAAAATTACAGAACTATTCGTTTGTTCAGCCATGCTAGTAAGGTGATTCGGAAGATCATATTGAATAGACTGAACCCACAAGCAGAATAATCGCTGAAGCAAAGGCTGTGTTCCGGAGTGCAAGGAGTACAACATAACAAATATTCAGTATTAGGGATCTGTATAAAACATGCTCAGAACATGAACATGACGTCTATCATGTGTTCATATATTTCAAAAAAGCTTTTGACAGTGTGGCATGAGGCACTGTGGGCCATAAATACAGCATGGGTCAAAAGTTGACCAATATTTCAAGCAAGTACGCCAAGACTACCAGTACAGTAATTGCTCAAGGTTCTGTGGGGGACTGGTTCAAGACAACAGTTGGATTACGGCAAGGCTGTCTCCTGTCACCCACGCTTTTCAATTTATACTTAGAACACATCATGATCGAAGCCCTGTAAAACCACTGTGGTTCAGTCAGCATTGGAGGGCGTAACATCACCAGCGAATTGCAGACGACATTGATGGGCTGGAAGGCAGTGAAGATGAGCTTGCCACCTTATTGAAGAACATGGATAAAACATCTTCCAGTTTTGACATGGAGATAAGCACAGAGAAGATAAAGCTGATAACAAATAGTGTCAAACAAATCTCAACCAAGATTAAAGTCATAGGACATGAACTGAAAACAGTGGGCCAATTCAAATATCTTGGTCCCATAATAACGGAAAAGGGATCAAGAGCAGACATTTTGTCACGAGCAGCACAAACAATGGCAGCTATGTCAAAGCTATGACTCATCTGAAGAGACAAGACTATCTGTCTGAAACTAAAATCCGACTATTGAGAGCGCTAGTCAGCTCAGTCTTTCTGTATTCATGTGCGGCATGGACCTTGACAGCATCATTACAACGAAGAATCCAGGCACTTGAAATGAGATGCTAGAGAACCATCCTTGGCATCTCTTACATGGACCACATCACAAATGAAGAAGTGCTTAACACAGTTAGGCGCAAGGTTGGGCATTATGAAGACCTCCTCACCACTGTCAAAAAGAGAAAGGTGAAATTGTATGGCCATTTTATTTTGAGCCAAGAGTATATCCACAACGGTACTGCAAGCCAGTGTCCAAGGTGGCAGAAGGAGAGGTAGACAGAGAAGAAAGAGGATTTACAATATCACAGAAAGGACCAGGAAAAGTTTTGCGGAGACAGGTGCATTGGCACATGATCGAGACAAGTTGAGGGAACTAGTCAGATGTTCAGCAGCACAGTGGCGAACCACACTAGGTCAAGAGACTGATGATGATGATGATGATGATGATGATGATGATGATGATGATGATGATGATAGATGCATCCCGGATGACTGTTGTTTGTTTTTATGCAGCAAACGCCAAACGAGAAACTTAATTTTCTGGATCTGCGTGCGTTAATTCCGCGGCAAACAGTCATTTCATTACTTTTCCATACTCAAGGCGGTTAAAGTACTTAAATGTCATCAATAAAACAAATTCTCTATCTTTTCAGTTACAACAAGAATAAACTGTCAAACTTTTATTTTCAATAGTAAATTCTAACTTTTTTTAATCAGCCAATTCTCGTCAGACAATTCCCATATATAGTATATTTTATTGTTACCCATTTCCAGACTGGTTCCCATTTTTCCATAAATACCGCGAGTCCTATATCCACCTTTGATTTACTTGATAGAGATAGGAATAGCAGTCAATGCATAAATAAACACTGTGCGTAGTTCTGCTTGTCAAAGATTACATCAGTGAATATTAAATTATATTGCAAGTTCATGTTCATAATATAGCAATGGTGCATTTCGGACAACGTTTAGGAATGTTCACCATGTACAAGAAAATGAGAACAAAATATTAAAATAAATATGTCTAATCAAGAGTCACAATTATACTATCATCATTTATCTATATTCAGTTTAAGATTGAAATAAATTACCAGCCTTATCATAGTTTACAATTAATGAGACAAGGTCAAGCTGACTATCTTTACGTGCATGTACTAATATTGAAAAGGAGATATGAAACACAGAAATGACCTAAAATGCAGCAGCACCACCATACGTATATACGTTAAAACTACAGAAATTTAGGAACAGAGTCGTAGCGATGATATTTTGCGCCCGGGGACGAACTACAAAATTGGCGCCCCAGCGATCTTGTGACCGATTTATTACCCTTGTACCTAATGAAATTGGTGTGGCACATCGTCATTAGAGGTCATCACCGTACAAAAAAGGATAGCGATCGAAGTGATCATAATAGTGATCGAAGTGATCGTGATATCGATCGAAGTGATCATAATAGCAATCGAAGTGATCGTGATAGCGATCAAAGGAATAATAGCTGATGCATATTGTTTCAAAATTAAAATTATCACAATGCTGACCCTAATTATTCCAAAACTGATACACTGTATAACCTTTATGCATGTCATTGGAATCGAATGCGTATGAAGGATCTCGATATAAGATACGATTTATAAGTACTCACTAATTATAATCCATTATAGCATTACCATCATCTTCTCAACCAAAATCTCTTTCAATGCCACGCCATTATTTCACTGCATATTCCATAGATAAGACACAAAAAAATATCAGTACTTACCAGGTGTGATGAAAACATACAAAGATCCAACGAAAATAACTACCGACATTTCTCTCAAGCTAAGGACTGCGGAATGACTACTGCTGCACTAAATAACGCGAATGTTGTCAAGTCGTGTACATGCAAGGCGCAATGTCATTTGGGATGTAAGATTCCCTTTTCCCAACAATGCAGGAGTGTCAGTGAAAACCACATATTTCCATATGCATGCGCTGTAACTTTTTAAGTATATCTTAGTAAGTCAAGGACATACTGTATATTTGCTACGCAGGCACGGCTGCGTACAAGATTTCTAGGCTGAAGGAAACGTTCTCCAACAGACCCCATGGAATTACGAATTGTGTCGGCGGTGCCCCCCTCCCCGTGACCTAGATGCCCAACCTAAACGTGTCCCTGTAGAGACATATCGATTTAACCACCGCGAAAGACTGCATATATATATATATATATATATATATATATATATATATATATATATATATATATATATATATATATATATATATATATTCAGTGGAGCCTCGTTAATCCGGACTCTGTTAATCCGGAAACCTCACCATCCTTTTTTATGGGGGGGGGGGGGTGGGTGGGCACCAGACAGTTGTCTCCCCCCCCATCAAAAAAAGTAAAAAGTTTTTATGTGCATGTGTGTACCCCCCGATATGTTGTTTGTTGTTTTTTATTTTGCATTTAACTCCCCGTTTATTTTTTCCCCATCGGGTTATATGTTTGATAAGAGGTATTTTTTGTATCCTTAATGTATCCTTAATGTTTCTTACGTAGATCCTTACTAAGTGCGAGTTGATCTACCCACAAGTAGTATTCTACTTTTGTTTGATTTTTGTTTGACCATGGCTAGTGGTCTCCTATTATCCTTGTGTTTGCTATTTGTGTTCGTGCTATTTGTGTGTTGCTATATATAAGTATATACTTTGTATTTTTGTAAGGATAGCCATTTCTGTTCCAATTTTTGAGACAGTTGTCTACCTTTGTATCCTCCCTCCTGGGATTACACATTCTCTTTATTTAGTTTATTATAGATTTATTTATCTCTAATAATATTTACTATTTTTTAGGTCCGTCTGCCTTGAGTCAGGATCTGTACGAATTTATTTGGTTGTACAGTTCCTGTCTCAATTAGGGCCGTCCTGTAATTATTTATTTTAATTAGTTGAAAGAAAAATTTCAAAATCGTTTATTTTTCCCTTTAATGGGAGCCATGTCTATTACGGGAGATAGATGTGGCAGAGAAGTATGGGTTTAGTACCCAAAGAAGAAGAATTGCATAATTATGAATAAATTTAAAATTAAATTTTTGGGTGCTTTTTCCAAACTCTGCCACAGGCCTGCTCACTTCGCGTAGCGCCATGTGATATAGCCCCATAGCGTTCTCATTATGTACTTTCCCCTGTTATGTTAATAGTGTATATCGTATTTTTTTGTTTGTTTGTTTGTTGTTTTTTTTTTTTTTTTTTGTTTTTTTTTTAAATAATAAAATTATATTTAAGATTATATGACTAGTCCGTGACCTTCATCAGCCACTCGTGGCAACATCATAAAAACTAGCCTCTCAGGATTTCTTCACGTCTGTTTTGCTGATATAGTAAAATGCCACGATTGTTTTCCAGAGTACACTATGGACTTTTGAACAAAATCACACTGATATAAGTGAAAAAAAAATAATTTCTTTGCCGGGTATGCAGGGAGCATGCTTTAAAATGAACCACATATCCAGATTATAAGACAAATTTTTTATTCGAGGGCAATAGGAGCAACGATAAATATATCTGTCATAATGAACATAAGACGGGAAAAGTTTTTGGTGCAGGTTTATGAAAAGAAAGGGAAATAAATTATAACTGATTCAGATCAATTTCGTCTGAATCAGACTTATCAAACTAACGATTTAAAACTTAGTAATAGAAAAGTCTTTTTCTAGTATACTTATTGTATTTTGATGCGATAATGTCGAATAATGGAGAATTAAGGCCTCTTAGGTCATTTGCGATAGGAGTATAGTACATAGTTATACTGTATCCCAAAGACCGAACACAAATAAAGCGGGATATAGAAGATACTTCTTTCTTTCAGATTAACGTCTTCTCTGACGCATCTTCCTATCTCTCAGACTAAGATCTTCCCCACTATATCTTCCTATCGTTCAGATTAGTCCCTCTGATATATCGTCCTATCCTTCCGCTTAACACATATCATGATATATCGTCCCATTGTTCCGATTAACACATATCATGATATATCGTCCCATTGCTCAGATAAATACCTTCCCTGATATATCTTCTATCTTTCAGATCAACACTTTCTCTGATATATCTTCCTATCTTTCAGATTAAAGCCTTCTCTGATATCTCTATGACAATGACGCCGAATGACACAACGGAGAACAATCACTGCCTTGATGGTTTTAACCTTTGTTAGATGTAACTATATCATGAAATATAAATCGAAGATATGTCCATTAAAATATATTAAGATCAACCCCTTATTTTTCTTTCTCTAACAAATTCTTATAAAATCGAATCAGCACATTAGGAAAATCTAATTGCTCTCCAAAAGCAGATGAGGAGATACTGTTATTTGCATTCATATTTACGAATCACCATATATTAGTTGGCTTGACTTTGCTTGCGAAGATTTAGGAAGGGGGACGTCCACGTCTATTGCACGCGCGCGCGTGGTTGATAAGCCCAATACATGACAGGCATGTCCATCCACAGAGTTTGCAGCAGAATGTCTGGGTTGTGGTAGATACTACTGCTGGTTACTGTTTTTTTTTTCTTCGCCGACGTCTAACCTCCAAGCTTGCATGTCTATTTTGTTCAACAGTGGCCGTGGCCCGGTGAACTGTACTTCGCCAGCTTTCACGTTCAGACGTTTGTGGTGCCCATTGGCGGAGATCGATGACATACGTCTTTTTCAAATAGTCTGTATATCTCTTTCGAGGTGCCACCCTATCACGGTGGCCAGTGGTCAGTTCACCATACAGTGCGATCTTTGGCAGGCGATGATCCTCCATCCTGGACAATTGCCCTGCTCAGCGTGGCCGTATCTTCATGAGCTTCAACGCTGGTGATGCCTGCTTGTTGAGGACTTCAGTGTTGGTGACAGAATCACTCCCATTGGATGTTGAGGATGGTGCGTAGGCAGCGCTGATGGAATGGTTCAATAAGGCAGAGGTGGCAGCTGTATGTGACCCAAGAATTGGCGCCATATAGGAAGGTGGTCAGTTTGACATCTCTGTAGACGCTGATGGTTGTATCTCTGATGATAATGGCGTTGCACCACACTCGATTATTGAGTCTGCCAAAGACACTGTTTGCCTTGGCCATGTGTTTTCTCTATTTATTTGTCGATCTTGGCATCAGAGGATACCATACAGCCCAGGTAGCTGGACTGGTGGACTATATTCAACTTTGTCTGGTCAATGAAGATGCTTGGTAGCCGGTATTCGTACCTGGTTGCAGGCTGGTGAAGTTCCTGAGTTTTCTCTCAGCTAAACTCAAGACCTGTTTCACGCCATGTATGATGAGAAACGTCTGTGACATGTTGTTATTGTTTCTGACCTGACCAAGATGGTCTATATGCACTTGGATGACACTGGAAAGAAACCTGGGAAGACAGCCGAACTTTTCACGGGTTTTCCAGTCCAGTTCTGCTCACCGTGTCAAATGCATTCGGCCTTCGTCAGGTCCACAAGTGTGACGTATAGTTCTTTGTTTTGTTTTCGATATTTCAGTTGGATCTATTTTAGGACGAACTCCATGTCAGTTGTGTCCTTTTTGGCTCTGAAGCCACATTGATTATCTGGAGCATGCTCTTCTGTATGGTGGGTATTAGTCTGTTCAGCAACACTCTAGCAAGAAGAGCAGAGCTATCCCACGGTAGCTTCAGCAGCCATACCATTCCCCTTAGTCTTGCACAAGGTGATGATGACTTCATCTCGGAGGTTTTGTGGAAGTTTTCCATGCTCCCAGCAGCAAACGAAGTTTGGTTTGTAATGCTAGTCCTCCACTGGTCCATATCTCTGGTGGGATACCGTCATGTAGCCTTTCCAATCTTCTGCTGTTATATGGCTTCTAGCAGTGTGGGTGCCTCATCTTTTATGGCTGTTGTGGGATGCGATCCATTAGCTGCCCCCTGAACTGTACGGCTAGTACTGAAGTGGGTGTGGCAGTGCTCTGACCAGCGGTTCAGGATATATTCCCTTTCAGTGGGTAGCTCTTGGCCATCGGCACTCCCGTAGGGGGTTCTGTATTTGAAATAAAGGACCATACACTGCTTTCAACGCTTCATGTGACCCTTTGTACTCACCAATGTCAACGTACAGCATGGTTTCTTCCACAAGCTTTGTTCATTATTCATTTTATATTTTTCGGAGCCTGCACTGGAACGAGCTACTGATAAGGCGGAAGTCTGATTTCTGCCATGGACAGGATGGTTGGGCGACTCTGATCTCATTGTGGCAAGCAGTTTTTGGATTTCTTAGCTATTTTCATCACACCAGTCTTTGTTTTTCTTAGTGGCGAATCCAATTATCCCTTGTTAGGTTTGCAGAATGGCAATCTTGATGTGTCCACATTTCTTCCGGATGTCGATTTGACGGAAACGTAGGTACTTCAAGTCTGGACTGAAAGCTATCTTAAAAATCTGCCTTGACGTCAGCACACAAAAGGTGTTTGATCTGACGCTTCCTTCTCTGGGTACCTC